>JAROYE020000099.1:32500-34871 GCA_029619315.2 Dynastes maya | reverse complement strand
TTTTTTTTTTCGTTTTCCTTCGTTTTTTTTTTCGTTTTTTTTTTTTTCTTTTTTTTTTTTTTTTTTTTTTTTTTTTTTTTTTTTTGTTTTTTTTTTTTTTTTTTTTTTTTTTTTTTTTTTTTTTCGTTTTTTTTTTCGTTTTTTTTTCGTTTTTTTTTTTTTTTTTTCTTTTTTCGTTTTTTTTTTTTTTTTTTTTTTTTTTTCTTTTTTTTTTTTTTCTTTTTCTTCGTTTTTTTCTTTGCTTCGATCTCCCCCCCCGTGTGATTTTTTTCGATTTTCTTTTTTTTCGGTTTCGTACCGATTCTTCGTTTTTTTTTTCTCGTTTTTTTTTTTTTTTCGTTTTCGTTTTTCGTCTTTTTTTTTCCGATTTTTCTTTCGTTTCGTTTCGATTTTTTTTCGTTTCTCGTTTCGTTTTTTTTCGTTTCTTTCGTTTTTTTTCGTTTTTTTTTTCTTTCTTTCGTTTTCGATTCCCTTTTTTCGTTTTTTTTTTTTTTTTTTCGTTTTCTTCTTTTCGTCGTTTTTTTCGTTTTTTTTCTCGTTTTTTTTCTTTTTTTTTTTTTTCGTTCTTTTTTTCGTTTTTCGTTTTCGTTTTTTTCGTTTTTCTTTTTTTTTTTTTTTTTTTCGTTTTCGTTTCGATCTTTTTTTGTTTCTTTTTTCTCGTTTTTTCGTTTTTTTTTTCTTTTTCTTTTTTCGTCTTTCTTTTGGGTTTTTTTTTCGATTCGTTTTTTTCTTTTTTTTTTTTTGTTTTTGGGTTCGATTTTTTCGTTTCGTTTTTTTCGTTTTTTTTTTCCGTTTTTTTCTTTTCGTTCTTTTTCGTTTTCTTTTCGTTTTTTTTTTTTTTTTCGATTTTTTTTTTTTTTTTGTTTTTTCGTGCTTTGCTTTTTTCGTTTTTTTTTTTTTCGTATTTTTTTTCTTTCTTCGTTTTTTTTTTTTCGTTTTTCGTTTTTTCGTCGTTCCGTCTTCGTTTTTTCTTTTTCTCTTCGTGTCTTTGATTCGATTTTGTTTTTTTCGTTCGTTTTTTTTTTTTTCGTGTTTTTTTTTTTTTTTTTTTTTTCGTTTTTCGTTTTTTCTTTGATTTTTTTTTTCTTCTGTTTTCGTTTCGAGTTGTTTTTCTTTTCGTCAGTTCTCGATCTTGTTTTTTTTTTCGTTCTTTTTTTTTTTTGTTTTTTCATTTTCGATTTTTTCGTTTTCGTTTCTTTTTTCGTTTTTTCGTATTTTGATTTTTTTCGTTTTCGATTTCTTTCGTTTGTTTTTTTTTTTTTTCGTCTCTTTTTTTCGTTTTTTTTTTCGTTTCGATTTTCGTTTCGATCGATTGTTTTTTTTTCTTTTTTTTTTTCGTATTTCGTTTTTTTTTTTTTTCGATTTTCTGTTCGTTCTTTTTTTCGTCTTCTTTCTTGATTCTCTTTTCTTTTCGTTGTCGTTTTCGTCTTCTTTCGCGTTTTTGTTTTCGTTTTTTTTCTCTTTTTTTTTTGTTTTTTTTCGTTTTCGATTTTCGTTTCGTTTTTTTTTTTCTTTTTTTTTTTTTTTCGTTTTTTTCTTTTTTTTTCGTTTTTTCGTTCGTTTTTTTTTCGTCATTTTTTCGTTCTTTTTTTTTTCTTTCGTTTTTTTTCGATTCGATTGTTTCGTTTTTTCTTTCTTTGTCTTTCGTTTTATTTTTTTTTTTCGTCGATTTGTTCTTTCGTCTTTTTTTTTCTTCTTTTTTCGTTTTTTTTTTTTTTTTTCGTTTTTTTTTTTTTCGTTGTTTTTCGATTCGTTTTCGTTTTTTTTCGTCGTTTTTTTTTTTTTCGTTTTTTTCGTTCATTTTTTCGTTTTCGTCGTTTTTTTTCGTATTTTCTGTTTTTCGTCTTTTTCGTATCTGTTTTTTTTTTCGTTCGTTCGTCGTTCTTTTTTCGTTTTCGTTTTTTTTTTTTTCGTTCGTTTCTTCTTCTTTCGTTGTTTTTTCGTTTTTCCGTTGTCTTTGTTTTCGTTTCTTTTCGATTTTTTTTGTTTTCGTTTTTTTTTTTTCTTTTCTTGTTTTATCGTTTTTTCGTTTCGTTTTTCTTTTTTTTTTTTTCTTTTCGTATATTCGTTCGGTTTTCATTCTTCCTTTTTCGTCGTTTTTTCTTTCGTTTTTTTCGTTTTTCTTTTTTTTTTTCTTCCGTTTTCGTTTTTCTTTTTTTTTTTTCGTTCGTTTTCGTTCGTTTCGTTTCGTTTTTTTTTTCTGTTTTTCGTCTTTTTCGTTTTTTTTTCGTTCTTTTTCGTTTTTTTCTCGTTTCGTTTTCCGATTTCTTCTCGTTTTTTTCAATTTTTTCTTTTTTTTTTCGTTTCGATTTCTTCTTTTTCTTCGATCGCTTTTCTTTTTGTCGTTTTTTTCGTTTTTCGTTTTTTTCTC
>JAROYE020000099.1:0-22500 GCA_029619315.2 Dynastes maya | reverse complement strand
GTTTTTTTTTTCTCTTTTTCGATACCTTCGTTCGTTCGTCGTTCGTTTTTTTTTTTTTTTTTTCGTTCGATTTCGTTTTTTTCGATTTCGTGATCGTTTTTTTTTTTGTTCTTCGATTATTTTTTTTTTCGTCGTTTTTTTTTTTCGTTTCTTCGTCTTTTTCGATTTCTCGATTTCGTTTCGTCTCGTTTTTTTTCTTTATTTTTTTATTCTTTCGGCTCTTTCGATTCGTTGTTTCGTTTTCGTTCGTTTATTCTTTTTTTTTTTCGTGTTCGTTTTTCGTTTGTCGTCGTTCGTCGATTTCTTCGATATTTCGTTTCTTTTTTCGTCGTCGTCGACGTTCGTTCGCGTTTCGATATTCTTCGTCGTTTTTTCGTTCGCGTCGTTTCGTTTTTTCGATTTTTTTTGCGTTTCGTTTTTCTTATCGCTCACTTCGTTTTTTCTTTTTTCGTTCGTTTTTCGTCGTCGTTTCCTTTCGTTCGTCTTTTTTTTCGTTTTCGATCTATTCGTTCGATTTTTTTTTTCGTCGTTTTTCGTTTCGCGGTTTTGTTTTCTTCTCGATTTTTTTTTTCGTTTTTTTTCGTTCGTTCGTCGTTTTTCGTTCGGTTCGTTCTCGTTTTTTTCGAATTTCGTTTCGATTTAGTGGTTTCGTCTCGTTTTTTTTTTTTTTTTTTTCGTTTTCGTTCTTTTTTTTTTTCGTCGTTATTTTTCGTCGTGCGTTCGTTTCTCGATCTCGCGGATTCGCGAATTTTCTTGTTTCGGTTTCTTTCCGTCCTTCCGATTTTTTCTCGGTTCGTCGTTCGTTCTTTTTTTCGATGTCGTTTCGTTCGTCGTTTTTTCGATTGCTTTCGATTTTTTCGCTTTCGTTTTCGTTTTTTTTCGAGTTTTTTTTTTTTTTTTTCGCAGTTCGTTTTTTTTCGTTTCTCGCGAGTTTTCTATTTTTGTTTTTTCGTTTCGCGTTTTCTTTTTTTCTTTTTTGTTTTTTCGACGTGGTTTTTCTTTTTTTTTTTTCGTTTCGATTTTTTCCGTTCTCTTTTCGATCGATTTTCGTTTATCCTTTTTCGTTCTTTCGATTTTTTCGATTCCGTCGTCGTTTTGTTCTTCGTTTTTTTTTCTCAGTCGTTTCGAGTATTTTTCGTTTTTCGTTTCGTTTTTCGAGTCTCGCTCGATTTCTTTCGATTTTCTTCGATTCGTCGCTTCGTCGAGATCGTCTCGTCGTCGTCGTTTCGTCGGTTCCGTCTCGATTCGTTCGTCCTTTTTCGATTTTTTTTTTTTTCGATTTCGTCGTTCGATTTTCGTTGTATTTTTCCGTTTCGTCGTCGTTCGTTTCGTTTTTTTCGATATTTCGTCGTTTTTGCTCGAGATTGTTCGTTCGTTTTATTTTTTTTTTCTCGTTCGTCGATTTTTCGCTTTCCGTTTGTTTTCTTTTTTCGTTCGATTCGATTTTCGTTCGCGTTCCGCTTCGTTTTCGTCGCGTTTTTTTTCGTCGGTTTCGTCGTTTCGATATTTCTTTTCGTCGTCCTTTGTTCGATTTTAGCGATTTTCTCATTTCGTTTCGTTCGTTTCGACTTTTCGAATTCGTATATTGCTCTGTACGTTTTCTCGTTTTCTTTTTTCTCTTTACGATAATGTTATCGATTTTCGATTTTTTTTTTCGCTTTCGTTCTTTTTTTTTTTTTCGATTTCTTCTTCGGTCGACGTTCGTCGTTTTGTTTCGTTTTTGATCGTTTTTTCGTTCGTCGTCTTCGTTTCTTTCGTTTAGTTTTTTTTTTTCGTTTTTTCGCGTTTTTTTTCGTTCCGTTTTCGTTCTTCTCGTTTTTTCGTTTTCGTTCGTTTTTTTTCGATCGATATCGTCGATCTCTTTCGGTTTTTTTTTCGTTTCTTTTTCGCCGTTTCGTTCTCGTTTTTTTTCGTTTTTCGTTTTTCGTTTTCTTCGTTGTTTTCTTCGTCGATTTATTTTTCGTTTTCTTTTTTCGTTTTCGCTCATTCTTTCGATTTTTTTACTCTCGTTTTTTCTTTTTTCCTTTGATTTCGTCGTTCGTTCGCTTCGTCGGTCTTTTTCGTTCGATCGTTTCGTTTCGTTCGCGTTTCGTTCGCGTTTCGTTTCGTCGATTTTTCCGTCTTCTTTTTCGATATTCTTCGCTTTCTCGTCGTTTTCGTCGTTTCGTCGTTTTTTTTTAGATAGCTTTTTTTACGTCTTTTTCGTTCCGTTTTGCGCGATTCGTCCGGTTTTTTCGTGTTTCGTATTTTTTTTTTTCTTTTTTTGTTTCTTTTTTCGTTTTTCGTCGTCGTTCGTTTTTTTTTTTTTTCTCGATATCGTTCTGTCGATCGCTTCTTCCGTTTTTCGTTTTTTTTTTTCTTTCTCTTCGATTTCGTTTCGTTTTTTTCGTTTTTTTCGATTTCGTTTCGTTCTCGTTTTTTTTTTTTTCTTTTTCTGCGTTCGTTTTTTCGTCGTTTTCGTTGTTTTTTCGTTTTCTCTTTTTCCTTTTCCTTTTTTTTTTTCTTCGTTCGTTTGTTTTTTTTCTCGATTTGCGGTTTAGGCGTTCGTTTTCGATAAGTTTTTTTCGTCGTTTCGTCGTTTTAGATTTTTTTTTCTTCGTTGTTCGTCGTTTTTTTTTTCGATTTTCGATTTCTCGTTCGTTTTTTTCGTGCGTTCGAATTTTTTTCACATGATTCGTCGTTTTCGATTCGACTTCTCTTTTTTTTTTGCGTCGATTTTTTTCGTTTCTTTGATTTCGTTCGTCTTCGTTTTCTTCGATATTTTTCGTTTTTTTTCGTCGAGGTCGTCGTTTTCTTTTTTTTTTCGATTTCTTCGTTTTCGTTTTTTTTTCGTTTTTTTCGTCTTTCGATTCGATGTTCGGTCGTTTTTTTTCGTTTTTCGTCGATATCTTCGTCGTCGTTTTTTTTTTTTTTCTTTTTTTCGTTTCGTTTCGATTTTTTTTCGATCGTTTTTTCGTTTTTTCGTCTTTCTTCGTTTCGCCGTTTTCGATTTTTTTTATTCGTCGCTTTCGGTTCGCGTTCGTCGACTTTCGTTTTCGTTTTCGTTCGCGTTTTTCTTTGTTTTTTTCGTTCGATTTCGATCGATCTTTTTCTTTTTCGTTTCGAATCTTTTTTTTTTTTTCGATTTTCGTGTCGATAGTTTCTTTTTTTTCTTTTGTTTTTTTTTTTCGTTTTTCTTTTTTCTTTTAGTCGTTTTTTTTCTCGATTCGTTCGTTTTAGTTCGCTCGTCGATTTGCTTTCTCTTTTTTTCGATTGCGGCGTTTCGTTCGTTCGTCGTCTTTTTCGTTTTCGTTTTTTCGATTCGTTCGTTTTTTTTCTTTCGTTTTTTTCGTTCTTTCGATTTTTTTCGTTCGTTTCGATTTTTTCGATTTTTTCGTTTTCTCGTTTTTAGTCGTCTTTTCGTTTCGCTTTTCGTATTTTTTTATTTCGCTCTTTTTCTTTTTCTTTTTTTCGTTTTCGTCGATCTTTTTTCGTTCTGTTTTTTTCCTTTCCTTTCGTCGATTTTCGTTCAGATTCTCGGTTTTTTTTCTCGATCTTCGATTTTCGTTTTTTTTCGTTTTTTCTCGTCCGCGTTAGTTTTTTCCGTCGATTTCGTTTTTTTTTTTTTCTTCGCCGTCTCTTCGTCGTTTTCGATGCCGTTTCGATTTTCTTTTCTCGTGTTGTTTTTTTATCTTCTCGTTCTTTCGTTTCGTTTCGTTAGTTTTTTTTGTTTTTTTTTTCGTTTTTTTCTCTTCATTCGTTTTTCGACGTTTTTTTTTTTCTTTTTCGTTTCTCGATATTTTTTTTTCTCGTCCTTTTTTCGTTTTCGCTTGTTTTCGATTTTTAGTTTTCGTTTTTTTTTTTTTCTCGTCGTCCGTTTTTCGTTTCGACGTTCGTTCGTTTCGCTTTTTTTCTTTTTCTCTTTTTTTGTCGATCGTAGCTTTTTTCGTTTTTTTTCTCGCTTTTTTCGTTTGTTCGTCGTATCGTTTTCGCGTTCGTTTCTCGCTCTTCGTTTCGTTCGATCGTTTCGATTTTCGCTCGTTTTCTTTCTTCGTTCGATTTCGTTTGTAGTTCTTTCTTTGTCGTTCGTTTTTTCGTTTTTCGTTTTTTTCGTTTCGATTCGTTCGTTTTTTATCGTTTCTCGATTTTTCGTTTTTCGTCTCTTCGATTTTCGTCGTTTTTTTTTTTCGTTTTTTTTTTCGATTTTTCGTTTTTTGTCGTCGTGTTCTCGATCATTTTTTTTTCTTTCGTTTCTTCGTCGATTTTTCGATTCGTTTCTCTCGATATTCAGACGTTCCTCGTCGTCATCGTTCGTTTTTTTTCGATTCGATTTCTTTTTTTCGATTTTCTTTTTCGTCTTTGCTTTCTCGATTCGTTTTTTTTTTTCGAATTTTGCTTTTTTCGTTTTTTCGTTCTTTTTTCGCGTTTCGATCGTTTCGATTTCTTTTTTTTTAGTTTTTTTTTTTTTCGTTTTTTTTCGTTCTTTTTTTTCGATCGTTAGTCGTTTCGTTCTCGTTTCGTTCGAGTTCGATTTTCGTTTCGTAGCATTCGTTCGATATCGTTTTTCGTCCGTCGATCGTTTTTTTTCTTCCCCCCGTGTCTTCGGATCGTTTGTTCGAATTTCCGTTCGATTTTTTTCTTTTTTTTTTTTTTCGTTTTTTCTTCGTCGAAGTTTCGACGTTTTTTCGGAACTTTTCGTTTTGTGCGTTCCTTTTTTTTTGTTTTCGTCGTTTTTTTTCTTTTGCGTCTTCGCGATTTTTTTTCGTCGTCTTTCGTTCGTTTCGTTCGTTTTTTCGTCGTTTTTTTTTTCGATTTTTCGTTTTCGATTTTTCGGTTCGTTTCGTCGTTCTGTCGATTTTCTTCGATTCGTTTTTCGATATTCTCGTGTTCGTTCGTCGTATGTCGTCGATTTCTTTTTTCGTCGTTTTTTCGTTTTTTTTCGCTTTCGTTCGTCGTTCTTTAGATTTGTTCGTCGTTGCGTTTCATTTCTTCTTTTTTCGATTTTCGATCGTTTTTTTTTTTTTTCGATTTCGCTTTCGATTTTTTTTTCGTTTCGATTTTTTTTTCGTTTCGATTTTTTTTTCGTCTTTCGTTTTTCGTCGTTTTTTTTTTTTTTTCGTTTTTTCTCTCGTTTTTTTGCTGGAGTTTTTCTTCGTTCGTCGATTTTTCGATTTTCTTTTCGATATTCGAGTCGTTTCGTTATCGTTTCGTCGTTTTTTTTTTTTCGTCGATTTTTTTTTTCGATTTCGTCGTTCGTTTTCCCCTCCCGATTTTTTTTTCGTTTTTCGATTGGTTCGTTTCGATTCTATCGTCGTTCGATTTTGCGTCGATTTCTTTTTCGTCGCGATCTCGTTTTCGTTCGTTTTTTCGTTTTTTTTTTTTACGTTATTTTTTTTTCGTTTTCTTTCTTCGTTCGTTTCGATCTCGTTTCTTCGATTCTTTCGATCGTTCGCGTTTCGTTTCGTCGTCGTTCTTCTTTTTTCGTTTTTTGTTTTTTTTCTTTCGCTTCCGTTCTTCTTTTTTTTTTTTTCGTTTCGATAGTTCGTTTTTTTTCGTTATTTCGTTTTTCGATTAGTTTTTGCGATTTTTCGTTTCGTTCGATTCGTATTCTCTTTGTTCGTTTTCGCTTTTTTCGATGCGTTTCTTTTTTTTTCGTTTTCGTTTTTTTTCTTTCTTTTTCGTCGATTTTTTTCGTTCTTTTCGTTTTTCTTCGTTTTCGATCTTTTCTCTTTTCGGTCGTTTCGATTTTCGTTCGTTCTCGTTCGTTTTTCGAGCTTTTTAGTTTTTTTTTTTTTTTTTCGATTTTTTTTTTTCGTTCTTCGTACGATATTCGACGATTATCGTTTCTTTTTCTTTTCGTCTTTTTTTTTCGTTCGTCGTTTTCGATATCGACGTTCCGGCGTTTTTTTTCCGTTTTTCTTCGATATTTTCTTTTTCGTCGATTTTTTTCGTTTCGTGTGTTTTCGATTTCTTTCGATTTTTTTTTTTCGTTTCTTTTCGTTTCTTCGATCTTTTTTTTAGTTAGATCCGATCGTTTTTCTTCGATATCATTCGAATTCGTTTTCTTTTCGATTTCGTTTTTTTTCTTTTTTTTTTTTCGTCTTTTTCTCGTTCTCGTTCGTTTTTTCTTTTTCGTCGTTTCGATTTCTCTTTTCTTGTCTTGATTTTTCGCTTTTTTTCGTCGTTTAGTTTTTTCGTTTTTCGCGTCGTCGTCGTTTCGAGTTTTTCGTCGATTTCGATTTTTCGTTTCTCGATCGTTTTCGTATTTTTTCGATTTTCGCGTCGTTTCAGTCGTCGTTTTTTTTTCCCTCGATATTTTCGTTTCTTTTCGTGTCTTTTTTTTTCTCGTCTTTTTTTTTCGTCGTTTCGCTCTTTTCGATTTTTTTTTTTTTCTTTTTCTTTTTTCTTTCGTTTCTTTTTTCGTTCCGCTTCGATATTTTCGATTCTCTTTTTTTCGTTCGATTTCGATCGTTCGTTCGTTCGAATTTTCGATTTCTTCGCCGTTTCTTTTCGTTATTTTTTTTCGGTCTATTCTTTTTTCTTTTCTTTCGTTATTTCGGTTTCGTTTCTTTCGAGTTTTGTTTCTCGCTTTTCTTTCTTCGCGTTTTCAGTTTTTCCGTCGTTATTTTTTTCGATTTTCGTTTTCGTTTCGAATTCGTCTGTGTTTCGTTTTCCTTTCGTTCCGTTTTTTCGATTCGTTCGTTTTTTCTCGTTTTGCTCGATTTTTCGTCTTTTTTTCTTTTTTCTGTTTTTTCGCCCTTCGATTTTCTCGTTTTTTTTCGGTTCGTCGCTCGTTTCTCTCGATTCGGGGTTTTTCCCCGGTTTTTTTATTTCTCGATTCGTCGTTTCGTTTTTTTTTCGTCGTTCCGTCTCGCGATTCGTTTTTCGCGTCGCGCTTTTTTTCGCTTTTTTTTTCGATTACGTTCGTGTTTTCGTTCGCCGTTTTTTTTTTTTTTCGATTTTTATTCTTTTCTTTCGTTCGTCGATTTCGTCGATTTTTTTTTGGTTTCGTCGTTCTTCGATTTCGGTTCGATCGTCGTTTTCGTATTTTTCGTTCGTTCGTTTCGCCCCCCCGACGTTTTTAGTTTCTTTTTTTTTCGTTTTTTAGTTTTCGTTGGTTCGATCTCTCGTTTTTTCTTTTTCGATTCTCGTTTTTTCGTTGTCTTTCGATTCTCGTTTTTTCGCTTTTAGATATCTTTTCGATCGTTCGTCGTTCTTCGATTTCGTTTTTTTTTTTTTTTCGTCGTTTCGTTCTTCGTTTATCGTCCGTTTTTCGTCGTCCGATTCGTCTCGTTCATCTTCTTCGTTCGTTTCGCTTTTTTTCGATATTCGTTTTCGTTTCGTTTCGCGTCGGATTTCGTCTTGTCTTCGTTTAGATTACTGTTTTTTTTTCGATTTTTTTTTTTTCTCGATTTGTCGATTTTTTTCGTTCGTTTTTTTCTTTCGGTTTTTCGATTTTCGTCGATTTTCGCTAGTCGTCGATTCGTCGTTCTCGTTTTCCGATCGTTCTCGACGTTTTCTTTTTGTATTCCGTTTTCGATTTTTTTCGTTCGTCATTTTCGTTCGTTTTTTTCTTTTTTCGATCGTTCGTTTTCCGATTTTTTCGAACTTTTCGTTTTTTCGCGATACTCGTTTCTTCGTTTTTTTCTTTCTTTTTTTTTTTTCGCGTCGATTTTTCGTTTTTCGTCGTGATTCGCGAGTTGTCTTTCGTTTTTCTTTTTCGATGTCCTTTTTTCTTTTTCACTTTTTTTTTTCTCTTTTTTCGTCGTTTTTTCGTCGTTTTCGGTTTTTTTTTTTTTCGTTTTCTCTTTCGTTTCGTCTTCGTGTCGTTTGCGTTCGTTTTTTTTCGATTTTCTTCGTTCGTTTTATCGTTTTCGATTATTTTTTTTCGTTTTGTTTTTCGGCTTTTTTCGTCTTTTCGGTTCTCGTTTCTCTCTCTCGTTCGTTTTTTTTCGTCGTTTTCTTCGATTTGTCGGTTTTTTGTTCGTTTACGATCTTTCGATTTATTTTTTTTCGTCGATTCGTTCGTTTTTCCGTTCGTTTTTTCGTTTCGGTTTTTCGATTCGTCGCTTTTCGTCTCGTTCTCGATTCGTTTTTCGATTTCGTCGATCTCGTTCGTTCTATTTTTTCTTCGTTTTTTCGCTCTCTTTTTTCGATATCGATTTTTTCTTTCTTCTTCGAATTTTTTTCTCGTTTTTCGCGATTTTTTCGCTTTTTCCGATTTCGATTTCTCGATCGATTTTCGATTTTTTCGTTCGGTTTTTCCTTTCGTTTAGTTTTTTTTTCGTTTTTTTTCGATTCGATTTTAGTTACGTTTTTCGTTTTCTTTTCGTCGTTCCGATCGTTTATTTTTTTTCGTCGCGTTCGATTTTTTTCTCTTTTGCGTTTTTTTTTTCGTCGGCGTTCTCTTTCTTCTTTCGATTTTTTTCTTTTTTTTTTCTCGTTTCGTTTTCTCGCGTTTCGATTTCTTTCGTCGTTTTTTCGATTTTTCGTTTTTTTTCGAATTTCGATCGTTTTTTTTTTCGATTTTTCGTTTTCTCTCGTGTTTCGTTTTTTCGTTTTCGATTCGTCGTTTCGTCGACTCGCGTTTTTTTCTTTTTTTTTTCTCTTTTTCCGTTTTCGATTTTTTTCTTCGATTCGTTTTTCGTTTTTCGATTTTTTTTTTCGTTTCGATTCTTTCTTTTTTCTTCGATTAGGTTTCTTTTGTTTTTTCTTTTTCGATCGTTCGTTGTTTTTTTTCGTTTCGTTTTTCGTCGTCTTTTTTTTTTTTTTTTTTTTCGTCGATTTTTTTTTTTTTTTTCGTATTTTTCGTTTCTTTTTTTTTTTTTTTCGTTTTTTCTTTTTCTTTGTTTTCGATTCGTTTCGATCTTTTTCGTTTGTTTTGCTCGTTCGAATTCTCGTTTCGTTTTTCGTTGCTTTTTTTCTTCGCTCGTTCCGATTTTTGTCGATTTCGTTTCGATTTTGTTGTTTTTTTCGTTATTGTTTTTTTTTTCTCGTCGTTTCTGTTTTCGATCTTTTTTTGTCTTTCGTTAGCGCACTCCGTTCGTTTCGTTTCGCTTCGTCGTTCGTTTTTCGTCGATCGTTTTTTTCGTTCGTTTTTCGTTTTCGCGATTCGTCGTTTCTTTCGTTTTTTTTTCGACTCGATTTTGTCGCGTTTCGTCGTCCTTCGTCGTTCGACGTCTGTTTCGTTCTCGTTTTTCGATCGATTTTTCTCGATTTTTTTTCGTCGTTCTTCGTTTTTTCGTCGTTTTCTTTCGTCGATTTTTTTCTTTTTTTCGTTCTATTTTTTTTTCGTTCCTTTCGATTTTTTCGCGTTTTTAGTCTTGTTTGTTCGATTTTTTTCGTCGTTCGTCTTTTCGTTCGATTTTTTTCGGGGTTTTTTATTTTTCGATTGCGTTTTTTTTTTTTTTTTTCTATATTATTTCGTTTCGTTTTCTATTTTTTTTCGTTTCGTCTTCGTCGTTTTTTCGTTTTTCGTTTCGATTCGTCGTTTTCGTCGTCTTTTTTCGTTTTCGGTCGATCGATATGTTCTTTTTTTCGATTTTTCGTTTTTTCGTTTCGATATTTTTTTTTTTTTTGCGATTCGTTCGTTCGTCTTTTTTCGATTTTCTTTCTTTTCGTCTTTCGTCGATCGTCTTCTTTCTCGTTTTTTTTTTTTTTCTCGTTTTTTTTCGTTTTCGATTCTTCGTTCCGATTTTTTCGATTTTTCGTTTCGTCGTGTATTCTTTTTTTTGTTCGTCGATATTCCGCTCGTGTTCTTTTTTTTTTCTTCGATTATCTTTCTTTTTTTTTTCGTTTTTTTTCACCGGGTGGTTTCGTTTCTCGTCGATATTTTTCGATTTTTTTTTTTCTTTTTCTCTTTTTTTTTCGTTTTTTTTTTCGTTTTTTCGTTTCGTTTCGATTTTGTTCGATTTCGTTTCTATCTTTCTTTCCGATCTTTCGTTTTTTTTTTCGAACCTCCCTTTTTTTTTTTTCGTTCTTCCGTTAGTCGCATTTTTTTTTTTTCGTTCTTCGTCTTTCGATTTCCGATTTTAGATTTTCGTTCGTTTCGGTTTTGTTTCGTTCGTCGTTTTTTCGCGTTTTTCTTGTCGTTCGTTTTCCCGCCTTTCGTCGATACTATTCCGTTCTCGCTTTTTTTCTCGTCGCTTTTTTTCTTTTTTCGTTTTTCGTCTTTTATCGAATTTAGTCGTTTTCGTCGTTCTTTTTTCGTTTCGATGTGTTTTTTTTTTCGTCGTCGTTCGATTTTTTCGTTTTTTTTTTTTCGTCGATTTCTTTTCGATTCTTTTTTCGTCGTCGTTTATTTCGATTCTTTTTTTTTTTCGATTTCGTTTTTTTCGTTTTCGTCGATATATTGTTTCCCCGGGGGGGGTTTTTCGTCTTTCGTTTTTCGTCTTTCGTCGGTGTTTTTTTTTCGTTTCGATTCCGTCGTTTTTCGTTTCGTTTTTTTCGTCGTGTTTTCGATTTTTTTTTTTTTTCGTCGTTCGGTTTTTTTTTGGTCGTCGTATCGCGTTTTCGTCGATTTTTTTTTTGTTTTTTTTTTCTTTTCCTCCGCTTCGTCTCGTTTTTTCGCTTCGATTCGCGTTTCTCGTTTTTTCGTTTTTTCGTTTCGTTCTTCTTTTCGTCGAATTTCGTTTTCCGCATTTCGTTTCGTTCGTTTTTTCGTTCTCGTTCGATATGTTCGCGTCTTCGTTCGTTTTTTTTCGTATCGTTTTCGTTTCGACTTTCGATTTTTCGTTTCTTTTTTTTTCGATCGTCGTTTTTTTCGATATTTTTTTTCCGAGTATGTTTCGTTCTCTTTCGATCGCGTTTTTCGTTTTTTCGATTTTCGTCGATTCGTTTTTTCGTTCGATTCTTTCGTTTCGATCGTCGTTCTATCTTTCGTTTCGACGATTTTTTTTCTTTCGTCGATTTCGTTCGTCGATAGTCGTTGCGATCTCTTTTTTTTTCGTTCGTTTTCTTTCGATACGATGTTCTTCGATTTTTTTTTTTTTTTTTTTCATCGTTTCCGATTTTTTTTCGTTTTTCGTTAGTTTTTTTTTCTTTCGTTTCTTTCTTTTTCGTTTCGTTTTTTTCGTTTCGCTCGTCGTTTTTCGCTCTCGTTTTCGATCCGTCTTCGCTCGTTGTTAGTTTCTCGTCGATCGTCTTTTCGTTCGGTTTTTTTTTTTTTTGTTTTTTCGTTCTGTTTTTCGTTTCGTTTTTTTTTCGTTCGTCGTCTTTTCTCGATATTTCGTCTTTTTTTTTTTTTCGTTCTCGTTTCTTGCGATTTTTTTCGTGCGTTCGATTTTTTTTTTTTTTTTCGTCTTCGTCGTTTTCGCTTTCGCTTTCGTTTTCGTTTTTCGTTTTTTCCGTTTTATTCGATTTGTTCGTTCGTTTTCGTTCGTACGACGTTTTTTCGTCGTTCGTTCTCGACGTCTCTTCGTTTCTCGTTCTTTCGTTTCTCCGATTTCGATTTTTCCGGTTATTTCTTTTTCTCGTCGTTCGTTTTTCGTCTCGATTCGTTTCGTTTTCGTCGTTTTTAGTTTTTCTTTTTTTTCGATTTTTTTTTTCGATTTCTTTTCGATTCGTTCGTCGTTTTCGTTTCGTTTCGAATTTCTTCTTTTTTCGTTTTCGTTCGTTTTTTCGTCTTCGTTCGTTTTTTTTTTTTCGTCGTTCTTCTCTCGTCGTTATTGTCTTTTGATTCTCGCGTCGTCGAGATCACGTTTCGTTCAGATTTTAGTAAGTTTTGTATGATCTTTAGATCGTTTTTCCCCCCCCTGTGTGTTTTTCTTTTTTTCGTTTTACTCTTTTTTCGATTTTTTTTTCTTTTTTCGATTTTTCGTTTTTTTTTTCGTTTTTCGTCGATCGACTTTTTCGTCGTTTTTTTTTTTGTTCGTCTCGTTCTCGTCGATCGCCACCGTTTCGTTTTTGTCGTTTCTTTCTCGTTTCTTTCTTTTTTTTCGTTTTTTCGTTCTTTTTTCTTTCGGTTCTTCCTTTCGTTTTTCGATATTCTCGCGTCGTCGTTTTCGTTTTTTCCGTTTTTCGTCGTTCCGATTTTTTCTCTTTCGTTTGCGTCGTCGATTGCTCGTCGTCGATTTTTCGTCGTCGTCGTTTCTTCGTTTTACTCGATTCGTCTCGGTCGTCGTTTTGTTCGTCGTCTTTCGTTCTTCGTTTTTTTTTTCGTTTTCTCTCGCGTCGATTCGTTTTTTTCGAATTCGTCGTTTTTTCGTTCGTTTTTGTTCGATTCGTTCGTCGTTTTGTTCGATTCGTTCGATTTCGTTTTCGTTTTTTGTTCGATTTCGTCGTTTTTTTTTTCTCTTCGTTTTTTCTTTTTTTCGTTTTTTTTCGTCTTTTCGTTCGTCGATCGATTTCGTTTCGTTTTCTTTCGGTTTTTTTTCGTTTTTTTTCTTTCGTCGGTCGTCGTATCTTTCGATTTTTCCGTTTTTTCCTTTTCGATTTCGTTCTTTTCGACTCTCATTTCTTCGTTTTTTTTCGTTCGATCTATCGTGATTTTTTTGTTTTTTTTTTTTTTTTTACGTTGTTTCGTCGCTCGTTTTTTCGTTCGTTTCGCTTTTCGTTCGCGTTTCGTCGTTTTTCCTTTCGTTTTTATTTTCGTTCTTTTTTTTTCGTTTCCGATGTTTTCGATCATTTCTTCGATTTTTTTTTCGTTTTTTTTTTGCCTCGTTTTTCGATATTCGTTTCTTTTTTCTTTCGTCCGTCGATTCTGTCGTCGGATTATTTCGTCGTTTTTTCTTCGTCGTTTCGTTTTCGTTCGTTTTTTTTCGTTTTTCGTCTTTTTTTCGTTTTTTTTTTGTCTTTTTTTTCGTTCGATTTTGCGACTTTCTTCTTTTTTTTTTGTTTTTTCGTTCGTCTTTTTTTTTCCGATTCGTTTCGGATATGTCGTTTCTTCTTTTTTTTTTTTCGTTTTTTCTTCAGGTTTTTCGTTCTCTCGTCGATTTATTTTCTCTTTTTTTTCCTTTGTTTTTTTCGTTTCGTCGGATTACTTCGTTTTTTTTGTGCGTTTATTTTCGCGTTTCGTTCGTTAGTCTCATTCTTCGTCGTTTACTTCGTCGTCGTCGGTCGTTTTTCGTCTCGTTTTTTATTTTTCGTTTATTGTTTTTTTTTTCGATTTCGTTCGTCGCTCTTCTTTTCGTTCGTTATTTTTCGTTTTTTTTTTCTTCTTTCGTTTCCTTTTTTCGTTTCTCGTCTTTTTCGTTTCGTTTCGTTTCGGTTCGTTTTTTTTTTCGTTTTTTTCGTTTTCGATTTTTTTTTTTTTCTCCGTTTCAGCGTTTTCGATCCCCAATTCGATCGTTTCGTTTTTTTCGTCGTTTTTTTCCGATATTCGTCGTCGTGCGATATTCGTTCTCTTTTCGATTTTTTCGGTCTTCTTTTTCGTTTTTCGATCTTTTTTCGATTTTTTCGGTTTTTTCTCTCGATTCTTTTTTTTCGTTTTCTTCGTTCTTTTTTTTTCACGATCGAGTTTTTTTCGTCGTTCGTTATTCGTAGCGTTCTTTTCTCTTCGTCTCTCGTCGTTTTTTTTTTTCGGGGGGTTTCGTCGTTTCGATGTTTTTTTCAGTTTCGTCGTTTTCGTTTTTTTTTTTTTTTCGTCGTTTCCGTTTTTCGGCGATTTTTTTTAGATCAGTTTTTCCGTTTTTTTTCTTCGTTCTTTTTTCGATTATTAGATTTCGTTTTTCGTTTCGTTTTTCGTTTTTCTGTTCGATTTCTTTTCGATTTTATTCTTTTCACGTTCGTTCTACGGTTTTTTTCGTTCGTGTTTTTCGAATTTTTACGTTTTTTCTTCGGGAATCGTGTCGATTTTTTTCGCTTTCGTCGTCGTTTCGTCGTTTGTTCGTTTTCTCCTTCGTTTTTTTCGATCGTCGTTCTTTTTTTTCTTTTTTTCGTTTTTTTTTTTTTTTCTCTCGTTTCGTGTCGGTCGTTCGATTTCTTTAGATCGCTTTTCGTCTTTTTCGATTTTCGTTTTTTTTTTTTTCGTTCGTTGGGTTCGTTTTTTTTTTTCGTTCGATGTCGTTTTCTTTTCTTTACTTCGTCGATTTTTTTTTTTGTTTCGATTTTCGTTTCGAATTTTCGATATCTTTCTTGTTCGTCGTTCGATTTGCGACTCGATTTCGTTTTTTTTTTTTTCGTTTTTTCGTTTTCGATCGTTCCCCATTTCGTTTTTTTTGTTCGTTTGATTTTTCGTTTCGTTCGTCCGATTTTTTGCCGTTTCGTTTCGTCACAGTGATCGTTTCGATTTCGCCCCATCGTCGTTTCGTCTCGTCGATATTTTCGTTCTTTTTCTTCGATATGATTCGTTCGATTTTTTTTTTTTTTTTTTCGATTTTTCGTTTTTTCTCTTTTTCGTTCCGTTCGTCGTTTTTTTTTTTTTTTTCTTGTCGTTTCGATTCTTTCATTCGTGCGGATACGATCTTGTTTTTTTTCGTTTTTTTCGTTTTCTCGTTCCTCGTTCGATAATCGTCGTTTTTCGATTTTTTTTCGATTTTTTCCGATTTTCGTTCCGGTTTCGTTTTTTCGTCTTCTCGTTTTTTCGTTTTCGTTTTATTTTTTTTTTTCTTTTCCGTCGTTCGTTTTCGTCTCGATTTTTCGATTCTTCGATCTATTTTTTGTCGATTCGTTTCGTTCGTCGTCCGATTTCGTTTTTCGATTTTTTTCCGATACTTTTTTTTTTTCGTTTCTGATTTCTTTTTTCGTTTTTTTTTAGTTTCGTCGTCGATTCGATTCGTTCTTTCTTCCGTTTTTTTTCGACTCGCGTTTCGATCGTTCGTTCTCGTCTCGTTGTTTTTCTCGTGTTTTTTTTTCGTTCGTCGTTTATTTTTTTCGATATTTTTTCGTCTTTTTTTCGTGTCGTTTTCTCGTCGTCGTTTCCGTTTCGATTCGTCGGTTCGTCGATCGTTTCGTCGATTCGTTTTTTTTTTCGTTTCGATTATCGTCGGTTTCTTCGTTCATCGTTTCGCTCGATTTTTCGTTATCGTTCGTTTTTCGATTCGATTTTCGTCTTTCGTTTCTTTTTTTCGTTCGTTCGATTTTTCGTTTTTCGTCAGTTCGTTTTTTTCTTTTCGTCGTTTCGTCTTTTTCGTCGTCGTTTTTTTCGTCGTTCGTTCTTCTTCTTTTTTCGTTTTTTTTTTCGATATTTTTCTGTTCGTTTCGTTTCGTTTCTTTCGTTTTTCGCGTTTCGCTTTTTCGTTCGATTCGTTTTTTTTTCGTCTTATCGTTTTTTCGTTTTTTCTCGTTTTTTTTCTTTTTTTTTTTCGATTTTTTTCGATATGCGTTTGTTTTTCGCGCTTTTCTTCGTTTCGGTCTTCGTCTTCGTTTTTCGATTTTCTCGATTCTTTTTTTCGTTATTTTTTCTCGTTCGTCGTTTTTTCGTTTTTTCGTTCTCGATTTCGTTTCGATCGATTTTCGTTCGTTCGGTCGTTTTCTTTCGTCGATCGATCTTTTCGATTTTCGTTTCGGATTTTTTTCGATCGATCGATTTATACGTTTCTTTTTTCGATATTTCGTTTTCGGATCTTTTTTTCTTTTTTCGTTCGTTTCCTTTTCGTTTTCGTTTTTTCGAGTTTCTTTCGTTTTTATTCGTTCTCTTCGATTGTTCTTCTTCGTTTTTTTCGTTTCGTCGTTTCGTTTTTTCGTTTTTTTACGTTCTTTTCGTTTGTTTTTTTTCGATTTCTTTTCTCTTTTTTTTTTTTCTCGCTATTTCGTTTTCGGTTTTGTTTTTCGATTTCGTGCGATTCGATTCGATCTCTCGTTCTTAGATTTTTTTTCTCGAGTTTTCCGTTTCGATTCTTTTTTCTATGTTTTTTTTTCGTGCTTTCGTCGTTCTTTATTTTTTTTTTCTTTTCGGTTCTTTCTTTTTTCTCTCTTTCGTATTTTCTTTTTTTTTCGTTGTTTCGTTCGATTCGTTCTTTCGTCGTCGTTTCTCTTTTTCGCGATTTTTTTTTTCTTTTTTCGATTTTTTTTTCGTTCGCGATTTTCGTTCGATTTTCGATTTCGTTTTTCGTTGTTTTTTCGATTCGTCTATATTTCGTCGTTCTTTTTCGTCTTTCGTGCTTTTTTCCCGTTTCGTTTTCGTTTTTTCTTTTTCGTTTTCGTTCGTTCGTTCGTCGATTCGCTCGTTCGTCGATTTTCTTTTTTGCTTCGTTTCTTTTTTTTCGTTCGTCGATTTTTTTCGTGCGATTTTTTCGATTCGGTTTTTTCGATCGTTCGTCGTTTCGTCGTCGATATCGATAATTTTTATTTCGATCGTTCTTCGTTTTCGTTCGTTTTTCTTTTTTTTCTCGTTTTTTTTTTTTTTTTCGTAGTTTTGTTGTTCGATTCCTTTTTTTCGATCGTCCGATTGCTTTTCGATTGCTTTCGTTTTTTGCTTTTTCTCTTTTTTTCTCGAGTCCGTCTTTTTTTCGTCGATTTTCGTTCGCGATCTTTCGTTTCGTCGTATTTTTTTCGATTTTTTGCGTCTTCGTCGATTTTTTAGCGACCTTTGTTGTCTTTCGTTCTTTTCCGATCTTTCGATTTTTTCTTTTTTTTCGATTTTTTTTTTTTTTCGTCGTTCGTTTTCGTTTTTTTCCGACCTTTCGTTTCGTCGTCGTCGTCGTCGTTTTTCGATTTTTTTCGTTTCATCGATTTCGTTCGATTTCGTTTCGTTTTTTCTTTTTCTTTCGATCGTTTTCGATTTTTCGTTCGATTCGTCGATCGTTTCGTTTTCGATAATTTCTTTTTTCTTCGCTTTTTTTTTGCGTCGTTCGTTTTTTTTGTTTTCTCGCTCGTTTTTAGTCGACTTTTTTGTCGTTTCGTTGGCTCGTTTTTTCGTTCGTTTTCGAATTTCGAATGCTGGAATCTTCGATTCTTCTCTTTTTCTCCGTTTTCGTCGTTCGATTTTTCGTTTTTTTTCGTCGCGTTTTCTTCTTCTTTCGATTATTTCGTTTTTCGGGTCGTGTCGTCTTTTCGTTTTTTTTCGATTCTTTTTCAGATTTCTTTTTTTCGTGTTTTCGTTTTTTTCGTCGTTATTTCGGTTTTTTTTCTTTTTCGTTCGTTTTTCGGCGTTTTTTTCGTCGATGTTCGTTCTTTTCGTTTTCGTGTCCGATTTCGATCTTTTTTTTCGATTTTTTCGATCGTCTTCTTTTTCGATCGTTTTTTCTTTTTCGTTTCGTTTTTCGTTTCTTTAGTCGTTCGTCTTTTTTCGTCGTTCTATTCGATTCTTTTTTTTTCTCGTCGATTTTTTCGATTCGGTTCTCGTTTGCGTCGTCGTTTTTCGATTTCGATCGTTTCGCTTTTTTTTGCTTTTCGTCTCGCGTTTTCGTTAGTTCGTTCGTTTCGATCTCGATTTTTTCGATTTCGGCGTCTTTTTCGTTTCTTCGATTCGTTCGATTCGTTTCGTTCGATTTCTTTCGTTTTTTTTCGTTCTTCCGTTTTCGATTTTTTTTCTTTTCGTTTTTTTTTTTTTTTTCGTTTCGATTCGTTTTTTTGTCGATTTCGTTTTTTTTTTTTTCGTTTTTCGAATTTCGTTCTTTTCGATTCGTCGTTTGGTTTCTCTTTCGTTCTTTTCTGTTGTTTTTCGATTCGTTTTTTCGTTCGTTTTCTTTTATTTACGTTTTTTTAGTTCTCGATGCGTCTTTTTTTTTTCTTTTTCGTTTCGTTCTTTTTCGTCTCGTTTCGTTTTTTTTTTTTTTTTCGTTTTTCGTTTTTCTCTTTTTTTTTTTTTTTACTCTTTTTCGTCGATATTTTCTCTTTCGATTCTTTTTCTCTTCGTTTCTCGATTTCTTTGTTTCGTCTTCTTTTGTCGATTCGTCGTGTCGTTTCGATCTGTCGATTCGATTTTTTTGTTTATCGCTTTAGTTTGTTTTTGCTTTTCGTTGTTCGTCGTCGTCGATTCTTCGACTTTTTCTCGCTTTCGATTTCGTTATCGTTTTCGATCGTTTTTTTTCGTCGTTCGTTTTCTTTCTCGTTTCGTCGTTGATTTCGTTTTTCGTTTTCGCTCGTTTTTTTTTACTTCGATTTTTATTTTTTCGGTTTTTGGTTTTTTTTCGTCGTCTCTCGTTCCTTTTTTTTTTTTACGTCGTTTTTTTTTTCGTCGTTCGATTTTTATTTTCGATGTTTTTTTTTTTTCGTTTCGTTGCTTTCGTTCGTTTTTCGTTTCTCGACGTCGTTTCTTTTTTCGTGTTTTCGGTTCGATCGTTTCGTTTTCTTTCGTCTTCGTTTTTCGTTTTCGTTTTTCGATTTTTTCCGATTCTTTTCGATTCTTCGATTTTCGTTCTTCGTCTTTCGTTTTTTCTCGTTCGTTTTTTTTTTCGTCGATTCGATTGTTCGTCTTTTTCGTTTTCATTTCTTTTTTTTTTTCTCCGTCGTTTCGTCGATTTGCTCGATTTTTTCGTTCGATTCGTTCGTCGTTCTTTTTTCTCTTTCGTTCGAATCTTTTCGATTTTCGATTTCGGTTCGTTTCGTCGTTTTCGTTCTTTTTTCGATGCTCTCTTTTTTCTTTTCGTTTCTTCGGCTTCGATCCTCTTCATCTTTCGTCCCTTCGCTTTTTTTTTTTTTCGTTTTCGTCTTCGATTTTTTCGCGTCTCTTTTTTCTCGATTCGATTTTTTTCGATTTTTTTGTTTTTCGATTTTCGTTTTTTCTGTTTTTTTAGTCGCTTTCGTATTTTCGATTCGTTTAGATTTTCGTTCGTTTCGTTTTTTTTTTTTCGTTCTTTATTTCTTTTCGTTTCTGTTTATTTTTCGATTTCGTTAGATTTTTTCTCGATATCGGTTCTTTTCGTTCCGTTTCGTTTTTTTTTTTCTCGTTCGTTTCGTCGATTTTTTTCTTTTCTTTCGTTCTCGATTTCGTTTCTTTTTTTTTAGATTCTTTCGTTTTCGTAGTTTCGTTTCGATTTCGATTTTTTTCGTTTTTTCGTTTTTTTTTTCGTCGTTTTTTCGTTTTTCGTTTTCTTCGTTCGATATTTTTCTTTTTTCGTTTCTTTTTTTCTTTCTCGCTTCCGTTTTTAGTTCGTTCTTCTTTTTTTCGATTCTTTATTTTTTCGTTCGTTTTCTGTTTCTTTTCGTTCGTCCGTTTTCGTTTCGTCTCGGTTTTTTTTCGATAGTCGTTGCGTTTCGATTTCGTTTCTTTTTCTTTTTTTTTTTCGGTCGATTTTTTTCGTTTTCGTCTTTTTTTTTCGTTTCGTTCGTCGTCGTTTTTTTCGTCTTTTCGAAAGTTTCTCTTTTTTTCTTTTTTTTTTTTTTTCTTCTTCGTTTTTTTTCGTTTTTTTTTTTGTTTTGTTTTCCGTTTTTTTCGATTTTCTTTTTCGTTTTTTTTTTTTCTTTTCGTTCTTTTTCGATCGTTTCGTTTTCGATTAGTCGTTTCGTTTTTCTTCTTTCGATTCGTTTTTCTTTTTCGTTTCGTCGAATTTCGTTTCGTTTCGTTTTTCCGATTCTCTTTCGTCGCATTTTTTTTTCGTTTTTTCGTCGTTTTTGGATACTTCTTTTTCGTTTCGCGTTTTTCGATATCTCGATCGATCGTCGATATTTCTTTTTCGTTTTTCGTCGTCGTTTTTCGTCGTTTTTTTTCGCCTTTTTTTTTTTTCGTCGTCGATTTTTTTCTTTTTTTCGTTTTTCGTTTTTTTTCGTTCGATTTTCGTTTTTTCTCTTTTTTCTTGTTTTCTTTTTCGTCGTCGTTTCGTGTCGTCGCGTTTTTTTCTTAGATTTCTTTCGACGTCGTTCGTTCGTTTTCCTCGTTTTTCGTCCGTCGGATTCTCTTTCGATTTCGTTTCGATTTTTTTTTTTCGCGTCGTCGTCGTTTCGTTTTTCGTTTTTCTTTTTCGTCGCTTTCTCGATTTTTTTTTCGTTTCGATTTTTTTTTTTTTTTCGATCTTCGTCTCGCTTTCGTTTTTTTTCGATTTCGTCGTCGTCGATATCTTTTCGCGAATTCTTCTTTTTTTCGTCTTATTTTTTTCGATTTTTTTTCGTTTTTTTTTTTTTTTTTTTTCGATTTTCGTTTTTCTCGTCTTTTTTCGTCGTTTCGTTTTTCTTTTTCGTCGATTTCTTTTCTCTCGTTTTTTTTTCGTCTTTTTTTTCGTTTTCGTCGTTCGTTTTTTTTTTCTCGTTCGATACTTTTTTTTTTTCGACTTTTCGTCGTCGATACTTTTCGTTGGTTTTCGTCTCCTTTTTTTTTCGTCTTTCGTTTTTTTTTTTTTCGCGATATGCTTTGCGTTTCGCGATTTCGTCGTTCGTTTTTTTTTCGTTTTCGTACGTTTTCGATTTTTTCGGTTTTCGATTTCGATTCGTGTTTTTTTTTCTCGCGATCGTCGTTGTTCGTTTTTCGATCGTCGTTTTTCGTCGTCGTTCGTTTCGTTTTTCGTTTTTTTTTTTTTTTCTTTCTTTCGTCTCGTCGGTTTTCGTACGATTTTCGTTTTTTTTCGTCGATTTTTTCGTTTCCGTTCGATTTTTTTTCGTTTTTCGATTTTCTTCTTTTTTTCTATTTTCGTTCGTTCTCGCTTTCTTTCGTTATCCGATCGACTTCTTCGTCGTTTTCTTCGATCTCGTTTTTTTATTTTTTCGTTCGATTCTTTTCGTCGATTTCGTTTGCGTTTTCGTCTTTTTTCGCGTTTTGTCGTTTTTTTTTTCGATTTCGTTTTCACTCGATTTCGTTTTCGTTTTCGATTTTTCGACGTCGTCGTTTTTCGTTCGTCGTTTCTTTTTTCGCTTTTTTTCCTTTTTTTTTTTCTCTCCTCTCTTTTTTTTTTCCTTCCTCTTTCTCTCTTTCTTTTCTCTTCTTTTCTTCTTTTCTCTCTTTTTCTTTTTTTCTTCTTTCCTCTCTCTTTTTCTCTCTTCTTTCTTTTCTTTCTTTTTTTCTTCTTCTTTCTTTTCTCTTTCTTCTTTTTCTTTTTTCCACTTCTTCTCTCTCTTCTTTCTCTTTCCTCTTCTCTTCTTTTTTTTTCCTTCTTCTTTTCTTCTTTTCTCTTTTTTTCTCTTCTTCTCCTCTTTCTCTTCTTCTTTCTTTCTTTCTCTCTTTTCTCTTTTCTTCTTTTCTCTTTTCTCTTTTCTTCTTTCTTCTCTTTCTCTTTTTCTCTCTCTTCTCTTCTTTCTCTCTCTCCTCTTTTTTTTCTTTCTCTTTTTCTCTTCTTTCCCTCTCTTTCTTCTTTTTCCTTCTTTTCTCTTCTTCTTCTTTTTCTTCTTTCCTTTTCTTCTCTCTTTCTCTCTTTTTCTCTTTCTTTTCTCTTCTTCCTTCTTCTCTTCTTTCTTCTTCTCTCTCTCCTCTCTTTCTTCTTCTTTCTTTTTTTCTTTTCCTCTCTCTTTCTCTCTTCTTTCTCTTCTCTTCTTCCTTTCTTCTCTTCTCTTTCTTCTTTCTCTTCTTCTCTCTCTTTCTTTTCTCTCTCTTTCTTCTTTTTCTCTCTCCTCTTCTCTTCTTCTTCTTTTCTTCTCTCTTCTTTCTCTCTCTCTTTTCTCTCCTTTCTCTCTTTCTTCTTCCTTCTTCTTTTCTCTTCTTCTTCTTTCTCTTTTTTTTCTTCTCTCTCCTCTTTTCTCTTCTTTCGTCTCTCATCTTTCTTCTTTTTTCTCTTCTTCTCTCTTCTGTTCTTCTTTTTCTCTCTTTTTTCTTCTCTTCTTTCTTTTTCCTTCCTTCTCTTTTCTTCTTTCTTTTTCTTTCTCTTTCTTCTTCTTTCTTTTTTCTTCTTTCTCTCTCTTTCTTCTTCTTCTCTCTTTTCTTCTCTTTTCTCTCTTCTTTTCTTTTTTCTTCTCTCTTCTTTTTCTTCTTCTTTCTCTTTCTCTTCCTTCTCTCTTCTCTCTCTCTTCTTTCTACTTTCTTCTTCTCTTCTTCTCTCTTCTTTTTTATTCTCTTCTCTTCCTTTCTTTTCTTTCTCTTTCTCTTTCTCTCTTTCTTCTCTTCTTTCTTTTTTCTTTTCTTTCTCTTTTCCCTTTCTTCTTCTCCTTCTTTCTCTTTCTCTTCCTTCTTCTCTTCTTCTTCTCTCTTCTCTGCTTCTCTTTTTCTTTCTTCTTTCTCTCCTTTTCTTTCTTCTCTTCTCTTTTTCCCTTTTTCCTTTCTTTCTCTCTTTCTCTTCTTCTTTTCTTCTTCTTCTTCTCTTTTCTCTCTTTTCGTTTTTCTCTTTTTCTTCTTCTCTCTTCTCTCTTTTCTTTCTTTTCTTCTCTCTTTTTTTTCTTCTCTTCTGGCTCTTCTTCTTCTCCTTCTTTCTCTTTTTTTCTTCTTTCTCTTTCTCTCTTTCTTCTTCTCTTTCTTCTTCTCTCTCTCTCTCTTTTTCTCTTTTCTTCTTCTCTCTCTTTCGTTTTTCTCTCTTCTTCTTCTTCTTTCCTTTCGTTCTTCTCTCTTTTCTCTCTCTTTCTCTCTTCCTTCTTTCTTTTTCTTTTTCTTCTTTCTCTTCTTCTCTTCCTTCTCCTCTCTCTTCTTCTTTCTTTTCTCTTTCTTTCCTTCTCCTTTTTCTTTCTCTCTCTTCTCTTTTCTTTCTCTCCTCTTTTCTTTCTCTCTTCTTCTTCTTTATTCTTTCTCTCTCTTTCTTCTTTTTCTCTTCTTTTTTTCTTTTCTTTCTCTTCTCTTTCTCTTCTCTT
>JAROYE020000098.1:0-35429 GCA_029619315.2 Dynastes maya | reverse complement strand
ATCTTTTGGCCCCCTCAAGAAGCGCTTGGGGCCGGCGTTTCGACGACAACGAAGCGGTGGGAAATTTTTGTACTCCAATGGTTACACGAACGTCCGAAGAGTTTTTACGATGATAGAATAAGAAATCCCAATCCGATGGGAAAAATGTATTCTAGGGCGGGAGAGTATGTAGAAAAATAATACCTATATATTTGTAAGCTTAGTTAAATAAAGTTAGAATTTCAAAAAAAAACGAGTCCCATTTATATCTGATACCCCCTCGTAAAAAACGATTAATAACAATTAAAAGCTGCTAGCGGTTGAAAGAAAAATTTTCAGGTTTTTGATATGGGAACTAAATTGAAATGGAGTCTCTGTATAACAACGCCTTTCTCATATTTCGGTACAGTCTAGGCTACCCTTCAAACGGTTTTAGGTGTTAATGTTATATACTCCTACACATATGAGATCTGTTGCCAAAATACTCAAATTAAAACTGAAATCAGTTTTAATTTGAGTATTTGCTTATATTATTCAGTTTTTGCCTCATAATACGAAACCGTCATCAACACAGCTATTTTGATTAATTTAGAACCAGCATCACAGCAACAATACGAAATTATGAACAATTATCTAACAATGTAACCTTTTAACTTTAAACGGCTAAATACCGAAGAGCCGTGATCGAAACAAAGTGTTTCATTTTTAAAAACGCCTCGTAATTTAATACGTAATAAAAACTTTGATCAATAACATGCTTCTTATTTTTAATAACGTCATTAATTGTAACGTTTATACGTATCCCCTAATTCAATTTTTCTCTATGGAGCGTAGAACGACTTGATAAAACGTAGTCGGCAAATTTATAGATCGTAAACCTCGGTGAATATTTTATGGCATTCTTTCGTATTATATTTAATGCAGTCGAAATTCTACAGGTTTCTCTTTTATTACAGAAGAGTAAATGTACACATTTTTAAATTGTTTTCTATTGTTGTATTGAAGGCTCAGAAATTTAAAGGAGATATTCCCTGGACTGTTCAGAGGAAAAATTCTCAGATAGGAATTATATTCATGTATAATTTGCCTTCAATTCATGTTGTCTTTCTTCGACAGTCCCTCTATTTAGTTTTGGTGATAATTTGAGAAGTTTGCGAAATGCTGATATTTTTGTTTGTTTATTCGGGTAGGTATTTTTTGTAAATTTTAGCAGTGCAGCGACTTTTTTATATGAACTATATGTGTAATAAATTATGTGTTCCATCGTGAAATTCTAATAAAAAAGATTTTTTAAACATTTCGATATACCTAAAGTGTTAATTTTTTTAACTTTCAGTGAGATATTCAATACACATTTATGATTTTTACGGAAGAAAAGATTTAATGCGCTATATCTTAAGCAAAATTTACTCGAATTCTACGCTAAACTCCAATTGAAATTTTGGTGTTTATTTCTATTATTTATTCTCTGTACTAGTTGATGACTTGCTGAATAGTGTACCATTGGAAATTTTGCGTAACTTGTGATTTATGCAGGAAAGAGTTCCAGGTGATTACCATCATGTAGTAGATCTCTACTTGGATGAAATGTTTTTCAATGGATTGCTAGAACGATAAGGCCCCCTAGCGTGTCTGCGAAGAAGCGCCAAACAATCGGATTTTTTTCTTGTAGCTTTTTTGAATAAAGACATTAGTAATTGAAAGTAACGTATAACTCCTGGATCGTAGCATTATATTCATATAACACCCTCGAAATGTTAATAAATGTTGAAATTGATTATACATAGTTTGCATGTAGCACAACGGTGGACGCTCTGAACAAAATTTGCAATTGTACGCCTACAATTTTTACATTTTATTGTAACAAATATCCTTAGAGAAACAGAAGTTATAGTATTTCTTCCAATACTATATGTATTGAAACGAAAAACTTGTCTCTTGTCATACATACTAGGTAGGAAAAGCATTTATGGAGAAGCGCTTAAGAAATATCGAGCAGACACATCGTTATTTTCATTTATTTTAATGTTTATTATCAATTAGTTGTCAATCACAAAATAACAGAAAAACACCCATTGCGATATTTATTCTTTTTGACAATGTGGTTTACATTCTTGAACAGAACTAGTTCTTTTGTATGGCAAAAAGGGAAATTGTGCAAGGCGAACGGCTGCTGATGAAAACGTAAGTCACAGTTTAGTATCATGATATATTAATCAAAATGGTTCCCCCTCGAAGCAAAAATTGACCTGTCTGCATTTTTTAATAATTTTATTAGTTTCGGATGTAGGCCGCCGGGAAAGTTTTCAAATGAACAAACTGTATTTTATTGTTATGTTAAATATTTACATCGGAAAGCCCAACCGTCAATCTGAAACGTTTAGGATATTCAGTAAGCCACTGGGTTAGAAATGAAATTCGCTCTAGCGGATAAAAGCTATTTTTCGTAACCACAATTTTCCCCCAGGTCGACTGGCCTTAGAGTGCGGATACTATAAATTTAATTTAACTCAAACCAATGAGGATCTTGGTGAATCGGAGATGAAATTACTCTTCTTTTTATTCTCATTTCGTAAATCTTCAAATTAATGTAAAATTCTCCTACAGCAAACAACAGGGTAAACTCAAAGGTATTTCTAACATTTTTTCGTATATTAATATGTTTCGTTAAGGTATCGTCATTTATGGCCAGTAAAATTTTGCATATTTTAGGGTTGCCGTGAGGGTTTATTTATCACAGAGTCGTCTAGTTTGAGTCATCTAGTAGCGTCACTACATTCATTCTCTCATGTTACTTTTAAAAATAACTTTATTCATCGAAATTCATCACAATATTACATTTAGGCAGAAATCGTCAAAATTTGTTAGTAGGTATACTATGTCTGTTCTGGCTCACTTTTGATTGAGTTTTTAATTGACTTTTAATTCGCGGATGATTTCGCGGAATTTTAGGCAATTTCGTGGAATTGATGTTTGATTAGCGGCTCACGCTTTTAATTCGCGGATAATTTCGCGGCATTTTATTTAATTAACGCGTAACCTCGCGGTTTTTTATTTAATTAACGCCTAATCTCGCGGAATTTTATTTAATTAACGCCTAATCTCGCGGAATTTTTTTAATTCGCGTATGATTTCGCGGAATCGAAGTTTGATTAGCGGCTCACGCTTTTAATCCGCGTTCGCGGCTATTTCAAGGCCATTCGCGTCCCATAACTTCATGCATCCGCGGTTAATTTCCTGGAATCGAAGTTTGATTAGCGGCTCACGCTTTTAATCCGCGGGCAATTTCCTGGAATCGAAGTTTGATTAGCGAATCGAGTTTTTAATCCGCGGGCAATTTCCTGGAATCGAAGTTTGATTAGCGGCTCACGCTTTTAATCCGCGGGCAATTTCCTGGAATCGAAGTTTGATTAGCGAATCGAGTTTTTAATCCGCGGGCAATTTCGTGGAATTGAAATTTGATTAGCGACCACGCCTTTAATCCGCGAGCAATTTCCTGGAATCGAAGTTTGATTAGCGACTCACGCTTTGAATCCGCGGCTATTTCAAGGTCGCGATTTTATTCCGCGAGTAATTTCACGCTTTATTAGGCAGCCAATTTTAAGTTTGCGCTTTTTAATCCGCGGTAAAGATGGCAGTCGCGGAAAGATGGCGTCCGCGACTACGCTAATCAGTGGTTTCGTTTCGCGGCTATTTCAAGGTCGCGCTTTTTATTCCGCGGGTAATTCGCGGAATCGAAGCAAATGTATATAGATTGATTGGCAGTGTGATTCGAGGGGTCGCGGAATCAAAGCAAAGGTATTATGGATTGATTAGCGCTTAATTTCACGGTCATTCGCGGAATCGATGCCAATGACACTTGCTCGCGGTTTTATATTGTGCTTAATGAGTAATTCCAGGAATATTGGCACGTACCAACCTGATTCTCTCTCATTTCGAATAGACGTAAATAGAACACAGGTAGAAAGTACCCTTTAGTGATTCTCGGAATTTTAACACGTCCTATCATGATAATGCAATATTGTGAAATTTTACCATTAAAACTTTATAGACGTAAATAGAATTTAGGGTCACACAGGTAGAAAGTACCCTTAGCGATTCTCGGAATTTTATTGCTGGTGGAGGAATTGGCGCAATCCGGCCACTTGAAAGTCATTCCCAACAATACCGAGCAGTATGTAGCTATGGTGCAGACCACGGACGACAGCGACATTAAATTTAAATTTATCGACTCGTTCCGGTTTATGGCGTCTTCGTTAGAGAAGCTGGCTTCTTATTTGGAAGAGTACCCCGTGCTCGAGAGCCAGTTTGAGGACGCCACCCTGCTGAAGAGAAAAGGCGCATTCCCTATAGCTACATGTCTTGTTGGGAAAGGCCAGCGAGGGACAGCTGCCACCGATACAGGCGTTCCACAACGATCTGTCCAATACTCCCATTAGCATGCGCGATTACGAGCATGCGCAGAGCGTCTGGCGGGAATTCAAATGCCAGACCTTAGGGGAGTATTCGGATCTATATATGAAGACTGCTCGCGGACGTCTTCGAGAACTTCCGGGAAAGCTGCATCAAGAATTATGGGCTTGATGCAGCCCATTATTACACCGCACCCGGACTTTCGTGGGACGCCATGTTGAAGCACACAAGCGTGGAATTAGACACTCTCCAGGACGTGGACACCTTGATGTTCTTGGAGAAAGGCATTCGAGGGGGCATGACGCAATGCTCTTCAAGGTATAATGCGTAATATTGTTGTTTTTTAAAATGTCTAATTCATTATATTTTGTTTACAGGTACGCCAAAGCCAACAACAAGTACATGCCGGACTACGATCCCGCGTTGCCCAGCACGTACCTGATGTATTACGACATCAATGCCATGTACAGCTGGGCGATGTCGCAGTCTCTGCCGACTGGAGGGCCCCGAATGGGTTGAGGACGCGGGAAATTTGAAATTCCACGTTCCCGACGACAACCCGGAAGGATATATTCTGGAGGTCGATCTAGAATATCCACAGCACATTCACGATCGACAAAGGGACCTTCCGATGGGGCCTACCAAGCAGAGATCGCCGGGGTCTGCGTATGAAAAGATGCTGGCCACCCTGTACAGTAAGGAGAAATACGTTGTCCACTACCGCAACCTCAAGCAGTATCTAGCGGAGGGGATACGAGTGACCAAGATACATAGAGCCTTAAGATTTAAGCAATCGCCATGGCTCAAAACCATATATCGACCTGAACACAACGCTGCGACAGGGTGCGAGAAATGGTTTGAAAAGAATCTCTTCAAACTCATGAACAATGCAGTGTTCGGAAGACTATGGAGAAAACGTGAGGTTGCGGGGGAACATCAAGATTGTGGACAAGTGGGATGGACGATACGGCGCAGAGGCGTTAATCAGTCGTCCAAATTTTAAGTGTTCCACAATATTTAATGACAATGAAGATGTATAGTTGCGTTTCATCCGTGATGCTCATTTCTTTAGGTGTAAAGTCAGGAGCATTAAATCCCTGCGTATTGATTACCGGGGATGCCTCGAATCGCTAACGGTATATATTTTTTCCAATGTCAAAGAAATCTGCCGCCAGTGAAGAAGCCCAATCCATAACTGCAGTTTTCACATCTTCGTCGTCGTTGAACCGTTGACCACCAAGCAACTCCTTTAAGTACCGAAACAAGTGAAAACCACTGGGTGCAAGGTGTGGATGATCCAGTTCGAAGATGTGAAAACTGGGAGTCATGGATTGGGCTTCTTCACAGGCTGCAGATTTCTTTGGCGTCGGAATTAAAAGACTTGTTAAGCGGTATGACAAACGTTTGAACAAAAACGGAAATTATGTAGAAAGGTAGATAAAAATATGTAGAATAAGGAAAAAATATATTTTAATGATATTTACAGTATTACGGACCTTCATTAAAAGATAACCCCTCGTATGTGTATATATGTATAACCGAAAATGTGTAGCAGTTAGTTAGCATTGTATTTATCCTGTGTTTATAGTCATGTATGGGATAGCTCTATACATATGTATAACCTGGGCAAATATGCGGTAACAGCCAGAGGCGTGGCGAGCGTATAAAAGTTTACACATACAATAGAAGGTAAGAAATAAATTATAAAACGTGCTGAAACACTTACCGTTTTAAAAGTCTTCCGTGAAATCACAAATTGGATAACATCTGTGAAATATTTGAATCATTAGATATGTTTCCACAGCTGTTTCAGTCAAGTGAGTACGACGTGCGGAATAAATGTTTTTTAATGCCGAAAAACGACCGTTCAACATCTAGCGATGTTATATTTGCATATTTAAAATAATCTTTGAAACAACTTAATGCATCTTCACACGCACTTCACAAAATTTGTCTTAATATAAGAACATCGGAGTCTTTCTCTAAAACACTTTCAAATTTTCGTATTACACACCAATTTGTTTCGCCTTCTACAGCGCATAACTGTGCGTGAACATCATTCACAATTTGAACAGACTCCACTAGCGACATAGAAACATTTTGTAACTTTTCTATTCCCTCCGCTAGTCCGAAGTAATTGTTGTGAATAGTTTGTAAATCTCTTTTAACCTGACTATCTTGAAATATTTCCTGGCTTTTCTTGATTGCTGCAGCTTCTGTCGGATTGAATTTTAAAACTACCTTCTTTACTTGATCAAAATATTTGTTATAGTAAAACGCAGCCCGTAACCATGTTCCCAACGTGTAACAATCTGCTGTGGTGGTTCAGGTAAATCAGGACACAGTTTTTGAAATAGTCGGGTACGTTTCGGGAGGTTTAGAAACATGCTTTTGTAAATAGCAATCAATGCATTTGCTAGTGGAAAAACATGTAGGAATTGTTTGTGCCGCAAGATTTAGAGTATGGATTTTACACGTTACATGTAAGAAGTTACCACTGTGTTCTTTAAGAGATCGGCGCAAAGAACACATGTTTTGCGGCACCATCACTCATAAACATTAAAAGTTGCTTAGTTGAAACTTCAAATTTGTTCAATGAGTTAAACACCACCTTTAAAATCTCATCGGCAGTTCAATTTATAACTTTTGGAAGCAAGTAAGAAGGAGGATGACGGTCGATGTAGTTCCATTGTACGTACTATTACATTAACCACAGAATGTTTTTGACGATCTGTTGTTTCGTCCACACACAACCACAGTTTTTTATTCTTCAATTCCGTTTTCACTCTTTTTTCTATATGTTCACGAGCAAGTAGCACTACTTATCGTATCGATGTCCGACTAGGTAATTTGCAGCCCGCATATTTATTCAGAAGGAGACAAATGCTTCTTTGTCTAGTAAACGAAACGATAGATTAACATAAGATAAGAGTATCACACAAATCAAATGTAAATTTTTCTTGGTCTCGTATGTCATTTTTTGCAGAAGGATGCTGTTTGCTTTCGATGTGACATTGACAATGGCTTCTGGACCAACACATTTAAAGGGATTTTACAAACTAGACATTGAATTTTAGCGCCATCAAAAATTAAGTCCGGCATATCCACTATAAAGTTTTTAAACTGTGTCTGCCATTGGTCGTTTTCGCGACGTACCTAACTACGACTTTTTTAAAGCAAACTAAGCGTACAATTACGAAATAAATAATCGCCGACCCCGCACCACATATCTACTACACTGACTGTTACCGCTGTTTCACCAGTCTACAATGTATATATTGAAATATTTATCTCAAGGAATTCTTAAAAAATTGGAATTTTTTCTAATTGATTAAATTTTTAAATGAATGTTGGATTCGGCAGTACTCTTACATACTCTTTCGGCAATTTTAAACGAATTTTGATATCGATAAAGAAAATTATCGAAAGTAAAATTGAAAAATTTGTTTTTTCGAAGATGTTATACAAAACTCTATATTCCTTATGACATTACAGGAAACCTGCCCGTTCCAACCTCCAACGTTTCTCTTCTCCCCTTGAATTTATTCATGATTTCAATATCGGAAAACATTAATCTGGGAGCGCAGCCAAAATAGTTAGTTAACTCGATGAAAGTTTAAAGCAGAAGTGATTGATGAATTTATTGGCGTGCCTTTTTTCCTTTATTTTAATCGCGTTGGCGATTTTTTTCTATCCATAGAAACATTTTGATAATTTCTTTTCAAACGTAATATTGTTATGAATTTCGACGAAATGAAGTTATTTTTAGAAGTAGCATAGACGACTCTGTGATTTTAAAACACAAAATAACAACTAATTATGACGAAATTTACTGACGTTCTACTTAGTAACTTTATGATAAATATTTAATTTACGAAATCCTGCTAGAAATACCTCTGAATTTACCCTCTTATTGTTGTAAAGAATTTTACATTAAATTGGGAGTTACGAAATAGGAGGATGAACTAAAGAGGAATAACATCACCATTCCTCCACGTTTGTTGTTATCTGGACTTAAATTAAATTTGTAGTACCCCTACTCCCAGGTCACTCAGTCTGGGGAAATTGTGACTATTTTCCCTAAGACAGTGTGCTGACTGTTGAAACAAATCAAAAAAGGGCCTTACCTTTGGTGACCGAATTCTATCCCACCTGTCCTACATGCGTGCGTTTAACATGTGAAACGCGTATCTGCCTTATTATTCCAGTTTTTTTGGGTTTGACTTTTCCGTCAGCTGCCTTCGTCCTTTACAAGAACGGAAAACAGGCATTGGTACGTGCGCTTGCCTTCAAACTTCGCAACGACGAAGCAATGGAGGGGCGGGCAAAGAGAAGGGGCGGGGAAACTCCCGATAACAATTCCAATTTACGGAATGCAAGCGCACAACACAATGAGATTTCAGGATGATCGGAGAAACAAAATCGGAGCGTCGACGTCTCGGCCTTGTATAATGAGTCGGCCCCTAACACGAAAAACGGGCAAGAGTTTCGTTCTCGCGCGCTTCTTCAATTTTAGAGGAAATCCTCGGAAATGTTATTAAATTTTTTCGACGCGTACAATAGCTCCCTGAGGGGGTCCCAAAGAGAGGAAGGAGGGAAACAGGCGGTGAAAAGAGAACCAGTGGCGGATACTTTCTGAAAGATAGGCTTTAATTTTCATGAGAAAGTAAAATTGTTTCGCAATAGTAAGACCTTGCACATTACATACACCTTATTTAGGGAGCGTTTGGTGCTGGTAGGTAAGTGTGATGTCATATTTGACGCTCAGCGGAAAAAATTATCTACGAAAACATTAAGTAGAGGATGATATTAAAAATAAAAATAAAAAGAAATTGTTAGAGTTATGAGAGGTTTTAATCTTGTAATGAAACGTCACGATCACTTGGTGGCTGCGATATAAATTCGAATTGTTGTTCGTAGAAAATTAGACAATTATTTATTGATTATCATCTGAAGGTTTACGATTTGTTTACTTCTTTTTCTCGGCCCATCCAGTAATGCTTGCAAATTCAGAACGCCTATAATTTGAAGTTTACTTCTGGAATTTAGGATGTGATAAGTTATCGCATTTCCACTTTCCTGATTACTTTCTAGTTTTTATTTCGGCAATGGTTTTCCTTTTATCTTAGGTACTGACGCACCACCATTGAAATACTCAGTGGTATTCCGGTTTTATTCTTCTTCAGGGTGTGAGCTACCCAAACCCATATTTGCATAGGGATCTCCAAACTTTTTTCATTTGTAATTTCATTGACCACCAAACTTGCAGTATAGTTCTTAAAAAATCTCGTAAATCTTTGCAGCTTTTGTTCAGTTGCTTTAGTTACTGTCTTCCGAGCGAAGTTTACTTTGGTCCTGTGTTAGTGCTTTGTGTGACGCTATCAGTCCCAAATACAGCTTCAATAAGAAACTATAAAGCGGTAGTACTAGATAGAGGAAGCCAATCCCTTGTCTAGTGCCCCAAAAAAACAGCTCAGAGACAGAAAACTGGAGTCGGAGACGGAATTAGCGGGATTAGACCAAAAATAACTAATCCAACTCAAAGCGCCACAGTACTTGAAGGACAAATGGCAGCAGTGTGAGGTATATCGAAGAATTAGAAAGCAAGAAGTTAATTATCGAATTTGCTATCTGATCAGACAGTCAAGCAGTGATAAAAGCACTGGAGCCCACACAGGCGAAAAAGTCGAAACTGGTGTGGAACTGATGAATGCGCTAAATAGGCTGGGTAGCGAACCAAGGTTACCCTGGCCTGGATACCGGGACACGAAGGTCATTGAGGAACGTCAAAGCAAACGAATTAGCCCGAGTAGACTCGTTCAACTGCTGATAAAACCCAAAGCGCTCTGTAGGCATAGCAGATACAGTATTTTGAAGCAACTAGTAAACAATGGAAAGATAAGAAATCTAAAGACGGGTGGAAGAATATTCCAAGTTAGAGACAGGCCAATCAAGTTCGGATTAGACATAGGCCTAAATTTACAGCAGACCTTCAAAAGCAGGAACAGAAAGTCTATCAGAACAAAAAGCAGGCCTGCTAACAGGACGCTGTAGGCTCAAGAAACATGACCAACTTAGTGCTTGCCACTGCACAGCACTGGCTCTCAGAAAGGGGCTTTGGAAGATCCAAAAGCCGAAACCTACAATGTGTTAGGTCTGGTGAACAAGGCAAAGTAACATAATTGATGTGGTGGGAGAACCACCAAATCGATTTGAAAAAGGTCGCAGTGAGATAGGTCAAGAACCACATCCAATACTGATCTAATCAATCTAGTCTCTTTCTTTTAAAGGGCATGTTGACTCTTGAAGAGTACTTATTTTTACCCTTTTTTCTTTTTTTTCATACCTTTCTAGTTTTTGAAAAAAGGGATATTATAACTTGAAACAATGTGTCTAGAAACAATAACCAAGGTAATGCTAATATAAATAGCTCATGGTATTGCTGGAATCACTTCCTACCAAAAGAATGTGAGAAGAGAAAAAAGCCCCTAACGTTTTTTGTCCTGCCCACTTTGTTGTTCATCTCTGGTTTATGCCATTAATTAAAATCAATACAGCACCGAAACATTTCTTGGCACCACCTAGTTCCAAGAGATAAAGTCATGCCGTTCTAGATAATGGCGGCAGAAACCGGAGTACAGATGCCATAATTACCCAAAACAATGATATAAGCTTTAACGTTTCAGAAACATTTTCGGAAGATACCGATAAATGTAATTTTTTTCTTTTAAATTAGTATTGCCAAACGTGTACTAATTTATTTATACCTTTTTTTTTAAATTTTATATTTAAATAATTATAATAAAAAATGGGTAAAAAAAACGTGAAATATAAGTCATTAATATTAAACTTACATAAAAATAATTCCTTTTTAAATTTTTTTAAACATTTTTTTAAAGAAATAATTTAATTATACTGTAACCTATAAAAAAACAAAACTACCCTCATTCATTATTTGCTCCTAATTTACATTATTAACATTTTTTTTTTTTTTTTTTTTTTTTCCCTTTTTTTTTTTTTTATTGTAATTTCTCTTTTATTGAATATCCTTGTAGCTGGCTTGATGTGTAAATTAATTTTTTTTTGACACGAAACCGATCCCCCTAACTTCCCCAATAGAATTTTGTGAGATTGTTTGGACCATATTTTCATTCCTACCTTTAATATATATTTCTTAACTTAAAACTAAAATGATTTACTTGGAAGAAAACATTTTTTCTTCTGAATTTTTCTTGATTTCTAACCTTTAAGAAAATATATTTAATACAAAAAAAATTCAAAAAAAATTGTTTTTTTTATATTATACAATTTTATAAACATGAAAAAAAATATTTTTCTGAACAGAGACTGATTTTGCATGAAAATCTATTTCTTGATGAAAGGGAAACCTTTTTCTACGGAACCTCTCAAGTTTAGGCTTGTTTCATTAAACCTAATTGAGATGTACTCCTTTCTGGCTGAGGTTATACGGCGTGTCCCAAGATTGATGTTACAAGAGGTGTCCCGGAACTAAAAAATTTGAATCTTAATTTGGGGCATTTTGGAACTAAGCCCTGCTTGGTTTTTGAGGTTCTTTCTCTAGTTTACTTTCGATTTTTTAAAATCAAATAGGCCTTGACAGTTGAGTAAAAACTATTTTCGTTTCGGGTTTAAAGTACCTATTTCGTTCGCAATATGCTAAAATGATACTAAGAAAAGTTGTTCACAATGAAAAGTTTTTGCCGTTATACAAATTTTCTGAATTATTGGCCTACTTAATAAAATCCATTATTTTTTAAATTTAGGTAAAGTGGGCTTTCTCGCTTACAAAACCCCAAAAATTTACTAAGAAAAGTTGTTCAGATGGACAAGTTATGGCTCTATACAAATTTCAAAAAGGTCAAATATGTATATGCTTTTTTTTAGATAATTTTTTTTTATGGGTTGGCCCCCAAAGACCTGGTTTACTCTCAACTCATCCCCAACAGTAGAGAAATACCAAAAGAAAGGTACGAAACGCCGCACACGAAATACAAATCGAGGAAATCGGAACAGTTTCAGAGAATTCAGATATCGCATAGAATGGTGCGCAGAAACTGGTAGCAGTTATGATGAATACATAATTGAAGTGTTGTAAATTTAATTTGTGAGTAAATACAATTTTATTTTGTTTAATCTAAAAAATGACAGTTTAATCAAAGTTTGTAGATCTTCCTGAACAAACTTTTTCTTAGTAAACTTTGGGGTATTGTTTACGGAAAAGGTACTTTATCTGAAACGAAGTTGACAAATAATGGATTTTATCAAAGTAGGTCAATCATCCAGGAAATTTGCACAACGCCATAACTTTTCATTCGAACAACTTTTCTTAGTAACATTTTAGCATACTGTGGACAAAAAGGAACTTTACCCGAAAAAGAAAATAGGTTTTGCTCAACTACTAAGGCATATTGATTTTAAAAAATCGAAAGAAACTAAAAAAAAGTTTCAAACCTACTTCTATAATACCACTACTAAGGTTTTAACAACATTGAAATTTACAGAGTTCTTATTAAGTTTCTCGTTGATTGTCGAATTAAAAATTTAATATCTGAAGTTTTTTTTAATTTGATACATTGCGATGGGGGAATGTGGCTGATGGGCTTTGATCCCCTTTAATGCAAAAAAAAAAAGTTTCAACTAAACAGGGGTTAATTCAAAAAGGTTAAATTAGGATCCAAGATTTTTTGTTCCTCACAACCTCTCGTAACATCAATCCTGGGAACGCTGTATATGTAAGTTTGTTAACAGTTTTTGATTGTTTTAAAGTATAAATTTTTAATTACTTTGCAAGCAATTTTTTTGTCTTGAAATAATTTTTTTTTAATGTTCTCGAAAACATTCTCATATAATGTCTAAATAAATAAAAATGTTTATCTTTTAGATCGTTTCGTCAAATCAGTGTATTTTTTAAAAGGTTATGATTTGTCCCATCACTTAGTTGTTAGGGTTCATAATGCAATATGTATTAATGCTGTAGTTGATTCCCCTTTTTTGCTACATCTAACAATATGTAAATGCATTCAGTTAGTTCTAATTCAATGTGAAACGTATCAATAAAGAAATTAAAACCCACGACGGCTCCCGCTAATTTCATAAAATATTGAATAACCCGCTAATACCAATATTCTACGCGTATTTGTCGCTAACCAGCGCCGCACACGCTGAATGGACGAAAGCAAATGCACGATTAAAACATGCCCTGGTATTAAACGTTCATAAATTAATATAAATTCGACGGCGCTGGAAACAATGCATATATCTAAATTTTCTACCAATTTCGAAAAGAATCCCCTTGTTGACATAATGAAATTTTGTTATGAATGTAAATTACGTCGGGCCGGGTCCGTAAATAACACGATATTCTAGAATATTTTGGATGCACCCTATTTAGTTTAGTGCGAAGCATCAGGTATGGGGAGGTTTTTTGAAGGGTTTGGGAACAAGGGAGCACGGAGGCGGTCGACATTAAATTAACAACGGTTGCGGCACGTGCAGCTAATAAAAACGAACGGTTTGTTTTAACACGCGTTAGACTACACCGAATTATGGCCCCCATGATGGTAAATGTTCGGGTAAACCACATTCAAATATAATATTATACATGCAAACATATTAATACAATATTTAAAATTTAATTGCTATATTTACGGCAACCCTATTAAAGACCGGGAAAACTGGGAGTTTATTAAACAAGCCGTTTGAAATATAGGACTATCGTAAAGTTGCCTGCCAAAACTCATATTGTTATTATTTAATATTGTTTTGCAAATCCCTGAAATGGAACTATTTTGCTAAATACCTAATATTTTCCGGCTTTTTAAATAGGTACATCATTATAGCGAGATTACAAACATAATTGATGTTTTGCCCCACGTAAAGTTTCGGGTTTTAAATAAGGTACAACATATTTCAAAGAGGCTAAATCGAAAGCATTCAGTTACAGTATGCAACCACAAGGAGTTATGAAAAGGTAAACAAAATTAAAAAAAATGCGTGAATGATCTCTTGCTATAAATGATATACAGATTTGTAACCTGGCAAGTATGCGGTAAAAAGCCTATTTTACACATAAAATAGAAGGTAAGAAATAAATTAAAAACGTGCTGAAACACTTTCCGTTTGAAAAGTCTGCCGTGAAATCAAAAACTGGGTAACATCTGTTAAATATTTCAATCATTAGATATGTTTTCCACAGCTGTTTCAGTCAATGGGGTACGACTTTCAAATTTTTCGTATTACACACCAATTGTTTTGCCTTCTACAGGCATAACTGTGCGTGAACCCTTATTCACAATTTGAAAACAATCCACTAGCGACATCGAAATATTTTGTAATCTTTCTATTTCCCCCCGCTAGTCCGAAGTAATTTTTGTAAATAGTTTGTAAATCTCTTTTAACCTGACTATCTTGAAATATTTCCTGGGTTTTCTTGATTGCTGCAGCTTCTGTCGGATGAATTTTAAAACTACCTTCTTTATTGATCAAAAAATTTGTTGTAGTAAAACGCAGCCTGCAACCATGTTCCCAACGCGTAACAATCGGCTGTGGTGGTTCAGGTAAATCAGGACACAGTTTGTGCCAAAAGTCGGGTACGTTTTGGGACTTTAGAAACCTGCCCTTTTTACTAGCAATCAATGCATTTACTAGTGGAAAACATGTAGGAATCGTTTGTGCCCCAAGATTTAGAAAATAGATTTACACGTTTAAAATGTAAGAAGTTACCACTGTGTTCTTTAAGAGATCGGCCCAAAGAACGCATGTTTGCGGCACCATCACTCTATATCTGTACTATAACGTTATTTATAAAGATGGATCGTTTGTCGGCGCACAGTAGCGGTGTTATATATCTAAATCGGTTGGCTCACCTTACTCCTAGATATTGCAGTATTATTGTTGAGGGTTTTTGTAAAGTGTGTGTTGAAACTCAATTTAAACAGGCATATGAAATGAAAGAAAAATGGATACAGATTAGTATGCAGGTTTTCTCCGTGTATATACACGGAGAAAACAAATTTACCATATTTTTTATTAAGAAAATAATATTTACCGTAAATACAATTCTATGCCAACCCTTACACATGATTTATTTAAAATAAATAAATAATGTGTTAAAACATCATATTTACAGTGCGGTTCTAAAGTGTCCTCCAACATTTGTCATACTTTCGTTCTTTGTGTCTTTATTATTTTATGTTTTTTTTACTTGTTTTTTTTTAATGTGTTTCTTATTACTTTATCGAACTTTATTGTAGGTGGTAGGGTTTGTTTAAATTTGTTTTTTAGTTTTGAAAAGTGCAATGTGCTTAAGTTTTAAGGTTTTTGGGTTGAATTAAAAACGGTCTCCGCATGGACCACGTAAGATAAGCATCAAGTACTGATTTTAGTTCGGTAAATTTGGCAATACTTTACCATAGAGTTGGAACAAAAATGAACACTGCCCTTATACAGCAGGAAATATTTGAATTTTGCGCTAAGTAAAAAATAGATGGTATAACATTTACAGGAGGAACTAATGACGTGTAGGACTGCCACCTTCGCCTAACGGCACTAAGGGACCGATCCCCCAATACCAGATCAACTGCTGATCTATGGTTAGGTAATGAAGGTTGTCCTGTGACCCTTCCAACCGTTTATCGCTGAAGTACTTTTGGCTTGCAATTCTGTCGACCACATCTTGTTTTTACCACTTACAGCTCAACACTGACAGCAATGTTTGGAATGGTATAGGTTGCGAATGCATTGGAACGTGGAGTGGCATAGAGTGATGTTCAGTGATAAATCTCGATTTTGTGTAGAGATGCATGAGGACAGCCTGAGAGTCAGATGACGTGGGGAACATCCCGATATTCAATTTTCCATTACAAGGCGTGTGCACCGAGCTGTGGGAGTTATCGTATGGGGATGCTATAGCATATGGGAATACATCTCAGTTGGTGTTCATCCGAGGCACCATGACATCCAGCGTTACGTTGATGGGGTGGTAGAACCCCGTATTCTTCCATATCTTCAGCAGCTCGAATTCCCACTTTTCCAGTCACGCCCCTCATGGCGAGAACTTCTCTAAACCCGTCTCAATATCTTGCAATAGCCACCCAAATCGTCCGACCTCTCGCCAATCGAACACGTGTGGGACATTATAGGAAGGAAGCTGAGGAACTTAGCGAATCTTCCGCAAACACTGGAAGTTCCTCAGCATAAATTGCAGGCTGCATGGGACACCATACCCCAAAGAGACATCAGCCACCGACTGGAATCGATGCCACGAAGGAGTGTGAAACTAATGGGTTGGGGAAGGGGGGCAATGCATTAATAAAAATAAAATTAAATTGTGTTGTTTTCCTCTTTCGGTTTGAAATTATAATCAATTCCTACCTTGGAATAGTTATACATTTCTGCCTAGTTTGGTCATAAAATTCGCCTTTCCTTTAAAATTCCGCCATCGAGAGAATTTCCACCCGTCAGAACGCGTCAGATCAGCTTTGTACGGTTATTTGTTGTCATTTATAGTTGTATGATCGTTAACTATAACTCTTTCATATGTTCTATTTGGTCAATATGTTAAACTTGTTAAATATTTTAAACTTCTGCTGAACTATATATATTCGTACGGTCCCTTCTTACCTCTCCCTGAAAACTCTGAATGGTTCTTGCGGAGATTTTACTATCTAGCGAGGATTTTACTATTCAGCGAGACGATCGAAATCGCATTCAGTGGTATCCAATTCAACATCATATTATTACCCAGGAGTTCGAATACCGGGTCGCCATCGTCGTGAAGAATACGTGCGAATGCCACTTATAACTTCAGCAACAGTTAAATAAAATTACAACTGCGTCGTTTTATTACTTCCTTGTTTTACCATTCCCATAAATCGTACCGTCAATGACCAAATTCAGTTCTCAATAGTTTCAAAATATTAACCTTGTAATCTATACACTTTTCTAACTTGTCTGCATTATTTATGTTTGTAAATTTTTCCTTCGTGCTTTAGCAATGTTTTATTGTAAAGTACAGTTTTCAGTAATTTATTTATTGAATGTTTCATGCTCCCAATTCAAAATTTAAGAACTGAGCTAAGCCACATGTGTAAATTTGGTAAGAATCTTGATAATGAAAACTGACACAGTAATAAGAACTAAATTAAAAAGAGTTCTGAGGCCATTATAACTTGTAAATTGGTAGGTTTCCATCTGTAAAAAAGTCCTAATGCTGTAGGACCACAGTTTTGGTGCGAATCTATCTCTCAGCAACATTGCTAACTGCAAGATCTCGTAAGCAATTTCGCTTTAAACAAAAAATGCTTTAAAAGTTCAAACGATCAGCGATGTTGAGAAGGTCGAAATTATAATTATTATATAATGACTATGCTACTGCCACTTCAACTTCACCTTCGCAATGCAAGCACAAGTTAACCAATCACCTGCCACCCCGTCCAAGCGATCAGTCCATCCATCCGCTGAATGCGAATTCAAATTCCCATGTCCGATCTAGGTACTTCCGATTATTGAACTATTACGAAATGAATGTTCGAACAGTTGGAACGAGGCCGGCGGAAACTAATCAGTTACCATTGAATATGTGCGCACCCCATCGGACTCTCGCACACGGGCGGAACAATAAACCCGATGGCGCATGCATACGTACCCCGTCAATTTTGGAGCGCCCTGCTAAACCCCGTTGCATATCGTTCTCGAAACCAACTCTTCAATTTTTTATAAATGCAGCAGCAAAATGTATACGCATATACTACTGGTGCTATTGTGGACAATTGAATATTAACATGTTCTTTATTTTAATTGAGCGTGAAGAAGCTTAAGCTCCTAAATGTGACAAATCACTACGTAATAGTAGAAAGACGATTTACTACATTAATACACTTGTACCTTTATATTATAATATTATAAAATAAAATTACAGCTTATTTGATTGTATTTGGCGTTAAATAATTTTAACCCTTTGTGCTAAAGACGACGCTATTCAATTTAATCTTAGGGAAAATAATAAGGAATGCTGGAGTAAATTGAAGAGAAATTTTGTTTAATGAAGACCACCTTGCATATGCAGATTGATTGATTAATTTTGCCCATAGGCAGGACGAAGTCTTTTGCATCCTTAACACTGCATCCCAGTGGGCCAGTTGTATTAATCTTGCCTTGGTATTAGTTTTACTTAAACAGATTATTTCTCTTAACCAGGTTTAAGAGCCTCTGCAGTAAATTTTTCTTGCGCTTTGCAGAGCGTATCTGCGTTAATCATCAGTAAGTCCCATAAATCTAGTTTGTAGTTCTACGTTGTTTTAAAAATGTGCCTACGTCGCGAAACGACCATGTTGGACAAGTTACAGAATTTATAGCAGAAAGCTGAGCTAAATTATGATGACGTTAAAATTCAATGTGTAGTTTGTAATATCTCTTTAATGTGTTGGTCCAAAAGGGATTGTCTACGTCACGTAAATAGTAAACAGCATTCTTCAAACAAAAATTGCACACGACACTATGACATTTAAATTTAATTTATGTGTTACCTTTATTGCATGTAATCTACCGTTTAATTTATTAGACAAGGGAGCATAGGGTCTTCTTTTGGAATAAATATTCGGACTGCAAATTACAAGTCGGGCATCGTTACAAAGAATTGTGCCATCTTCTCGTGGACATGTTGAAGAAGAATTAAATCGGAGTTGAAAGATAGAAAACTGTGGTTATGTGTGGACGAAACTACGATCGTAAAAAACATTCTGTGGTTAATGTAATGGTACGTACAATGGAACCACATCAATCGTCACCTTCAATTCTATTAGCTTCCAGACGAGTACAACAATGTACTGCCGAAGTAATTTCAAAGTTAGTGTTAAATACATTGGAAAAGTTTGAACTTTCAACAAACCAACTGTTGATGTTTATGAATGATGGTACCCCAAACATGCTTTCTGTAGGCCGGTCTCTTAAAAAACATTGTGCTAACTTGTTATATATTACGTGTAAAATTCATGCTTTCGGTCATGTGGCAGATAGTATTAGAAAATGTTATTCCGAGGTAGACGCTTTAATAGCGCATACAAAAGCAGTGTTTGTCAAATCCCCAAAACGTATTCGCAAATTTCACTGACTGTGTCACGGTATGCCTGAGCCACCAGAACCTATTCTTACGCGTTGGGGAACATGGTTACAGGCCCCGTTTTATTGTCATAAATATTTTGAGAATATTAAGAACATGGTTTTACAATTCGATCCAAAGGAAGCTGCGGCTATCAAGGAAAGCCAGTCGAAATTTCAAAATAGTCAGGTTAAAACGGATTTAAAAACTATTCAGAACAATTACTTCGGACTAGTGGAAGCAATAGAAAAATTACCAAATCCTTCGTATCCGTTAATGGATCTCTCAATTGCAAGATGTTCACGCACGCTATGCGCGGGAGAAGACGCAAAAAATGTTTGTGTTCTAGAAAGGTTTGAGAGTGTTTTAGAGAAAGATTCTGATGTTGGCACATTAAGACAAATTTGTGAAGGTTGCGTGTAAACAGTATAAAGCGCGTTAAGTTGTTCACACAAAGATTATTTGTAATAGCAAATGTTTTTGTTTTTTGTTTCATAACGTCCACTAGATGTAGAAACGTTCGTTTTCTGCCATATTAAGCACACTTTTTGACATCACGCCACACACGCACGGTTGCCGATAACAAAAAAAAACTGTGGAAATCATATTCTATGTTGCAAATATTTAAACTAGACATTATTTCATTATGATTTCACGGATGCGACTCTAAGAGCGCGTATGTGTTTTGAGCAGTATTATATTATTTCTGTATACATTTATTTTTGGTGTAAACTTTATTAAGATGCCGGCCACTGCGCTGTGTGGCGCAAATTGAGCGACTCCACTCATCAGTGTACATTCGACAATATTATGATGAGACTTCTTTAGAAAGTCTGCACTAGGGGTTCATTTTTGTAGCGGGCCGTATGTATAATATTGTGCTATATATTCGTATTGACTACAAAGAATATTGACATTCTTTGTGGAGATATTTGAATAGGTTCGAGAAAATATATTCAGCGAATCAAAAGCAGCAGTCTGAGTCATTTAGTGTACAATTTTGAAAACGCGGCGGTGAACTTCGCACTTTCCAGTATCGCTTATACGCAAATGCGGGCGGTTGTAGCTAGTAGGTGTTGTGTGTTTCCTCACGATGTCTCGATGATACCTTTCGCGTTTACCTGCTATTATGTTTTATTTGTTGAGGATTTAATATTCATCTTGTATCTTCTGTTTGAATTTTGTTTGTGTCTATACGATATCTGCTCTATTTTAAGTATTTTATGTAGTTGATGTTAATAAGTTGTTTAGTCCGGATGCACGATAGTTTACAATACATTCTTCTATTTTCGTCGAGAGGCCTATAATTTTGTCCAAGGCTGTACGAAGCGCGGAACTGGTCGCTGCTATACGCATCGGCTATACTCTGTAAAGCATAGTCGATGAGTAGAATAAATCACCCGCACGCGTATATGATAACGTAACGTATTGGATTAATAGTGAATTATTCATCATATAAGCATCAGAATATGCTCTAATCCAGGTTTTTCATATTGTTCACGAATGTAATTGATTGTTGTGTTTAGGTATGACTGTGCTAATTGTTGGTAATTTTGTTGTAAGAAAAACATAATTTTGTTAATACCTATATAGAATTATCTTGAGAGCAAATTAAAGTATTATTTCCCAATTTTTGTGGTGGCATCTTGTAAGCAACAACGGTATACAATTATAAATATTTATATCAACACAAAACCGCATAGGTAGATCATATGATTAGTTTTTTGTTTCTATGAGTGCACTCCCTTTTTTTATAGGAAAAGCGGACGAGATTATGTATTAAACATATCAAATTTTACTTACTTACAGTGGCAACCTTAAAATGGAGTAATTTTCTTTTTTATGTTCGGTACGGGCACGGTCAAATTCAAAAAAATCGTTGAAACTTGGGGAGTCGCACGATGTTTTTTTTTTGCTAAAACCAGTTTCTTAATATTTAAGTAAGTATTAACATTATGGCCTACCGGGAGCAGCGCGATATAGCTATTTACGCTTTTAACAAGTCCGATAGCATAAGCTCGCGTCACGTATGTATTTACACTTATTTTACCTATAATATTCGACGACCCCATTATTCCACACTACCAGCTTGTCATTTTTACCCCGCGGGGTAATTACCCTCAGGTAAAGAAGACCGACTAGCAACCTATGTTGTAGTTGTGAAGTATGAAACTATTTTACAAATAGGGCGGTCTGCAATATCTCCCAAGAATTCATGTCAAATTCGGGATAGTTCTCACCTAGGGTTTTCGTGAGATAAGAAAACTTCGTCGTACTTAACTAATACTAGCTTGCCTTTAAAAAATGAGTACTGAAAATTATTTTAGGAAAACAAAGAATCTTTAGATGAAAAAAAATTTTCATTTATCCTACTTATTGTTTTGTTTTAGATGTCTATGGTCAGAATTTTTCCACTTCAAAGTTTCATGTATGTACTCTATAAATTCAAATGTGCGAATAGAGAGTGCATAATTTCCAGTAATTGTGAAAAGAAAGATCTGTATATGGATACTGTCCACGATAAGCACACACAGGCCCATCTCGTCAAAGCCATATTGTTTAAACGAGCACAACTACTCTACGTAATGGGTGGCGGTAGTCGAATTGTGCACAATGTTTATTTATTTAGATACGGGCCAATGTTACCCACAACTACTATTTTGCGTCGAATTCATAATTTCTCGTTATTTTGCATGCTACCATTTTGGTATCATTATGGTACGCTAACAATACTTTGTTATTAGCTCTGCGTATATTGAGACACAGAATCTAGCACGACATAGGTGCGTTATAGGGAACGCCCTAACATAAGGTGGTATGTGTATTATAAATATTGATAGATTCACGTCAAATAATTGCGGTTACTGACGAACCCAGAATGCCTAGGTGTACAATATAAAACTGCGAGTTTGTATCTGGCAAATCCGTACGGCAAAGTACAATGATTGCTAGGAACATATTGTTTTCTATACCCATGTAAGTGTATAAATACATTGTATTGTATAGGCTGTGTATTATCGTATGTTACGAATATGCGGGTTAATGCCTATGAGAAATCCTAAAAATTACTACCGCCTCGAAGGTCTGACTTCGTAGTTTGGTTATGCTTAGCCTTTATATTTGAAACAATATGCTGGTGCCAATATTGATCCTGTTGCCACTCTATTATAATATTACTTTACTTAACCTAACTAGGCAATGGGACCATTGGAAATCGGGTTTTTTACCGGTAAGTACACATTTTTTTACTTTACTCAACACATTACACATTTTTCAAGAAGTTAAGACATATGTCAAGGATAAACTAAACATCACAAAACTACAAATACTATAGGTGAATGCACTTTCTGAACAACTGAGGAACTGATATAGAAAAAAAAATTTAAGTGGTTAAATCCCGGCGAACGAGCTCGGCCACTTATTGGGTGTGGATGTGTCCGATCCATTATTTAGGAAATATATGTTTAGATGTAATGCGGCTGCTTGATCGCGCATTATGCGCTGGAGCTCCGTCCTGTTGTAAAAGCATGAGCTGTCGTATTTCTAAGTATTCTCCAATTCTTGTAAAATCTCAATATTATCAGTGTTAATTAATGTTTTCAAGTTTTTCTCTTTTCTTTTTGTTATCCTTTTTTTTTACCGTTGTTTTTTTCTCCTCTTTTCTGCATTCCGCTTTTTCCTTCTTTTTTTTTCTTTTTTTTTTTCTTATCTTAATTTTTCTTTTTCATTTTATTTCATCCTGTTTTTGTGTCTATTTTTAAACGTTGGTCCAGTTTACAATATGCCATCAATAATTCTACATCCCCATACATGACATCCCATATCTGACTTTTGGAAATTGTATATCCAATATCCAATGACGATTGTTAATTGGCTAATAATGGCAATCGGTTGTTTGGTTTAACAAGTACATTATTATTAAAAACGGGATTCATTCTCCACACATGCATATTTTATTAAGTATTATTATTTTCTCTAGCTACTTCCATACAAAGCAACAAATTAACAATCGCGGTTGTTAATCGCCAGCTCTCAATGCTTGGCGTAGTTTGTTGAGTTTGTAAAGTATAAAATTGTTATTTACTCTTTAATATTCCTTGAAAGAAGAGTCATGGACAAGCTGAATACTTTTAACATTCCTACACAGCTTTCAGCGTTGTTGCGGTCCGGTAACCGCAGCAAACTAACATGTGGTGATTTGGGCTCTACGACGATACAACATTCTCTTAAACATATTTGTTTATTAATGTTTACTAACGGTTTCCGGCATCAGTTCTTTCAGTGTCCTTTATGGCTAACGACAAGGAAGCGGGCTGGACCATTACGTCTTTAAAGGACGCGCTACAATATGAAATTCACGCTGTGTTCTGAGCAGCATAGGTATTTCGTCCACACAGCTGCGTCATATTTTTTTTTGATGTCTCAACGCTCTGTCGTATGATAATGTACTTTGCACATGTGGTAAATTGTACCGCAAATGTCGTGTGTTGTTGTGGTTAGCCTCAATGGATGTGGAACAATATCCCAAGAAAGACGAAAAGTTCTCATATCTACTAGGGGTTGTGGTATGTTTTGCACGTGTTCACTCAACATGAAAATATGTGTCATATAAAAACACCCCAAAAAAAAAATAAAAAAACATAAAAATAAAAAAAAAAAAAAAAAAATTGCCGGTACGGAATATGTTGTGTTTCTTGAAATCAATACTGACGTGTGTACTTTAATATGATCTTCTACATTCCAATATAGTCGTGCGACCGTCAGCAACCTCTACCCGCAAAATTTGCACGTAATGTGCGTACCTGTAATTCCTAAACACCATGAGAAACGCCAAATATTATTTCTGTCACATGCGATGCAAGAGGTTTACCGGCTTACGCTCCCATGTTTTACGAAAAACAACAATGAGAATCCGTAAATAACCGAAAACGCCGAACTCCTCAATGTCTACCACATTACTGAACTCTGCATCCACATAACATACATACACCGCCCAGTAACAGGTGTCTCTGCAGGTGCAACCGTTTGTTCACGCTTTAAATAATTACATTCACCAGCTATCTGTTTTGACGGAGATATGGCGGGTCCGATATTACAAACAAGCTGAAACAAACTGCTGCATTATTGTCGTTTATAGCTGTTTTTTGCGCGAAAACAGTATTGTTCTTCAATCGAAACTTGCTTCCTTAACTTTCTCGACAACCCAGCCTAGTGAAATACTTTTTCACTGGGTACGTGTCTTTCGGGAAAAGCGTTCACGATATAGTAAGGGTAGCACGGCGATTACGGACGACATTTTCTACATATTGAAAGCATATCAATATTTCCCTCTGTTAGTAAAATCCGTAATAGTAAGCATAACTGAAACTGTCAAAATAAATTTGTTTTCCATAGCTACTGATAAGAAATCACTTTACTTCGATACAATACACGGTTGCTACATGAAAACCAAAGTCAACTAAGATAAAACCTCTTAAACTTTTGAATTGGTGTTGAGGATACTATCGAAAAGAATGTATACGTGTGTTATATCATTGAAAAGAGGAAAAAAATTTCTATCGGATAGAGAATAAAATGTATTCCATTTAAAATACGAAAGTTGATGCGACTTTCGGTTAAATCGGAAATGATACCTCGTTGATAATATCAGAAAAATTTTAAATTATCACTTCATAATATGTGTAATGTCATATTTTTAACAGGAAATATATTGTACTAGAACAGGTACGCTGAATCACCCGGTATATGGCATCCAATTCGCAGTCTTAGGATTTTAGCAGGTGTGCAGTATGCAAATAAGTAACAAATAATCAATAGAAAATAAGTACGTATATTCCCCATATATCACCAAAATGAACATACAATGTTATTGTTAAGTCAGATAAGTAGGAAAACTAAATATTAATTATTGCAGTATTTTATATTAATCTGTTATTTTTTTATGTCCTGTTTACATTGCCATAGCCAATTTCTTGCAGCGATTTCAAATCCTTTGCACTACACCGACCTGTTATTAAAATTCGCACGTTTATTAGTAATGTTCCGTTCGCAGTTGTATTATTGGCCGAAGCGTCGGGTTACGGGAATACACCTCGCACTTCTAGGCATCGGTTAATATGATCATTAAGACAACCCTACTAGAATTTTGCCGAATCCAGAGAGTGTTCCAAACTTTTGTTGTTAGGGACTTTTAAACGTGCCAAACATCGTATTGGCATGGAGCCTCGGTTACTCATTACCTGAGAAGAGGCATACTTCGATTTGTATTTTCAAGTTATGTATCGATTTTTAAAGGTGTATTACTAGAGAGATGGATATAAGGCATATTTTTGAAAGAACATTCAATGATACAGTTGATGGTGTTCATATACAAAATACTTAGTAATTGTACAAGAACATTTTGAACAACAGCTCTCTTGTAAGATTTACTTAAAAGATTGAACGCTCTGCATATGTTGTTAAACCATGAGATGAAGAATTGACATAAATAAACGTTGAAAAATCAACTACAGTTCACCTGAACCACATAATTAACAGAAACAATTTGGGCCACTGATCGTAAATGGATGTGCGAATTATTAAATTTAAACCAAATTATTCCGGAGTTATATAGTTAATGGCCTAATTATGAACACCATAACCATTATTGAAAGTACAGATATTGAGTTTATCGTCAGTTGCTTTCATGCTTTTGGAGCAATAGCTATGTGATAGTTAAAGTGAGTGTTACAGTACGTTACAATCAGTTCCGTTGTTCTGTGTCGTAAGTTTTTGGATCAATTTAGGGACGGTGACATCAACAACTTATGTGTATTCATTGTTATATATACAGTCCAATGGAACAACAGTGTTTTTGTTGCATTTGAATTTTAGTTATGTTCGCCATAATTTAAGGAGGGACCACCTTTTCAAAACCGATTTGTTGTATTCCAAACATCAGTTATGTCTAATAAAAAAAAAAGTTCAGGGTTCGGATTTTATAAGTAAAAAAAATCAAAAATTGGATTACCAGTACTATAATTTGAAGCAAATAGTCCAAATTTCACGGAAAACTGTCTTATTGGTAAAAATTTCCACAAATAATGTTCCTGAACCACTTAATTTTACACAGTAAGGAATAATCAACACACTTACTGGTAATAAACTTATTTTAAGACGTTTTCACCTTGAAAAAGTAGAGAAAAACAAATATATGTGGCGAATATTGCCTAATAGATTTTCTATATTACAGGAAAATGTTTTCATACAAATTATATATTATAAGGAGGGGAAATTATAGTCCCTAAGTTGGTAGAAATTTTAAGAATATACACGGATACTCTGACAAGAGTATTTGTACAAAATCGCACGCTGATTTATTAATTTTAAAAACATGTTTATTGTAAAAAAAAATTAAAGAAAATATTGTTAATCATATAAGCGTTATATAATAGGTTGTAGCACTACTCCAAATTACACATTACTAATAATAACCAAAATATTTCTTATTTAACTAATAAGTATTGATACAGTTTCAGTTCACTAAGTGGTTACTAAACGAATGGCTAGTTAAGGTTTAAATCGTTGAATAGGGAGCATGAGACAATAAGTTGTTTCTTTTTTCTTTCTCGTCCTCTTTATTTTTTCGTTTTTTTTTTCTTATTCTTTTTTCTTTTGTTTTTCTCTCTTTTTTTTTTTTTTTTTTTTTTCTTTTTTTTTTTCCCTTTCCTTTGTTCTTTTCTATAAATTAAAAAGTGAAAACTGTAAGTGTTACCAAATAATACATTTATTGTTAAAAATAAGAAAAAAAAAAAGGTTTAACAAGCGTAGATGTTACAATAAAATTCTAAGTTTAAATATATTACAGAAAAAATAAGTACAAAGTATGGTGCTCAAAAGTTTTATCTCCATGGACTGTATGATGATAAGGACAAGTAAACACGAGGATTGTAATAAATGTTGTAAATGTATATATAGCTTTATTTGACGTTGCTGAAGTTGGTAAGTGGCATTCGACGTTTCTTGACGATGACGACGCCTCCCCGGTATTCGAACTCCCTGGGGTAAATAAGTCGATATTCAATAGTGACGTCCCCCCCCCCCCCCCCCTTCCCTCACACCCCCCTCCTCACACTGAATGGTTTTAATTGTCGTCGTCTCGATCGAGGTCGAAATGCTCGAAGAAAACATTCAGTGTTTTCAGGGGAGGGAAGAAAGGAATCGCACGAATATATCGAATAATTCACAGCACAAAAGTTCAAGTAGGTTAAAAATACCAATTTAATAGGTGACAAAAGTGACACATATGAATCTGAAATTCAGCAATATGCCACAGAAATATCTAAATTTATTCTTTAGTTATAGTAATATTGATACGATGAGTCAAATTGCGTCAAGATTATTCAGGTGTATATAAATATCACATAAAAAATGAATATAGTAACATTTACCAAGAAATTTCGACAAATTATGGTAGCAGTAGCTGCGTGTAAGTGCTAATTTTCAAATTCTTGATTTAATCCTTAAATTACCACCAATACTAATTCCTCTATCGAGTAAACGTAGAAGTCAGAACTTTATAAGTAAATACGCTACGCTAAATGACCACAACTAATTTCCAAAACTGACTCAAACTGACAGCAATAAGATATTAACTTATAGTTTCGTGACGTTGTCACAAAATAAAAGACGCTTAAGATTGTAACACTCACATAGAAGGTACACGCTGGTGGACACGCTGGGATGTGCGGAGTGAATAGACGCGTGTACGACAGTCACGAGGTGGTTGTTTCTCAATGGCTATAAGTTCGTGTTAGTTGCAGAAGCCTGACCGGGATCCGTAGAGTTGGAAAAAAAAAAATTCAAATCCCGCACGTCACCACTCAAATAGTGTGAACTATTCGCAAACCAAATAATCGCCAGGACACTAGGCCTGCGTACTAGATATTGCACAAGAAGGGTGTATGTCTTAAAGTAAGTTCGTAGGCGCATAGGCGTGAGCGGTTCTTATTTCCTTTTATATTTTTTTTTTTTTTTTTTCTTGACCAACTTTTTTTTTTTATCTTCTTTTTTCTTTTTTTTTTTTCCTGTCTTCTTTTTTCTCCTTCTTCAATTATCATAATACGAAAAAGATAGTAATAAAGCGAATAGCAAAAAAAAAAAAACTAACAAGAATTATAATATCTGTAAGGCGGGAAACACCACCCTCAAAAGTGAAATCAAGTAGGCGGGGCGGTTTTGCATTGGGATTATAAAACATGAGAAGTAGAAACACCATCATTAGTTTTAAAAACCCAGGGTAAAAAATCGAAAAAGGTTTGATAGCATTAGATATGTTTCATTTAGTTATCTCGTGGAAACCTGTTCGCGGGGTAAAAAAAATGTTTTTATTTTGGAAAAAAAAGACGTTGGGACATTACCCCGATGAAACATGTATGATTAAAAAAATAATTTTTGAACTCAATTAATAGATTAGTGAAGTCCATTAGAATTTTTGTTGAAATGTGAAAAAAAATTGGAATTTTTCTCTAAAACACTCCCCCAACATTTTTAAAACGCGAATTTTTTTTTGGGTTTTCATTTTTAGGGCGTAGCAGAGTATGTACTTCGTCCACATTTTTCTGTGACCCATAACGAAAAAAGCTTATTTTGAAAATTGTTCCAGTGCGTCGTAAGCATTTAAGTAGCTATATTTTTGCTGTGGACTCCACTAACGACAAGCTCTTTTTTTGTAATTTTCCCCGTGCGTCATGTAAGCATTTATAGTAGTATGAATTTTTTTGTAAATCGTTTAAAACAGAAGTATCTTAAAATTTTATGACTCTCTTTAAAGCTGCAGCTTCGGCAGGTTTGGAAATTTGGTAGAATAACAATTTTACATTTTTTAAAATGTTTGAAAATAAAAAGCTCCCTGAAACCCAGGTTCCCCTAGTGTAAGAACGGCTGGGTGGTTCACGAATACCGGGACGCTGTGCGTGAAATTTTTCGAAGACGTTTTGGAGATTTGAGAAACATTTTTTTTTTGTATTTTGATTTTTAATGCATTCCTGGGGAAACATTGTCTAATAGTTTGTGCCAAAAGGTAAAGCTGCTTTTTACAATTTTTACATGTAAACCCGTCGCAATCGCGCAAGAAAAAACGCCTCCCGCACGCATTGCGCTGACCACGCTAATAAACATCAACACTTGCGAGTTGAGATTTGAAATTTTTTTAACTAGAAAGTATTCCCGTCGTAATTCCCCTGCACTAGTACACCCTTGTAATCTTTTGCTAGCTGGAAAAACAGGGGGAAATGTCGGTTTTTTATGTTGACCAGTCAAAAAAAACTATAACAGTATAAAAATTTTTTTTTTAAAATCTTTTGTCTCGTAAACACAACCAAAGCACTTTTTTTTTTAAAGTAGATATGATTTTTTTTTTCCACCTCTTTGTTTTAAAAAATAAAACTGTTTAGTGCTGTTGCCGTAGTTGACAATTCAATCCGGGTTGTATTGTTCCAAAAAAATTTTCTTAAACGATTTTTTTATCCAGTTTTTTTTTAAGTGACAAAAACATGTTTCATTATGACAAGTAAATCAAAAAATAAAGTCATTTCTATTTGACGCGCCTTTTTTTTTCTATACTCTTTTTTTGCACTATTTACATCCCTTTTCCTACAGCTTCTTTTCCCAGACATAAAAGTTTTTCGCACCTTTAAAAAACTATTTTAGCTTTTCGGTACAACAAATCTAGAAATCACAGAAAATTTTTTTTACTTTATCGGCAAAGGGGCGTTTTTTACCCTTGCGCCCACCGGACATTTTTGATTAAACATTTTCTTGAATAACTTTTTTTCCGCTCGCCTGTTTTAATTTTCACAGCCCCACCCCGCGTGGGATGATAAAATGGTACGAATTTAAAAACTGCTTTTGCCACCGGCAGATGTTTACGCGTCGCACAGGCAGGGCGCGCCGAGTTCCGTTGGTTCTCAGCTGTTAGGGCTTTTGTAGGACGACACGATTATTTTTACCTTAGTTATGTCAACGAAAATATATAGTAATCAAGGTAAAGGGGTTTTTTCAGTACTTACCCAAACCTACGGCTGTTTTAATGGGCCCAAAACATTTCGACTGCTACGGATGAATGATAATATTAGCGGGAAAGGCCTTCCCATCGCGATATTCCGTTTACACCAGTAATAAACAGGAATAGATGCATTTAGCTCTGACGTAAGCGAGATATGCTTTAGGAAAACGGATTTTTTTCTAATTACTGCGATTAGTACGGAAAAATTCATTTTAAATTTTTCCCAAATTTTGTAGAGCAAAAAGGATATTATTTGCTAAGGATTTTTTTCAAAATAGGAGAAATAAAGATTTTTCAGGTCCCCTAAAAAAAACTTTTTTGCGTACGACGTTGGTACTGCATAAAACAGTAATTAATGAATATATTAATGAATTATGAAGTAAGGGGGAAATTAACTGCTACCATATGTAAATGGGGTATAACGGAGTTTTTAGCCGGGTAAAATTTTTTAAAAAATATGAAAATCAAGTATTTTATTTAAAAAATAAAAATTTGCAAAAAATACATTCAGACGCCAACCCCCCGATGATCCAGGGGGGGAAAAAACAACTATGCGTAAAAAAAAAAAGGGGTTAGGGTATAGAATTTCATTGAAGTTATTATTTCGCGTCAAAATAATGCTTTTTAAAAAGTAATTTAAATGCATTTTTCGCGGGGAAAAAAGAAAATTTTAGGGTGTAACATATATCCCAAAAAATTTTTTAATTTTTTTACTGTTTTCTTTGATGTTGTTGTATTTGTTTTTAAATATCACCAAATTAACAGTTTGTCAGCATTTTCCCGATTACTAGCAGGTAGAAGAAATAAGGAAAGGTTTTTAGCTAAATTGTTCCGGTTAATATCCGGCGAATCTTCTGAATTGGCCGTTTAACGCCCGTTTTTCACCATGCATTCTTTCAAAGTCTTTCAATTTTTGGCAGCCCCCACTAAAACTTTTTTCTTGACAAAAACGTACCCATCGCCTTCCATTCTATTTTGTGCAACATTCATTAAGTTTATAATCAAATAACTTTTTTCACTCATAAACATGTACCTTTGTCAATTTGTTTTTTCCCCTTAGTCAAATTTTTAAACAACGCGAGAGAAAAGCGGTTAGTCCCGTGTAATAAAAGTACTTTCATCGAATTTATCATCTTTATCTAACAAAGTGCGGTTAAGCAAATTTTCCTTGATTGAAAATGTATTTTCTGCCTGCTTTTCATAAAAATTATTTTAAAGTTTTTCGCCCCGAAAGTTATTAGTTTCGTTTTGAATTTTCGGGGGATAGAAAAATTTGAAAGTAACGCAATATATTCTAGGGAAAAAACTAAATTGAATTGACGCCTGTTCGTTATGAAAAAAAGAAAAAGACGGACAACACCCCATGTTCGACGTGATTTTGTAAAAGAAGAAAGGGGAGCAAGATTTAAAAAAGCAAAAAAATAGCGCAAATCCTCGAAAAAAATTTTCCTTTCGGGTGGGGAAACGGAAAAAAAAAAATCTATGGATGCTAAGTTTCACGCGGAAACGCCCGAGCGAAGACCACTAGATTCCCGATTTTTGTTTATTGGGTTTTTACCATCGTACGGACCAGTATGCAGTGGGTTTATGCTTTCTCGGTTCGTAAGCAGTAGTTTTTTTGGGGCGCAAAAAGTAAAATCGGATTTCTGTTCTTTGTTTTGGGGAACATTTTAATAAGCGGGTACTTTAATATTTCGCTAATCCACAAACCCCCTGTACAATATACCTGTAGACTAGCACCTAGGGGGCAAATACATTACTACAGCATATCTTAGCAAGTCATTTAATAAGCTTATTACAGATTCCAAATTGACGATTTATTGCATTGTTTAATATTAATATTTTTCTGAAAATAAATATGTATTTTTTCCCTTTTTGAAAAAAACTACTTCTATCTATTCCTAAGTTTCTTCTTACAAGCTATGCTATTCTTTTTTTAGAAATGGATTCTAAGCGTTGCAAAAATACGGACAGGAACTTTGTAATTCAATTTAGTCGAAAATTTTGTTTATTTTTGATAAAGAAAATAGTATACGATTAGAAAAAAGCATGTAGACTTAAAATTCTTAACCCATTTAGGACCATTTTTGGAAATATAAAGAAAAAAGGTATTTTTCTAACGAAAAAAAAAAAAATTTAGTTAGTCTTAAATAGTCAGTGCTTAAATTTAAAAAAAAAAATACAAACATTGTTTTTTTTTCACGTTCGCTAAAAAAGCAAAAATGGGGTTTTTCGTTAAAAAAAAAAGTAGTATAATAACCTTGCAGCGTGATATTGTAGTGGATGTCCACGTGAAAAAAGGTATGTTTAAATGTTACTAAAAATTTATTTTAATCAATACATATCAAAATCGCGATATTAGATTTTTAATAGAGTTTTATACGGAACTTATTTTCGATTTAAATTCGGTTCATTATTTATATCATTAATCTTTTTTTTAAAAAAAAAAAACTCGTAATGATATGTTACAGGGGGATAAAAAAATTCCAGGTTTTTTTAAGTTAAAATTTCATTTTTTAAAAAGCATTATTTGTAAAAAAAAATTTCACGCACACACACAAAAAAAAACACGTATTTGGAAAAAACCGTCAAATCCCTTAGTCACCCGCGACACCGAATCGATCTTCAAAAAAATCAGAATTAAATTCAAGTGTTAGATTGGGAATGCCAGGGACAACCCAAAAAAAAGTTAGCAAAAACGTAAACATTTTGATAAAAAAAAAAAAAATTTTTGATGATGTATTAGAAATTGTACTATTAAAATTAAAATTCGCTGAAAATTATTTAATTAAATGATTTAAAAGCTGTTAAAGTAAATATAAAAAAAAAATCCGAAACAATTATCAAAAATAAAAATTACCAAAAAAACAAAGGGAAATTTTTAAGAAAAAAATCAAAGAAATTTCATCCCAAAAAGATGATAAGAGGTCTAAAACAAGAGGATTTTGGATACAATATTGCTGAGAAAAGGGGAAAAAAAAGGGAAAATAAGGATTAATATACACACACACAAACACCCATCCAAACATAAGTGTAAGTAATTTTAATGAAAAATTTCATTTTTTAATGAAAAAAAATTTAAAATAAAACGAGAATGATTATCTCCCTATTCAAATTTTTAATGTTTTTTTGTAAATCACAATATGTAAAAATTTCCCCATTTATTTCACAAAGGGGGTGGCTTTTTTCATAAAATTTAAAACTTTTCTCCAATTTTTCCCATTTCTTTTAATTGTATGTACAAGCCGTGCAACTTCCAAGCATTCCCCCCAGCGAATATATCATGCCCCTTCACAAAATACTTAAAGGGTGCTTTAAGACTCGCAATTATTTGCCTTGTAACCACGGGAATTTCATTTCCAACGATACACTTATTTCATTTAAATGATCAGAATCCCTTTTTCCCCGCAGTTTCTTTCCCATGGTTTGGGAGTTTTAATGGAATTTTTAATATCCCGTTTTCCACGCACAGTTCCAATGGGCAAAAAAAATCCTTCGTTTTTCAAGGAAGCTTTAAAAAAAATGACGAAATATGCTTCTTTGGGCCGACCTATTCTCCAAAACTTTCGAAAGTTTTTATTCAATTTCTTCGCCTAGACCAAAAAAGCCCCTTTGACGTTTTTTCCCCTTTTATCCTAAAGCTGCATTTTCCAATATCATCTTTTAAAAATGTTGCCGAAAAAAAATTACGTAAATTTTTTAAAAAAATTTTTTTGCAGAAAATATTTTTTATTGAACATTTATTTTAACTAAAAAAAAGTTAACCAGATTTTATTCAGTGATTTTATTAGGAAAATGTGTTTTTTCTTGTTGGCAGATGTTTTAAGGAAAAATCCCGATTTTAATACTTTAGAGGTCGTTTATAATAAGTGTAAGAATAGTGAACTTTTAAGTGATTTTGAAAAACAGTTTCTACATGCAAATGTAACTTTTAGATGTGGGGAGATCGTTTTCATGTTAAGATTTTTTTTTCTTGTCGACACAAAGGTTTAAAGAAGTAATGTGGAAAAATATGCAATGATGAAGTTACAGTAGTTCACATCCTGATGCCTCTAATTTGTGAATAATTAGCAAGAGTTTTTTTATAAATTTTTCGTATTCTTATATTAACCGTAATCCGACGCCTATGCGAGTCCGCAAGTTTTGGTTTCTTATTATAAGTAAAACATCAGTTTGTATTGCATTTTTTTGTTTTCTCTACATACATTAAGGCTTTCTGTAAAAATCCAGTAAAATGAGTGAAAATTTTTTGTAGGGAGACAAAGTTATTTTCAATTTCACTCAAACGCTGATTTTCCGGGTTCAAAATATTTGCGAAAAACGGTTGCTTATACTGTTAGTATTTCCCTAATCCGTTTTAATTTTTCAGATAGAGCGCTATTGTAAAAACTTGCCCAAAACTCCTTTTTAAAAGAAATTTTACAAACAACGTTTTTTTTAATTTAATTTTCTGCTTAATATTAGAAAAACATTTGGTAATGGATTTCTGAATTATCCACACGAAGAATTCAAAAACGCAAAAAATTGACGCTAATGTCTTGAAAAACCCGGTTTTGTTTTTACCTTGTTCAGCTTTTAGGTCATGGAACGCGATCCAATGCATTGACATACCGACTATTAATTGCACTATGGAATAACCCCCTACAGGATGTTAAATTGTTTTTAATCGGTAGTGTTTTAATGTCTTTATGATGCTAAATTTGCTAGAGGCGCAGACGAGAATGGGGATGAAACCCATTATTAGACATAAAAACCCGTATTTTAAAAAATATGATTTAGATGTAATTATAAGATATTAAAAGGAAAAACTTGATAGAAATCTGTATATATACCAAAGTTCAAATTACCATCATTTTTAGAAGTTGTTTGGAAAAA
>JAROYE020000097.1:0-35850 GCA_029619315.2 Dynastes maya | reverse complement strand
TTAATACTAATCCTAAAACGCGACAAGACAAAATGTTGTTTCTGGAACTGGAATGATGCACGAAATGATCCTGATTATTTATATAATATGCATGAAAATGTTTCCTTGAAAAGATTGTCAGATGACAATGAAGCAGAGGAATCAATGTCGTGTTACTTTTTCCAGATTTCAGATTGTTGTAATTAGGCTACAAGAAGGATTGTAGACTTGAAGAACTAACGAGTACGTCAAAACTATTAAAACTGATATTGAAAGAATGCTTGAAATTACGAAGAGTTTATATATTACCTTATTAGAAGAAGTATGTTATCTAAAGATCAAAAATGTCACTCACCAGCGATGCTAGAAAAGTCTATTGCATAATCCCCACAACCGGGGCAAAATTTGGCAAGCATTACAATAAATAAATAATATACTAATGTCTAGTATAGTTTATTGCAATGTACCTGTATGATGAAGATAAGCAAAATAACCGAAATGCAAATAATCAGGATCTGTCCAACAGTAAAATTATTTGTATTGAAACGATGCCTCATTTAATATGCAAATAACAGAACCCAAAATTGAGAGTTATATAGTAAGGTATGTTTTGGAATACAAACACAGCTTCTATTTGTGCGTATTAATTCCTCTTTCTTATAGCAATTTTTTAGCACATTATTTCGAAACTCATATTAGGGACACAGTGTTTTATTGATCACAAGTATTTAGACTGTTAAAAGTTGTTTTAAAAACAATGAAACCTGCCATAAGAATAAAACGCCAGGGTGCTCTCTCAAAAGCTGTGATTCTGCTACACGACAACGCCCGCCCCCATTCTGCCCAGGAAATGCGAGAGATAATCGAAAATTTGGGTTGGGAGGTGTTGCCACATTGTCCTTACAGTCACGACTTCGCACCGTACGATTTTCATCTGTTCAGCCCGCTCAGAGTTTTTACGCGGCACCAAATTCGAAGACAACGAAACGGTCAAACAAGCTGTACACAAGTGGCTCAGACGCCAAGGTCAAGAACTCTTCAGCAGTGGAATTAGAAAGCTCACAAAGCGATGGGAGAAGTGCTTAAATGTTGGTGGAGACTACATTGAAAAGTAGTGTAAATTTTATTATCATTGAATAAATTGTTTTTCCACAGCCATTTGTCTCGTTAATTGCTGAACGTCCCTCGTATTATATTGCAAATATTTCTTCATATTGTAAATTTATTATCTCCGAAATTAGTTGTAACTCATAATTTTATTTTGTTATATTCCCGTCAAATACCTTTGTTTGTTCACTATTTACGGCGAAGGAGTGACAGTAACATGGAGCACTTTACACATACCATTTATACACTGGAAGACTCCTAAAGCTATGACAAGCTTCATAGCTTTTATATTCCGTTGGATCATCAACACTCGGAAGAAAATTGATATACAGTGGAAAAAATAATATCTCACAAATATAGTATATGCGATTACTTGGTTTATTACAGAAAATTCTCCACAAAAATTTTAAGATAATCATTTTGATATTTTTTTTTGTAGTTATGTCATTTAGTTCTAGTTCATAGGCTAATCTTGTCTTCTGCGCATAATTCGAAATTCTCCCTCATAAGGAATAAAATGGACTCAGTTTTAATGCAAGCGAATAAAATTGATATCGATCGCCTTTCCTACATCTACTTCCTTGAAATACTATTTGTTCTAAAATGGGAGCGATGCAACGGTAAAAGCAAATGCTCGGTCTTAAACTAAATATTTTAAGATCCAACACTAAATAAGACAAATGCCCTCAATTTATGAACAGTAAAGAACCTGACCGAACTTCTAATGCTACGGATTGTTGTAGCCTATGATAGCAAATATTGATAAACCTCCTGTTCGTCACATGAGAATAGAACTTGGTACGAATCCTTCGGTAATCCTTAGGGCGAGTAGGATCAACTTGTCGGTCAGCTGGATTTGCGTTTTGACATTGTATATGGTGAACCAAGTCGGTAATTGCTTTTTATATGTCTTGATTTACGAATAACTCAGACAAGTCGTTGTCACGATAATCTAGGTAATATTAAAGTAGGATTTAAAGTTGTTGCAACATACCGGCGCTCGTTTAAACAGGAAATTGTGCACTAGAACCGAAAAGTATAAACAGAAACACAATTGGTACTAGTTCTTTCGGTGGAATGAAGTTTATAATATTAAAATGAATGCAAGAATTGATTAAAAATTCATTGAATATTCCAATTTGAATTGAATTTATAGTAAATACTCGTTTTTAATATCAAATTGTAACATTTAATTTTGTTGGATTTTCGAGAACTTTGAATTAATGAGGGAGTTAATAAGTTTTGTGTTACAATAAGAATGTCAGATTTAATTTTATAATTAATACAAAATTGATTTTTTTTATTACTTTACCATTTATTACTCCTACGTTTTATATTTACAACATATCCTCACTGAGAAAAATCGTTCAGTTAAACTGTATTGCTAATACTGGTTTATCAACCAAAACTAGACATTAACTTGTAAGCTACTCGTGATATGTCTAGAAATCAAAACAGTTTAATGTAAATATCTCCTGTGCTAAGTAAAATAATTTGCTGTTGCTATTGCCCATTCATGCACCGTGGATAGCAATTTGCACCACTAAAATTATACTTGTTATTGCATATTGGTGCATAGAGTGTACCACTCAGAAAAGTATTTATTTCTAGCTGCACGGCACCACTATGTTCGATGTCTTCTAAGAGATATTTACAAGTTCTGCAATCATATCACATTTTAAAATTCAGTGCACATCAGCTGTTTTCGCGTTCAGACTTGTTTTTGTTAACAAGATACAAAATTTTCTGTGTAACTACTGGTATAAAATTGTCGTGAAATCTTGTGCATGAAAGAGTTAAACAGTATAATTACGAATTACGGAATATTAGGCGCAAATAAATAGTTTACGTAATTGTGGTAGCTAACAAATTCCCTTTGGTATTTGTAGGCGAACCCGCAATGCTTGCCGTAGTTGATTTTATTTCTTTATAATAAGTAACTTGAAACTAATCTGTGATCTGTCGTAAAACTCCTTATTAAGACCATCTGCACATTATGCATTACATGGGAACGTTTTCCGACTCATTCGTGCTACCTCTCCGCCATTCCTGTTTCTGATTTAGTCTCGTTTAACGACACCATTGTAACCCCTACATTTGTTTCGTTGTGCATCGCAGTTGCGGCTGAATTATCTTCATCACATATCAAAATGATACAAGAGTTATTGCAACAATTGCGCTTAGGGACAGTATTGGCCTCGCTTTGAAGGAAAGTAAAAATACAGCAGTATCTTGATTTAGTATTTTATTTTCTAATAGTTTTGTGCTATTCATGGATTCTTTTGTATAATTCTTCCTACTTGAGTCAGATTTTAATGTACGAGGAATGATCGTAAAATAATGTTCTCAAAGCCCTACAGCAGCAATAAAACGTTTTAGGCGAAATCCGACAACATTGGCGTGTGCAGCAGCTCTCCCACTCTATATACGTACAATTTCCGTCTCGCTACGCCGCGCAGTGTTGGCTAAGCAGCCGTCCGAGATGGAACTCCCGATCGCCGCTACCGCCAGGTGCGAAATTCGTGCTGTGATACGTTTTTTAAACGCGAAAGGAGCTTTAGGCATTTATCGTCAGTTAACCGAAGTTTATGGAGAAAAGTGTATAGATGTTCAACACGTCCGCAAATGTTGTAGGGAATTCATTGCAGGTCGGACTGAAATTCACGATGAAGGGCCGAGCGGAAGACCATCAGTTTTAGAGGAAATCGGTGAAAAGGTCGAGAGCATACTGCTTGAAGATCGGAGGGTCACCATTCGTCAACTCGCTCTTCGGGTGAAATTTCCAACACCACAATTGAAAAGATTTTGACCGAAAAACTGGGCTACCGCAAGGTGTGCACGCGGTGGGTACCGCGAATGCTCACGGAAGACTATAAGCAGAAACGCTGCAATGTGCCCAGGCGTTTCTTCAACAATGTCAAGCCAACAAGGAGGAATTTTTGGATTCCATTGTTACGGGCGACGAAACGTGGGTGTTTCATTTCACTCCCGAAAACAAGCGGCAATCATGCGGATAGCGCTACTAAACATCGCCGAAGCCAAAGAAGTTTAAACAAACGCAGTCTGCTGGCAAAGTCATGGCAACCGTCTTTTGGGACAGGAAAGCGCTATTGCTGGTCGGCCTTTTGCCTCCTGGAACGACAATAAACTCAAACAGGTATTGCGATACACTGATCAAACTCAGACGGGCGATCCAGAACCGCCGGTGAGGAAGATTGACTACAGGTGTGGCGCTTCCTCACGACAACGCTCGGCCCCACGTCTCTCGTCAAACCCAGGAACTGCTGACAAAATTTAGCTGGACTGTCATGCCCCCCCCCCCTACAGTCCGGACCTAGCTCCAAGCGATTACCACTTGTTTCCAAAAGTAAAGGAACACTTTGGTGGCGTACGCTTCGGGACCGACGATGAAGTAAAAAAAGAGGTTATTTGACTCTTGAAAGGATTGGCGGCAGAATTTTACGGTATGGGGATACAGAAGTTGGAGCACCGTCTGCAAAAATGCTTGGATACAAATGGCGATTATGTCGAAAAATAGCTTAAGTTTTTACCTTTAAAACAATGCGTAATGTTAAGGAAATAAAGAATGCTGTCTATTTTTAAAACATATGGGAACCTTATTTTACGGTCATCCCTTATAGATCAGCAATTTATAATACACAGCCGAAAGTATCGCAAGCAATAATATTGGAGGCACAGCAGGGAAAGACTTAGTTTAGCAACTCTAATAAAACTGACTTGGGTACCGGCATATTTCGTTCTCATTGACGAATTCCATCAGTGGCTGCAATGGGCTGAAATGAAAATTTCAATGAAATAATGTTTTAAGCTGTCGGTGGAATTTATCGATATGTCATGCGAACATTTTACTATTTAAATATAACAATTAAACAATTAACTTAATAAAAATTCTATGCTTCAATTAAAGTTTGATTTAATAAACAAAGTACTTTTTCGTTTTTCTGCAAATTGAAAGTAAATGTATTTCCAGAAATAAATTAAACGTCCTTGTTACGTGAAAACTAGGCTAGTGTAGTAATTTCTTTTGTGTTTTCTCATGAGTTATTCATTTGAGCACACTGCCGGCTTCTCCAGGCTCCTGCTATACACTGTAGCTTGTCCAAAACCAAAGAAATGAAGTCACTATGAGTGAAAAGCTGACGAGTATCAATACTTTCATAAATATCATAGATTTAGCTCATCCCATAAAAACTTATATTATATTGCTATAACGAATACCGACCAATGCGTTTCTAAACACAAAGCTGGACACCTGGGGGGGTAAACCTAATTCCAGTACGCTGAATCCAATGGTGCCAACCATTTTTAAAAGTTAGCTCGCGTTTCTGAGTAATTTCAATTTAAAAATTTTAGGCTCAGAGAACCTTCTGGAATTTTCTGGAAAATCTGGTCAATGGCTAAAGAGCTTTCTGGAACCTTCGAGAACCTTCCGTGGACCATTCATGGACCATTCGTGAACCTTCTAGAAATTTCCACTCCCGCTACTGCCACTTGGTCAAATGGGTATATAAGCGGCGCTGTTAACCGCTGAGAACTTCTTTCAGAACATCTAAATATTAGAGCAGATAACCCAAACCGAAGTGAATAGTGAAAAGTTCGAGATTGTTCATTGTATTGGCTTGTAAAATCAATTAATTTGAAATATCAAAAATGGATAAACGTTCTAAATTGAATACCTTTTGTTACGTGTGTGGAAAATTTGTAACTAAGACCACTCGGCGTAAAATAAGTGCTGAAACCGCTGATTTATATCAACAGTATTTCTCACAAAATGTTTTTACTGCTGTGTATGGTACGCCGTCTATTGTTTGTACAGCATGCGTTTTGAATTTGAATAAATGGACAAAAACCGGAGTCTCTGTGCCATTTGGTATTCCTATGATTTGGATAGATCCAAGAGAACATGGTCCAGCTGAACGTTATGCGTGCGTGAATTATACTGACGGTATGAACAGAAGAAAAAGTGGTTCTTTGAAATACATTCCAACAACATGCACTCAATTTCCGCTGACGCATTCAAATACAATGTATATAATACAAACGTGGAGAACAGGAAAATCAAGCGGGGAATTGAAGAAAGTCCTGTGCGCGAGTACATCGCGGAATCCTTAGTAGAATAGAAGGTCCAAGGACTAATTTAAAAGTCCGACCTTGAGCCGAAATAGATCCGAGTCAGTGTTCAATCACAACAAAAATAATATATGCACCTACCTGAGAATAATCGGAATCTTTGGTAGAACAAGTGTTTACGTTACACTTCTAGGAAAGACTTCAATTACAAAAAATGAGAATAAAATTGTTTTTTCATGAACAACCTTACTGTTACAACTAATGCTTGTTGTTGTTGTTGCTGTTGTATTATCAGGCGAAGCGTCAGGTTACGGAATACACCTCGGACTTTTAGGCGTTGATTACTGTGATCGTTAGCCGACCCTACTAGAATTTTGCCGAATCCAGAGGTGTTCCAACCTCCGGTAGGAATTTTTAACGTGCCAAACATTGGATTGACACACGGGGCACACAGTTTTACTTCCTTATTCGAGAAGAAGGCACACTCTGGCTTTTATCTATAATTGGACACCAACTGTCCCGGCCGAATTTGAACCAGCGTCGTTCAGATAGGAAGGTAAGCATGCAAACCGTTCGACCACTGAGACGATTACTAATGCTCATTAAATTATTAATTATTTGTAGTTGTGGATGGTACGCAACAGCACCTTTGTGGATAATTCTAACTCTATCAGAGTGACTACCTTCAACAGAAACTGTAACCGATGCACACTACAAGGATTATAAACTCATCATTTCTTAATGTAAAGGAACATCGAAAAAAAGTTGAAAGGGTATTAGAATTTTTATATAATTATATATGTAATTTATTTTCACAAGAACATGAGCTTTCCTTCCGCCCGTCTGGGCCAAACAATGATTGGCTGGAAGAGTGTCAGCATATCGTGAACTGCGAAGGAGTTTTTTAAGTCGTAGGATCGACTATTTAACTTCTCAAGATGAAAGTGTTCCAATTTCTAATGGTGATTTTTAAGCTAAATCTAGAGCCAATTTATGGTGCTTTAAAAGCCACCTGACAAATTGTTTATTGGTTTTAATTCTCGGATCACGTGGTCCTTCCCGAATAGCATAGGAGAGATAGTGAAACTGAGGAATACCATAATCAAGAAAGGATGTTAATAGATACACACGAGATAACATTAATTCATATTGACGGAAGCATTTTAACAAGTAAAGGACCTTTCTTTATGAAAATTAACGTTTTATTAAATATTGTACAGTCATATCATCACGAAAATACTTTAGTCCTTAATACGTTGTATAGATATTAGGCTGACGACAAGCTCCTCAATCAAGTGCCTTGAAGGCCCTTCTAACAATAGCACTAGCACCACCAAGTCAGATACTATCTGCATCTTACCTCTCCGTTGTAAACCAAAGCGTCATTTACACATTCCGCCTTAAATATATTCCACATTTACAATCTTGAGATATTGGGGTTTCCTGAATGACTATGGCTGTAACGGTACTTAGCTGTTAAGTTTTCGCTCCCTTTTTTCGCATATAATTGCTAACCTCCATATTATGATTCAAGCGCCTTACCTTTCATTTAACTTTGAGATGATTTATCTAATAACAAAGTGTACAATTTATTTTTCTGTTACATGCCAGAACCCAATGCTCGAATGATTTGTACAATCTAAACATTCTTCTAAACGTCAGCTCCTCATTTCTCTACTTTTCAGATTCCGATCGCCAGATCATTAAATTTGATCTAGCGATCGGAATCTGAAAAGTAGAGAAATGAGGAGCTGGTGGTTAGAAGAAAGTTTATGTCTCCCGTTGATTTTGTGTGTAGGTGTTACAATTACACTTGTATGGATTGTGATATTTTTAATTATAGCGTAAGAGAGCTATGCGATGCTTATTTATCAAGGAAATAGATGTAACCGAATTGGATTTTTAACGTAATTATTATTATTATTATTACTAACTGTTAAACAGTCAAGTAGTTCTTTTAAGGAAAATTTAAGAAATACGTGTTTAAGTCGCAGCACATTGGAACCTTTCAATGTCTGTATCCACGTTTTTTGCATTTATGATCACTTATTTTACAGATATAAAGCTCTTCTATGATATCCTTAAATCTGTCGCGACAAAACCTGCAAGCAGTATTTATTAGGAATTAGAACAACCCATTCATATATACAGATTACTAAATAATTGGATGCTAAAGTTAGTAGCGATAACTTGGGCTGTTAGCACAAATTAAATTCTAAAACTGGTACAAGTAATCATGTGTTTCAACTGAATTTCTAATACTACTAATTGTAGGAGCTTCTTCTGTGCAGGTATACTGCAATCTCCCACTTATCTATCATTGCGCAGTAGAATAAAACGATTATTCTTCTTCTTCGACCCGTAGCTCCTTTAAGGAGTATAGGGCACCCCGGTAGTAGACGGTTGAATGGAGTCTGTTCTGCATATATTGTCTACTAGTTCCTTCCACTTTTGTCGATTTTGAGCTGTATATCTTACTTTACCCCGTGACATATTCTATTGTTGTATTTCTATAAAAAGGCTTCTTTTACAGGTATCACGTGGTCTACCCTTCCTCCGTTTTCCTTCTGTACCAAAATCTAGTGCCTGTCTAGTCAAGTTGTTGTGTTGTTTCCTTAGCGTATATCCGATCCATTCCCATTTCTTGCGTCTAATTGTTGTTTCTATTTTTTTCTCATTTGAAATTTCCCATACCCTTAGGTTAGTTATTCTTTCAGACCAGAGTATTTGGTGGATTTTCCTTAGACACTTGTTGATAAATAAGTTTGTAGCATTCGTATATCTTGCTTATTTGCTGACCATGTTTCGGCACCATACAATAATACATTCTTGATGTTGGTTTGAAATAGACGTAATTTGGTCTTAACTGCAATATTATTTAATTTACATATTTTATTCAACATATTAAACGCTTTTTGAGCTTGTTCTATTCGCCTTCTTATATCTCTATGAGAGGCCCTGTTTTGTTCACCACACTTCCCAAATAACAGAATTCTTCAACCTCTTCGATACTTTTGTATTCTACGCTTATATTGCTACTATCCTCTTCTCCGTCTGCTAGGTTCTTTGTCTCCTTCTCATTTATTTTGAGACCAACTTGCTCTGCCACCTCATTGAGTTTCATGTTATGCTTTGCATCTGTTTTTTCTTTCTAGTTATCAAACATATGTCATCAACAAACTCCAGGTCTTCAAGTCTATTAAATGTACTCATGTTCCAGATATGTTATTTCTTGTATTTTCCATTACACAGCCCATGATGATTAAAAATAGGGTTGGTGATAGGGCGCACTCTTGTTTGACTCCCATGTTGATCGTAATTTGTTCAGATAACCTCCCCGCATGTTCTACTTTTGCCGAAAAATTTTCGTGCATAGTTTGGATCATTTTTATGATTTTTTGGGGTAATCCATATGCATCTAAAATTTTCCACATGTTCGTCACTGAGTCGAGCGCCTTCTCGAAGTCTAGATGTCTTCCCCATTTCTCTCACTCTGTTCGAGTATTATCCTTAATCTGCATATTTTATCTACACATGAGCGCCTTGCTTGGAAGCCTGGTTTTCACTTAGCCTTTAATATATATATATATATATATTCGTTTATTGTGGAGCAAAAGGATCTAGGTCAGCAATAAGTTTACTGATTTTCCCCTAGACCCGCATACAGAGAACCACACACACGCGTAGATAACAAGCACTATCAATAGGTAATTGGTTTGCACACATAGAATGAGTATATAGAATATAAGTAAGAAAAATAAAATAAAATAACTGTTGCAATGCAGAGAATCAAGTCAAAAGCAGATGCAGTTACTGGCCCCCATAGTAGTAAGTTTTTACCCTGATTTTAAACATTCGAATAGACAAGCGCTTGAACCGGTTGGGTAAAGCGTTATAAATCTTAACAATATTATATGAAAAGGACCTAGTAAACAAAGCCGTCCGATGTATGGAGGGAGAGAGTAAATTTCTAACCCTCAGGTTAAGATTATGAACATCAGTTCTATAAGATATTTTGGAACACAAATACTGCGGTGATCGAGAGAGAATAATCTTATGTGAAAGGACTGCATAATGCAACGATCTGCGATACGCCATGTTCAACCACTGATTATATTTTAGAGTATGTGAAATCGGATGAGGTCTTCTTATTCCGTGTACGAACCTAAGACAAGCATTTTGCGCTTTTTGTATTCGTCTTGTATCAATAGAGTCTAAACATGGGCCATACACAGTGTCACAATAATTAAAATGAGAAAGTACCAAAGCGTCGCACAGCGCTCTCTTCAGCCCAGGGCTCAGATACTCCCTGCTACTGTAGAGTACCTTAAATTTTGCGTAAGCCAGCCCGAGCAACGAAGTAACATGTTCCTTAAATCTCAGATCACCATCCAGATCAAGACCCAAAGTTTTCACTGACTGCATTGACGAAAGTGGGCAATTGTTTAATATAAGTTTCACCTAGTTCGATACGCCTAACCGAGCTGCTGGATGCCCTAGTAGCAGTACTGCAGTCTTTTTAGGATTTAAATTTAATCCATGCTTTAGGGAGGTTTCGGAAAAAAATTTTTTCGATTCTCATTAATTCTTTGCACCCCCAAAATAAAACATCAGATACTGAAAAAGGAAATAAAAAATTTGGACCGTCGCGGCATACTATGGTGTTTTGAAAGTATTTAATTACTAAAAAAAAACGAGGGGGTAAATGGTGAAAAACAGGGGCCCCCACTAGGGCTCCCTTTTTAAAAACCCCTTTACCCAAAAGGGAAATGCTATTTGAGCCCCCGCAGCGCCGTAAACTTTAATTTTTTGTTTCTCCCAGTCAAATAGTTTCAAAAAAATCCCAATAGCCTTTAAACGAAGAAAAAGTATTTCAGTATGCTTAGAACCCAATCCATGGCTATTTGCCCAAAAGCCTTGGAATGGGTGGGGTATCCTAATACAGTGACCCAAACCCACGCAATTTTGGGAGAGAATATCATCTACAAGACCCCAAAGCATCGCCCACTAAAACCGGGTTGGGAATTTCCAGATTGTTTAGTCTATTTGAAATTTTCTTTTTTGTTTAATTTTTCTACAAATTTTTGCTACCCGCGTAAAAAAGGGCCTTATCGGTTTTTAAATTTTCCATCGTGTAAAGTCGCCTTTTTTGGGATTCTTAAAATTTTACCCTTTGTGACCAATCCTCGGGTTATCGTTTCTGTTTTTCCAAAGTTTTTCATTCATCAAATATTGGAACTTCTATAGATCTTTTTTTGTCCCCTTTGATGCTCATAGGTTTATCATCAACCCCTGCGTTTTTCCCATTCTTCATACTGTTAATCGCTTTGTGGTTTTCCTTCGTTGTGATTCCCTTGATTTTTTTTAGCATTTTTCAAGTCTCTTAGCTCGCTAAAATTCAATTTTTTTTTCTCCCTGAAAATTGGGAAAAATATTCTTTTACCATTTTTTAAAATTTCCGCTAAAATTGGATATTAATAAAACGATTATTGTCGTTAAAATAAAAAGGAAAAAATTGTTTTTTTTTTTCTTAGAGAACTTAATAAGGGATTATTGTGTTTTTCACACGGGGAAAAAATATAAATTTTTTTGGGGGGAGACATGTAAAAAATGGAAATACAAAAAAAATTTTTGTCATGTGAAAGGAATTAAACATCGGCCCGAGTTTTGGGGGAATTTCGTTTCCCCAAAAAAAAAATTTCCCAAAGACTACGTTTGGGTAGCTTTTCCCAATTATGGAAGGGTTTGTTTAATGTATGTTTGGGATCTACGGGGAGGGCCCACCCCTGTTGCAAGGGAAAAAGGAGGGTAAAAAAAAGTGGGTTTTGCGGAATACCGCCCCATCCCCCCCGGGGTTCATTTTTGCAGGGAACTTTAAAAAAATTTTTAAGCCCCTATAGGGAGGAAAATTTTAGTTTTACCCTTCTGCACTACAAAGTACAAAGTAGGAATTTTACTGACAGGGCCCTTCCACGAAAAATTTTCATACAACCCGTTTTATTTTTCCAAAAAAGGGGCATTTTTCGTTGGGGGGAAGTAAACATTTTTAATTTTTGGGATAGAGCCTAAAAATTTCAGTAAAGAAAGTTCCCAAAAAATTCATTTTTTGAAAATGGGTTATCTTTCGTATCCCTTTCCCATTTAAAAATTTTGGTTTTAACTTGGGTTATTTATGGGTTGCCCTTAAATAAAAAAAAACCCCCCCCCAAAATTTTAATTTTTACACTTTTGCTGGTAAAATTTCCCATATTAGCCCTATAAGTGGGGTTACTTACTTTGGGGGTTAATTTTTTTTTTTTTTAATTTCCCAAAAAGGAAATAAAGGGGAAAAACAAACTGGGATTATTATTTAGGGACTCTCTGCAATAGGGGTGTCCAAAAAACCTTTGACGATTTTTAAAAATATAATCAGCGGGTCGTTTTTCATAAAAACTTTAGTTTGGGGTTTTTTTTTTAAAATTTTTTTAAATAAAAACTAGTACTACAAATTTTTAAAAAAAAAATTACAAAAAAGGTACCCCTTTTTGGTGTTTTCCCGCAATGAAAATCGATTTTTTTCTAGAGTAAATTAAATTACATCGAAAAGTTTGCTAAATACTTTATTTTTCGACCAAAGATCACTATTTTTCAAAAAAATTTTATTAGTTACTTTAAGTTTAAACTAACAATTTTTAATAAAACATTATAAAATTTCTCTGTCGTTCCACCCCTCGCGTACCTTTTCCCAAACTTGGTTTTTTTTTCGAACAGATGCAGTTTAAAAACAAAACGTAGCATGAAAAACAAAACCCAAATTCAATCCCCAAAAGAACTTTTTGGGAATTTCCTTCCAGAAACAAAATTTAAACCTGAAAATTAAAATTTTGTAGTGTTTAAAAATAGACATACTTTTCGTGAGTTCGGGAGTATCAACTTGACATCCAAAGTGAATATTTCAGAACTACTCACATCTTTTAAATTTTAGTTTATGTATACTGGCATATTTCCGTTCACCGATTCGAAAAATCCGTAAAATAAAGGAAAGTAATTTTTTTAAAATTAGGGAAAAATTTTTTTTAAAGTTTTTTTCGAAAAAAATTTAAACTAACGTATTTCGTCTTATGACAAAATTTCCCGAACATTTAAAAAAAGTGGGAAAACCCCAAACAATCACGTCTTACCTGTATGGATATTTCGACTCAAAGTGACGAATCGATTAGCGTCCCTTTTATTTCATTTGCAATTGCGATTCTTTAATCACTGCCTATTTGGATATCTATTCCCATCGGAATATAATTTGATAATAAAATGTTCTTGTAACAAATTACGTGGCGCTCATTTGAAGTTTTGGGAAATACTTCGAGGGCAATAAATCCAAACCTACAAACAGCAATAACCTTCGACAAGCATTCACTAATTTTATATATTTACAATAGTATGGAATAGAGTGAAAAGGGCCGGGCCGGGGTTGGGGCGGAAATATTTCAAAATGGGGAAAGGCAGCTCGTTGGGCCCTTTAAAGGGCCCGGGGCCGGGCCCCCCCCGTTGGCCCTCGTTCGACCTTTTAAAGGGCCTTTTTAAATCCTTTAAGGGCCAAATTTTGGCTCGTAAAGTCCGTTGCTTTTTAAATATTTTTTTTTTTAAAACCCAAAATTTTTTCGCCCCAAAATTTTTTTTTAAAGACTTTGGAGGTAAAAATACCTTAGAAATTTACTAATTTAAAATTTTAAAAATGTTAATTTAAATTCTAATTTTTAATTATTATATAAAAAAATAAAAAAGGGAAAAAGAAGATAAAATTTTCATATGGTTATATTTAAAAGGGGACAATTTTCACGTTTTTTATTTTTTGTTCTACTCTTTTTTTTACTAAAAAGGGAAAACCCCGGGCAACCCGGATTCCCCCAAAAAAAATTTAAAATTTTGGTAAAATTTGTAGAGCGCCAATGAGTTTCTTTCCCGCGCATCCGTTTCTGGGGAATCCCCGTTTTGGGGAGTGGGGGGGGTTTTAAAAAAAATATTTCGCTTAAAATTATGCAAATATCCCCCGAAAACTCTGGAGATATTTAAAAAATTATTAAGACGGGTTTTAAATTGTATAAAGACGACTAAACGATGCATAACGACTTTTCAAAATTTTTTAAAATTTGAAGGGAAAAAAAAAACTGCCCCCCACCTAAACCCCTTTTTGAAGGTTTTTTAAATTTTTAGGTAGCGCCAATATGGATCGGTCATACGAATTAAAACTATATCATCTTTGTCTTTAAAGTTCTCCCTTTTTAAATTTAAAAAAAAAAAAATTTTTTCAAGGGTTAAAATGAAATACATTCGAAAATTGAAAACATTTTTAAAAATAATTGAAATTTTGGAAATTGCGTTTTTTTAAAAGGCAATTTATCGATAGATAGGGTTTCCCTTAAAAAAATTGTTTAATGGCATTAAAATTTTTTTTTAATATCAGAAAATTTCCGCCTCGTAGTTTACTTATATTTTGTCTAATATTTTATATATTTTAAATATTTTAAAAATTTTAAAAATTATTACTTGAAAAAACGTACTTTAAAGGGCCCCGTTATTTGTCGGGGCTGATGACCCCGGCCAAAAAAACGATAAATTGGGAAGGGGATCCCTCACCCCCCTTTTTAAATTTTTTTTGGGATAAAACCAGGCACAAAGAGAGGGAAAAAAATTCCAAAAAAATTTAAAAAAATTTTAGGTATAACATGCCCCTTATGGAACCCAGTTTTAAAAAACGGAAATTAAATTTGGGAAAACCCGGGGACTGTATATTTGTTTATATCTTGGTACGAAATGGAGCCCCGCAATTTCCCAAAACCCAAAAATTTGTGTTTCTTTTTTTTTTTTAAGCTACATCTATCTTATGCAGGGGTCCGAAAGTGGAATGCGCAACTGACTTGCCGGGAAAATTTGTGATTTACTTGCAATGCTTTTTATTATTAATTTTATTTTTGGGTTATAGATATAGAAAGGGGGAAATAAAAAAAACCCAAAAAAAATTCGGGGAAAACCAAAAAGAAGAAAGGGCCCAATGCCTTGTTTCCCTTACGGAATGAACTAAAAGTAAATTTTCTGTTACGTTTTTTCCCTTTAAAAAAAAGGAAAAACCCGGGAAAAACTTTAAAAATTTCAATTAAAAATCTTTTGAAAAAAAGCATGAGAAAGTAGGGGTTCGAAACAAAGCCAGTTTTAAATAGTTGTTTTTATGTTTTGAGATTTTTCCCAAAATTTCCCGCCGAAATTTTAAACATAACCCTTTTTGAAAAATTTTTTGCGCCACCCAATGTGATACACACTTATTAAGAACTCCCTTTGCTTTTTGAAAAAATGCCCAAATAGCTGTTATTTTTTTTGGGCTGCTTTTTTTCCTTAAATTTTATCATGTTTTTAAAAATTTTTTGCACAGGGGAAAAACCCGAAGTTACCCCTTCAGCAACATTGGGGGGTTTCTATCGCCATTTGGGTGCCCGCACTTTTCTCCGTCATTTTTTTACTCCTCGATTCCGAATAGCCCTTTAAATATTGAAAACATTCTTCCTTCTTTTTTCGGGATTTTCCTGTTTTTTTTCTTGGGCCTCCCATATTTTTTTTCTGTTGTCTTTTTGTAAGAGTTTACCCCCAAACTATAATTAATGATTATAAAAATTATTGCCATCGTAACCAATTGATTTTCCATTTTACACAAAAAAGCCAAACGAGAAATTAAACAAATTTTGTTACTTTTGAGTCCATTTTTTTTTGGGGAAAAAGACAGAAAAAAAATATTAAAAAACGGCTTTTCTTTAAAAAAATAAAATTTGTTTTCACGTTTTTTCTCCAAGGAAGACGTTTACGCCCTATAAAAAAAGGGAAAAGCGACCCCTTTCTTTTTTTCACCTCAATATAAAAAAAAATTTTTTTTGGTAGGAGTTTGATTTTGGGTTTTTGGTATTAATTTATACGCCATAAAAAAAATTTACCCTTTAATTTTAAAATTTGTATCTAGTCCTTTACATCCTATTTCTTTTTGGTCTTTTTTTGAAATTCCCAAAGAGTTTTTTTTCCCCAAAAATTTTTAGAATTAATTTTTCCAGGGTTTTTTTTATTGGTACCCCTGGGGCAAATTTTTGGTTTTATTTTATTGCCCTAAAAATTTGTTTTTAAAATTATCTTTTATTTTTGTCCGGAAAATTTTTATTTGCTTACCCAAAATTCAAATTTCCTTGCATGAAAAGGGGTTTCACAGTATTCCCAACCCTATTTTTTTTAAATTTTCTTTTTCAGGGGTTTTTAACTTTTGTTTATTTTTGGGGTTTAAACCTCATTTTTTGGGGTCCCTTCATTTTGGTATTAAAAATTTTGATTTCCCCTGTCGAAACTGATTCACTGAACAAAAAAAAACATTCAAACCTTGCCCAAAAATTTGAAAAAGGGAAAAAATTTGCTCATAAGGTTTTTTGGGGCTTTTCCCAAAAGTTCAAATGTTTCGTAAATATTTAACCCTTTTTGGGGCCGCTCGTTTCTCTCTAACCCTTGGAAATTTGACCCCCTTTTTCCTTTTTAATTTAGATACTACAAATAACTTTCGCTGTCACTCTATTATGGGGCTTGATATTTTCCCATTTTTTGCAAATTTCGCCGTCTTCTTTCCCTCCCCTTTTTCTGTTTTTAATCCTTATTTCCTACAACCCCCATACTTTGGCTTTTTTTTTCCGTGTAGTTTTTTTTGGGGCATTTTTTTCCCGCTCTGCTTTGGTTTCACCATTTTTTTGCGCTAATTCGTAAAAAATTTTTTTTCCTCCCTTTTCGTCTCCCTTTCCCGGGCTTTTTTTTACGCTTTCCCGTTTTTTTTAGGCCATTTTACCCCCCTTTCGTAAAAATTTGGGTTCCTTGATTTTTCTAAAAATTTTTTTAAATTTCGTTTTTTTTTCTTCTAATTTCCTTTCCCATATTTTATTTATTTTTCATTTAAATTTGCTTCCATTTGTTTTGTTTATTTTTTTTTTTTGGTAACCTTCTTTAATAATGTTTTTTTTTTTTTTTAAATTTTTTTTTAGGAAACCACATGTTTCTCGGGCAGCTTTCAAAGATTCTCTATACTTATTTTTTCCTTTTCCCTAGCATTTCAAACGTTGGGCCCCCCGGTACTTCTATAAATCTTTTAAAATTTTTTCCCCTTTCCCCCAAATCTATATGTTATCCCCTTTCACCCGTCTTTTAGATTCCTCTTTATCTTTACCTTTTTTTAAAATTTTTGCCAAGTTTGTAGTGGTTGGGGAAATGTATCGGGTTCCTCTCTTAATTTCAGGGCAAAAACCTTCCCTTTTTTTTTTAAAACTGTGACTTACTTTTGTTTCTCTGAAATTGATTTTTGTCGAGTAATCGTATGGGATTTCTTTTGAGGGAAAATAGTGTTTACTCTATTTTTTAAAAGGAAATTTTTTTTTCCCCCTTTTTTTTAATTTTTTTTTTTCTACGTTAAATTTATCTTTTCCCCTTTCCCTTTTCCCCCAACCATTTCTCCCTTTTTCTTTTCTCACCCTACAATTCAAACCCAAAACTGAATTTAAATTTTTTCCCGATATCGAATCCACCCCACTTTCACATTAATCCCTTTTTGGGTCCCGTCAATAAAAATTTTTTTTCTAACACATCGTCACTCTTTTAAAAAAAATTATTCTTCCCTTCCACATGAAATTTCTTTATTTAAACCATTTTGTTTTAAATTTTTTTTTTACCTTTCCCCTTTATTCGATTTTAGAGAGATGAATGTATCAAACAAAGAGTTTAAAAAAAAAATATTTTGGGTGTGAAAGGTTATCTAAATTGAAATAACCAAAATGCAAATCTTATGGACCTTGCAAAAAAAGGTAAAACTTTGATAAAACCCAACTGTTCAAAAAAAAATCACTGGGGAAAATTAATTTTAAAATTTGTCCCGGCAAAAAACTAAAAAAAATAAACATTTTACAGTATAGTTTCCATTTCCCCGGGTAATAGAATAAACTATTCGGCCTAACAAGTTTTTAATTTATGATTACGCGTCTATATAAAACAATCTTTTGCGAATTTACCAAAAAAACCTGTTTTATAATTTTTTAGGAGAAGCAAAACGATTATTTTTATTAAACAGATGAAAAAATATCGAGAACAAAACATTCAGGTTAATGTACTTATAAAAGGTAAAAGCCCAAACCGCGAAAAATTTTTAAAAATCCGGAAACCAACATACGTTATATATCAATGGAAAATTTTATGGAACCCAACGCATTTTTCCCAAATTTCAGGCTCAAAACGCCCATATTAAACCTATTTGTAAAACCCCGTATAAATTTTGTTTCAGGGCGCCCCTACATGGCCCTTCCCGGAACTTTTTTGTTATTTTTTAAAGGGATAGTCCCCTATGGAGCCCCCGCGAAATTTAATTTTTGGGGTTTTCTCGGGACTTTTTCCAGCCATTTAAAGCGAGATACGCCTCGATACGTTGTTGACCCCGCCCCCGGGGCCCTCAACAACGAAATTTTGGGGTCAACAGCGACCGGGAAATTTTACATTCAACGGGGTCATCAATGACTGTTTATTTTTGTCTATATTTTATATTATGTTGTATGTTTGCAAAATGTAAATTTTTTTCATTAATTTTATATATATATTATTTTATATTATATATAATATATATTAATATACCTTTTATACATAAAATAGACATTTTTAAAAAAAGTCATTGATGAGCCCCTTTTATGTATAATTCGGTCCCCTGTTTAGCCCAAAAATTTCGTTGGTTTGGGCCCCGGGGCGGGCTTTAACAACGTATCGAGGGGGTATTCAGCTTTAAAATGGCTGGGAAATATTTAATAGAAACCCCAAAATTCAAATTTGCGGGGGGTCCCTAGCGTATATCCCTATAATTAAATAGACAAAATTTCCGGGGAAAGGGCCATGTAGGGGGGGCCTTATCAAAAATTTTTAAAACGGGAATTTCAAATAGACAAAATGACGTTGTTTTAGGGCCCCAAAAATTTGGGGAACAACTGCGTTGGGTTTCCCTAACAAAACCATTTATATATAACTGTATGTTGGTACGGTTTATATTTCGCGGGGACCTTTTACTCTTAAATTATTTCCTGAATGGGTTTGTCCCGTATTTTTCTATCGTATTAAATAACCTTTGTTAGCTTTTCCTCCTAAAAAAAATTTTCACACAGTTTTTTGGTAAAAAACGCAAAATGATTTTTTTCAATAACGCGTAATTTATAAAATTTAAAATACTTGTTAAGGGCCCAAATGTTTATTTTTATTACCCTGGTAAGTGAATCAGATACTGTAAAATGTTTTTTTTCTTTTTTTGACCCTCAAATTTCAACAAATTTTAATTCGCAGTGATTTATTTTGAATAGTTTGTGGTTATCAAAATTTATACCTTTTTCCGCAAAGGGCTATTAAAATTTCATAATTCTTGTGTTTTTTTCCAAATTTTGATAACCTCCCACCAAAAATTTTTTTTCCATAAATCTTGTTTTTTATTTTCATCTCTCTATTCGAATATGGGGAAAGGGAGAAAATCCTAAAACCCCATGGTTTTCCCCCTTCCTGTGGGAAGGCCTAATTTTTTTGGAGTGACGAGTGTTTGCCCCCCCCTTTTTATTGACGGTACCAAAAGGGATGTAATTTGGGGGGATGGGTTTTATTTGGTTTATTCCTGTTTTTTTGTTTAATTGTAGGGGGTTTTTTGGCAAATGTGGGTTTTCCCCCGGGGGTTAAAAAAATTCCCGGGTTTAAAATTAAGGAAATTCCTTCTGAAACACCTTAAAATTTCCCCCCTTTTCCATCTAAAAAAATCCATCCCCTTTCCCCGACACCCTTAAAATTTTACCCAAACCCCCGTTTTAAAAAAAAGAACTTGTTGGCTGTTTAATTTGGAGCCCCCCAAACATTTCCCCACATTTCCCTTTTTGCCCCCAAAAATTAAAAACCGTGTAAAACCAAAGTCAGTGGAATGAAACATTGTTTGGGTTTTGGGAAAATGATTTTTTTCCTTTTTCCGGGACCCCTAGGGAAATGGTTTTTGGGGAAAAAGGAAATTAGTTTGGGGCCCCCTTTTTGGGGCCAAGGGAAAACCCCCGGGGGGGTTCCCCCCAAAATTTTTTCCCCCAAACTTTTTGGTTAACCCCCAAAAAAACCCCAAAATAAACCCAAAAGTGGAACCTCCCTTTGGGGAAAGAAAAAATCCAAAAAATTAAGGAAATTTTTAAAAAAGGAATAAAAACGAAAATTTTAAAAATTGGGTTTGAAAAACCCCAAGGGGAAACCCTTTTTATACGAGTAAAAAAAGGAAAAGTAAAAATGCCTTAAAAAACCGGGAAAAACGAAAAAAGGGAAAATTTTTACGAAGGTAGGGTAAGAAAAATTAAATTCGAAGATTTTCGCCAAAAGCATGAGAAAAAATGCAGACGGAAAAAAATGCCCAAAAAAAAATAAATACACTGCAAAAAACAGACCAAAAGTAAAGGGGGTTTTTCAGGGAAATAAAGGGTAACAACCCTTTAAAGGGGGAATAAAGAACGGTTTAAATTAGGGAAAAAAGGGGAAATTTTCAAGCTTTTAATAGAGTGACAGCAGAAAATTATTTCAGCCTCTAAAATTTAAAATGGAAAAGGGGGCCATTTTCCAAAGGGTTTTGGCAGAATCGAGCGGTCCCAAAAAAAAGGGGTTAAAAATATTTGGGGAACATTTTGAACTTAGGGAAAGGGGAAAAAAACTTCCCGAGCATATTTTTCCCTTTTTCAATTTTTGTCAAGGGTGTCTGAATGTGCCCGTTTAGGTTCTGATTATGACAGGGAAATCAAAAATTTTTTAAACATATGATAAGGTTTCCCCATGAAAAGGGAAATTAAAACCCAAAATAAATTAAAGTTAAACCCCTGAAAAAGGGGAAAAAAAAAAAAAATAGTTGGGGAAAACGGGGGAAAAAATTATCATGCGAGGAATAGAACTTTTTTAAAAAAATAAAAATTTCGGGACAACTAAAAAAGATACTGTTTTTATACTATTTTTTAGGGCAATACTATTTTAGTAGCCACAGGGATACCAATAAAAACCCTGAAGAGTAAACTGATCTTTGGAAACAAATCTTTGGAATTACAAGAAAAGACAAACGAAAACGGATGTGAAGGACTAGATATAATTTTAAAAATTAAGTAAAATTTTTTGGGGTATAACTTAAAACCAAACCCTACTCCAAAATATACCCTATATTGAGGTGAAAAAAAAGAAATTTGGCTGCTTTCTCTTTTTTTTTAGGTTTTTTTAACGTTCCCTTTCCCCCTGGGGAAAGGCGTGAAAAAAATTTCCCGCTTTTTAATGAAGGGAATTTTTTTTTAAAATTTATTTTTTGTGTCTTTCCCTAAAAAAAAGGACACAAGGAACTTTAGTCAAATTTCTCGTATTTACTGTTTTTGGGAAAAAATGGAATATCAAAGTGGGGTTTGCGTGAAAAGCAATTATCTTTTAATCATTTAATTTTTAGGGTTGGGGGGGTCCTCCCTACCAAAAAGACAAACGAAAAAAAAATTTTTGGGGGGCCAATGAAAAAAAAAAACGGAAATCCAAAAAAAAAATGGGGGAATGTTACAAAATTACAAGACTGTTCGGAAACGAGGAGTAAAAGGGGCGGAGACTAAAAGTGCGCACGAAATAGCGGGTAGGAAACAAAGTGTGCTGAAGGGACTAATCATTCGTTTTTTCACTGTGCAAAAATTTTTTAACAGTGTAAATTTTAAGGAAAAAAAGCAAACCCCAAAAAAATAACAGCTATTTTAAAATTTTCCCAAAAAACAAGGTAGTCTGTTAAAAAGTACTTTTTTTACATTGCTTTCGCCCCAAAAATTTTTCAAAAACATTTGTGAAAAATGTACGGCGGGAAAATTTTGGGAAAAAGGACTTCAAAAAATTTCAACTATCAAATCTGGGTTTTTTTTAAAACCCCTTTTCATTTCCCCTGTCCTTTTTTTTCAAAAGATTTTAATTTAAAAATTTTTTAAAATAAACCCGGTTTTTTCCCCCTTTTTTAAGGGAACCAAAAAGTAAAAGTAATTACACTATCTTATTTCCCTTCCGTTAGAAACCCAAAGGGAATTTGGGCCCTTTCTTCCCTTTCCCGGGGGTTTCCCGTATTCTTTCGGGTTTTTCCCTTTTTTCACCTTTTTAATCCATAACAAAAAATGTAAATAAAATAAATTTAATAATAAAAGCATTGCAAAATAAATCACAATTTAAAAGCCCCAAATCATTGCGCATTTCCCCTTGCGGACGCTGCATAAGATAGATGGGAGCTTAAAAGAAAAAAAGAAACACAAAATTGGGGGTTTGGCAACGTTGGCGGGGGTCCATAAAGTACCCAATTAAAACAAATATCGTCGGGTTCCAATAATACCGTTTTTATATTTTGGGGTTTAAAAAGGACATGTTCCCCTACCTAACTTTTTTAATTTTTTAAGAATTTTTTTAACCCTCTCTTGGGGCGCTGGCTTATATCTAATAGAATTTAAAAAAGAAGCTGAGGTATATTTTTATCTCATCGTTTAAAGGCCGGGGTCATCAGGGACCCGACAATATACGGGGTCATTAAGCTGTTTACAAGTATAATTTTATAAAACCCAAAAATGGGACAAAATAAAATTTACATTAAATTTTATTATATATTATTATATATATATATATATATATAAAATATATAAAACCAAAAAAAATGTAAAAAGTTTTTCATTTGCAAACATAAAAAAAATTTTGACGAAGAAAAAGGCCCACGAAATTCCCTTGCTAAACTTTTGAAAAGTTTAAAAATAACTTTTTAAAAATAAAAATTTCAAGAACCCCCTACAACCCCCCGAAGAAACGGAGTTACACGTGCTTTTAAAAATTATTGTATGCTTCTGAAAAAGATTTTTGAGGGTTTTGACACTGAAAGGGGGGTTTAGAATTTTAATTTGCCCTCAGAACCAAAATGAAAACCCTTGCAAAACCCGAACCACATGAAACCAGTTTTTTTTAATTCCGTTAGAAGATGAATTTAATGCAAATTTGGAAAAGAAGATTGTGTTTTCCCGCCATGAAAGTTCTTTTTAAAATCTTTACTAAAGATTAGAAACTGTAGAATTTGGGGTGGGAAAAAAGCAAGAAAAACATTGAAAGTTTTAAAAAGAAAATTTTGGAAATAAAATCATTTCAGATTTGTATAGAGGGGAAGAAAGCGTAATAAGTGGAACCAACATAAAAAGTAAGATATTTCCAGAATATGACTTGTACTTCCAAGATGCCTTAACGAGGAAATGTAGTGCTGATATGAATATTCAATTTTTGGGGTCTAGAGGCGAAAGACGAAATTAACATAAATTTTTTAAAGCAGGATTTGGTGGAAAAGGCATTTCAAGAGGCGCATGGCATTTTTTAACGCAAATAATGAAATTGTTACTCATTCGCTGCAATGTATCCCGAATTAGTGACGAAAGCGACAAATTTATAAACGAAAAACTTATATTAATACCCTTGGAAAAAAAAAAAATTTTTAAAATGAGAGAGAGTGGTTTTAATATGGAAAACACTCTAGCTCATTTTTCACAAAGGGAAAAAAACATTTTGAAGCCCCCGGACGCCCTTACACTTTAATACCAAAATTTCTGAAAATGGAAGTTTATTGTCCCCACTTTTTCATTTTTCAAAGAGGCAACGGTACTTTGGGGCCCTAGCGTCAGGAAACACTCTTTTCCAAAATTAATATATACATATTGCAATTTTTTCTTCCCAAATGCGGGTCCCAACAATTTGCTACTACTAGTTTCATGGAGTGGACAGTGCAACAGAACTATAACATTAACGCCAAAAGACAAAAATGTAAATATTTGACATCCAAAGAAGACAATTGCGATAATTAAACCTTTAGACATGTTGGTTTTGGGTTTAGGAAAAATTTTGTGAGAATTTTTCCGACCAATTTTTTTTGGGGCTACGTTTAAAATTTTGCCCATAAAAATACTATTATCAAGTTACGTCTCTAATCCTTAATCAATTTTGCTCCAATTTTTTTGGCGTTTTTAAGTTTTTTTGGTAAAAAAGGGGATACTTTGCGGAGCGCCCCAAACCCTTTTGAAAATCCGTTAATTTCAAATTTTCCAAAGCGCAAAATCCACGCCACGTGTACTTTTTGTAGAAAACCTTTTTCTCGTACGTTGCTTTTGGGTTTAAGCAATTTTTGGTTTGGCACGTTTCTTTTTAGATTACCTTTATTGAAACACTTTTTGAAAAAAATTAAATGCAAATGTATATCGTTGAATTCTGCTGAAACAGACCCCATTTGCGGTTCAAAAAAATTAAAAAATTTTAAAAAAAGTTGGGATGGGGGTAGTTTCTCTATTGAAATTAATAAATTTTGACAGTTATGCTAAATTTAGTCCTCTTTAAACAATTGAAAACCTGTCAACTTTTTTTGAATATCTCTAATACTTTTTGAGATATTAGCACAAATTTCAAGGGAGCATTCCGCAGAAGCGGATACACGCAATGATCTTACATTGAACCCCTCTACAAATTCACAAAATTTCAGTTTTTTGGGGGAGGCCGGTTTCCGGTGTTCCCTTGTAAGTCAACATGTTTGCTAGTGTTAGTTGCAACAGAAGATAATTACATCAGTACTGATAATAGTCGTAAAAGTTCACGGAATAATATTGTAATGCTTTCAAATGCTGCAGTAAAAACATTGCTTTGAGAAGCATTATAAATCCATTATCCATAATTTCATACATAAAACTAAAACAGTATTGTCATAAAGATGGAAAAACCTCTTCGTGTTTAAGTATATGCATGTTACTTGTTCGAATTAAATAGGTAAATCGTCATTGAAATTACTATTAACCCTTTGTTTCTTTTTTATTACTGAAAAGTACTTGTCGAACAAAACGGACTTGGTGGGCCGACAATCAGCGAAGGTAATGGGCTGGCCGGCGAGCCGGTTTGGCAAACATGATGAGCCGGGCCGGACCGAGATGACGTATCGGGGCGGGCCTACAAAAATCTCAAAGTGCGCACCTCCAATGGGTAGTACAATTAAGAAATATTTGGTAAATAAAACATTTAGCTGGTTTTCTGTTTGGGTAATTTCACACAAAGAAATATCTCACCAATTCACCGTTAACTTACTACTCACCCTTTTTCTAGGAATGATAAACCCAAATTGCAATCATACATTCCTATAGAGATAACTACTTACCCTTTTCAAACGAATTTTGATTAATGTTGCGTCTAAAGCCTAGTTGTTACAAACATGCCGATAAAATATCGATTTCTTTGACACGATCGCGTAGATAAAGGTAAATACACATGAATTACAGCTATATAATTTTTTATACTACTTCTTAGGTTACGTACATATAACCCTCCAACCATATTGTATCGCTTGTTGACATAATATATAATAAACATAGCACAGGAGCGTTTGTAAATACAGTCATAGCAACCTTGTTCATGTAACACAATTAATTAGTAGCTAATTAAATATCGATATTCGCTTGCGCAGATGGATGCAAAGGCCGCATTGACTTTTAGTAGAACTAAAATTTAAAAAAAATCATAAAAGAGCAATTGATTTGATTATCCGACAATGAATAATTTCCATAACCTCATTTACGAGCCACGAAACGTTTGAAATGATTAATTAATGTGTGACCGTATTCGCAAATAGCTCGTCATACGAAGATTTGAATAAAACATTTTCTATAAACTGGATGGATCCAAGTATTCTATATTCCCTCTGACACTTGTCAACTGTAAATGTAGGAGCTATGCCTCAAGTCGCATATGTGAGCAGTGAATGAATCTACTGTACTAAATATATCTTTTAACATGTTAAACTTTTAATCAATCTTAATCATTCATGGATTGTAAATGTATGCACACCGTAAAATTCGGCTTTTGTTAGATTGAGATTAATGATATCTCGGCACTAACCGCGTACATTCAACACAATGTTAATAACTTACCAGATTTTATATAAGAAAGATTAAACAATATGCTTTTACAAGCGATGTACATGATGCGAACGTCAGGGCATATATTTGAATTGCAAAATGTAGGGTCTTAATCTAATTTGAAAATATATATCACAATTACGAGGAACATATGTACATACATTATACAGGTTCGTAGATGAAAAATTAATTTTCCATCATTTTACTAGACGACTGAATTATTCTGGTACTTACTATTAGTTATTGTTGCCTTCAATATCATTTACTTATAATGGGATATGTATGTAATTAGTAATTAGGTAAGCCTCTTTAATTAATACCACAATGTGTGCAAGTCTCGTTTAAAAGATGATTTCCATGCCGTTTTGGCAGACAATTTGCGGTAATTCTAGTACTCTGTTTGTTGCAGTTAATTATATGGCGTGAGTTGCTGCAGAAAGGATTATGCGCCGAATATAAAGTAGTGGATGCTTCTCTACTTTACTAATACTTACTTTTGAAAATCAAAACAAAAGTCCTTTTATTTTCAACAATATACCTACAAAAACTTAGTAAAATTTACTTACTGGTGTTAGTCCAATGTGTGTAGTGCGTGTGTATATATAAAATTCTTGTTTAAATCCTCTTCCTTTCCTCTATAAACGTTCTAAATCCTCTTGGAACAAGCCTTTGATTCGATATCCCCTTCAACTCCTCTGTTTCATCTTCTTGGGTTCAACTTTATCTTTTTTTTTATTCCCAAGTGACCTTAAACTTCTTTTGATGTTCCATACTCTTGGTTTCCGGATTGGAATGGCGTCGTTGTCGTACTTTTGGCCAACGTTTCGTCCACTCTCTTATGGAACATCTTCAGGGCTGTTACTGCACATTGACTGGGGATTTATTCATTCCGTATGGTTTTAGAGGGGTGTTTTGGAAGGGAAAGAAATTTAGCGTCCATGAAGCGGAAGTGTTAGCGCGATGAAGTTGGAATTTTCCCCCGTGTGAGTAAGGGGTAGCCCTTTCGGGTTTAAATTATTGGGTTTTAAAATTCTATTTATTCGCGGATTTTCCACTTAATATTAGGATTACGAGATAAAATGCGCGTAAAATTAAAAAGGATTTTGTGGTCAGTTTTTTTGTTATGCCAGCCAGTGTGGGACCCGGCTCACGCAACAAACCCTGTTCAACGCTTTTTTTCACCCAAAGTATACATACCCCACGGGAAAATGGAATCTGGTAGCACCAGGGGTTCCCGAGATCGCGGTCTTTTATGGGGAAAATATCGAGAGCTTGAAATTAAATTTGAAGATGGTTTTTATGTTGTTCTCAAAGAGAATCTTGCCGATGCCATCGGTGACACCATGAATGTATGGTAGATACGCCTGTTTACGGAAATTAGCAAGCAAGGAAATTAGGAAGCAGAATTAAAGATAAACAGCTGTGGCTATGTCTTGATGAGACGAGAGGTTATGAAAAAAAATCTATTTTGAATACTATAGTACGAGTATTAGATCCTGTTAAACCGAAATTTGCAATCTTATTAGCTAGAAAAGAAAAAAAATGTCTGGGGAAACAATATAGTCTGTTGAGTTTTGAGCGATGGGAAAAACGAAAAAGTGTTGGTAGGGCCCTTCTTTTAAGAAAAAATGGGGGAGGGATTTTTCATGTTTCGTATAAAGTTCATGCTTTACATTTTGTAGCATAAACTATTCGAGAATGACCCGGAGATGGATGCAAATTTCAAAAAAACAAAAAAATGTTTTTAAAATTTCCCAAAAGGTTGAGCGTTTCACAGGCTTCGTCCCGGTATTTTGCGAACCACCACAGCCAATTTTTAGCGTTGGGGAATAGGTTCAACGGCTTTTTATTATTCTGAACATTCCCAAAAATAAAATCTGTGATTTTACAATCGACCCTGACGAGTACAATTTTAAGGAGACCAGAAATTTTTTTTGTATTTCTGTTAAAACGATTTAAAAAGTTTAGCAACATAAAAACGATTTCTAGACGTAATAGAAACATTGAAAAATAGGGTTGCCTTTGTAGGGTCAGTGCAAATATGGACGAAGTTAATACATTGCTACACAGTATAAAAAACGCAAAAAAACGGCGCGTTATACCAAAGTCGACAGGAAAAAAAAAAACCCGGGTTAAAACCCAAAATTTAAAACAAATGGTAGTGCATCACAATGGTGGTGCATCCGCAGATTCATTAACTACCTCTAAGGATTTTAATTATAATTATGCCTGTATTACTTCCGCAGATGTTGAACGGTCTTTCTTGAAATGTAAGAACACTGTTTCGACAAAGCGAACAACCTTCTCCGAGACAAATGTGGTGCAAATTTTTATTATATTATTATTTACTGTTACAGTATTAAGAACGCAATATATTATCAGTGATATTAGTTAACGCAGTGTTTGTAGATTTGTTAGTTACGAACCTACGCCGATGCGTCGCAAGCAAGTTATTTTTGATTAAGTGTTTAATTGTTGCTTTAATATAGCTCTATGGACTTTCGACAATGCTGGTAAAATAGAAACAGGTCTATAATTTTGTGGCTTAGATTTTTCGCCTTTTTAAGCACTGGAACAATGTTCCAAATTTTAAAGGAATCAGGGAAATTGCATGCTGTTATAAAACTATTGATAATATATTCAAGAGGTAGACGATGGGAGAGCTATGATTCAAAAAATTTTCAAAATACCGTCATAATTTAATTATTTCACTTCATTCTTCTTTAGTTACCATACAATCTTGTAATATTGTTTGAATTTACTATTGTAGTGTGAACGTATATTTCTTTCGGGGCTTGGATAGCTTATTTTAAAATGTGACTGTATTTTTTGTAATAGTTAACCCTTTGCGCACAGGTACGGCGTATAATATGCGCCACTAGGTATGTTTTGAGAAATATATGGAAATATAGGAAATAGAAATTTTATCTGCCTCAATGACTTTGAGTTGATTTACATTTTTATCGAGTTCATTAGATTTAACGATAAATCGACTCGGTCAACCCGAAAAGAGATTGATATCAGAGAAATTCTCGAGTTGTTCCGTGAAAATTGTGAAAATCATTTCACACCTGGAGAACAACTCACTATAGCTCCAGCCTTTTCGCGGGCGATGTTCTTTTATCCTGTACATTCCTAAGAAGTCCGTGAAATATGGATATATTTGCCATTGTCGATTCTCGGATTTTTTATACGTTGGATATGGAAATTTACTGCAGAACTCAGTCAAATGGACTATACCAAGTTTCTAACAGTACTCATCGAAATCTAACCCCTAATAACTGGTATACTAGTAAGTATTGGTATTGGTCAGGACAATTGGTTGGAAAAATAAAAAAAGCCCGCAAGAATTTCTCCCATCAAAAGAAAGAGTGATAGGTTCCTCAATATTTGGATTTCAAAAAGATATTACCATAGTTTCCAAGGTGACTCACAAAAACAACTACCATACTCTCAAGCGCAGCTCATGACGACGACAAAATCGATGCAGAGGCTCAAAAAAACCCCTCCTCATTAGGATACAAAAAGAAAAAAAAGCAGGATTGTTTGTAGATCAGTCAGTGCGTTTCCATACTTTCTATAAAACTATAGGTGGGTTTTGGTGATTTTTTGCTTTTTGAAGTTGGGTCACTAGCACCCAAGTTTGACAATTTCAAAAGCCCGATTTTTCTCCCAAATTAAGTTACCCCTTTTTTAAAAAAATTTTGCTATTGCACTTATAAAGTACCAACTTCAACAACGCCTGTAGGCCAAAAATATTTCTCCTGCCAACAGTGCTTTCGTTCAGAAGTTGCTGCCTTCGGACAAAACACGCCAAGCAACTGGATCTTAAAATAAGAAACATGCACGGTGTGCTTTTTGTGGTAGAGCGAAAAAAAAAAAAACCACATTACTTGTTTGGAGGCAAAAAATTTGCGGTAAAAAAACTTGCTTGTAAACATGTTTAAAGTTGTTTTTAAAAATATACACTTGGGAAAATTTTAAATTAGCTAATCTATATATGCATGGCGAGAGAGCGAGGAGGGGTTGATAAACCGACGATTTGATGTGGGCGTTAGTACGCTTTTAACAACGTTGTATGTAGACCTACTGTGTGCAAGAGTCACGAAAAATTTTAAATCATGGTGCCCGGAAAAGGAGTTTCGATATTTTTTTTGTTGTTCTACGAAGCTTAGACGAAAAAATAATAGGAAAAGCTAAAGACGAAAAAAAAAGACAGATTCTGTGAAAAAAAAAGAAAAGAAAAAAAAAATAATCAGAAAATTTTTTTAAGAAACGTCCCCACATTTAAAGCAATTTACCTGGGGAAAGAAAACCTCGGTAAAGTGAAGCCGTCGACTGCCGCTAACCCCTCCACTTGTGGTGAATCACCCGTTCGCGTTTACCGTTGTCGCATGTACGCTTTTTCGTATAGCTAGACATTTTCTTTCCTTATACGTCCTTGTACGTCAAAAATGCAGTGAAATTCAAATGAGCACCGATGAAGTCTAAAACAAGAAATTGATGGCCTATTTGTTCTCATATGATGAAATGAGCGGGGAATGAAAAGAAAAAACAGGTTGGCGCACTTTATGCGCCAACCTGTTTTTGATTCGAGTGTTCCACGAATGTAACCCATTCATTCGGCAGGAATTTATGAGTCCCTGAGTATATAATGAAATTGTTTAAAACAGGGAAATTGTTCAAAGGAAATGGAGTTTTTGTAAATTAGCTAAACAATTAGATGAATTGTGGGTTTGGGAGTGTTCCTACACACTCTTTCGGCAATTTTAAATGAATTTTTGTATCAGTAAATGGAAATTAACGAAAGTTAAAATTGGAAATACAAACTTTCGTTATATCTCATATAAACTTGAATTTTTACTGTGATTTGAATATTACACACTTTGAAACTTGGAACACAGACAAAATACAAGTTGCTTCGATGAAAGATTGACCAAATGTAATCAAATTAATTGGCATCCCTTCACTGCATTATTTTAATCGCAATGGCGATTGTTTTCTCCACAGGAAATTTTGATAATACTTTCCTAATGTAGTAGACGATGAAATTTCGATGAATAAACCTATATCCGATGAACTGACTGGATAATTCAAAATATATTGCTCTATGACCTAAAACACCACTTACTACCCAATAATGACAAAACTTACTGACGTTCTACTTAATAACTTTACGATAGATATTAAATTTACGAAATCTTGCTAGAAATGCCTCCGAATTTACCTTGTTTGTTGTAAGAACGTTTTTCACTGATTTTCAAGATTTCCGAAATGAAGACATTGTACAGAAGAGGAGATTCCTCGCCATTTGTCGTTATTTGGACTTATTTAAATTATTTAATACCCCCAATCCGTATATCGGAAGCTCGGGTAGGAAAGGAGGCTCCCGAAAAAGAATTAGTATCCGCCAGAGGGAATTTCATATTGACCGATTGACCATATTGAATACTCTATACGTGCTCGAATGATAGCTGCGCTTGACGGTGTAAATATACAAAACTACAATAATAAGTATAAGATACAAAAAGGTTGTTACTGTATTGTTATTTTCAAGTACTCTCATCTTATTTAGTTTATCAATTTGCATTGAACAATTTTTTGCTTCATTATTTTACCAATCAAGAAGAAATAATAACTTTCACTGGATACAGAAACTCTGCAGTAATAAACAGCGGCCTTGTCAATCTCAACATCGTTCTCATAAAAAATATTCGGGCAAAGATAAACATTATTATATAGGTTTTTAAGAAAATAGCTCTACGACAGAGTTTTTTACTTAGATTCTAACATTTCAGAGTACCCAATTACAGAATCCAAAATGGGAATTTATGAGAAAAAGTCGATACGTAATATTGCATCTGGAACTGTTTTACCTTAAATGAAATTTACTTCCAGGAACTTTTTATAACATATTAAATATAACCTTATATATAACTTTTATAACTTCGTAATAAAACTTTCTGACGTATTAGAATCGATAAGATGATTTACGTCCTTAAAGTTCCACAAATTTTTACCCTGGATGTGATTATATGCGGAAATATATAAATACGCAGGCAACGGAGCCTTCTAAAAAGAGTACACACGACATATAACTTTAAAGGCTTTACAATAAAACTTTAACGAGTTATATTATCAGATTAAAGATTGCATCCGCTTAACGTCGAGTGTAATATGTTTACTTCTTCGAAAAATACATAAATATAAAATTTTTAAAACGTTCTTAAAGTCTATAGATATAAGAACTGCCATTCAATTTCTGATATCTATGCACATAAGTTTGAGATTAGCTTGAACCAATCAAAAAATAAACAAATCAGCACAAACGCACATTTGTCTGCAGTGCTGTTTCTAAGATTGTCTACACGAGGTATGGCAATTAAATAACCGGACTCGTGCTACTATCGGCAAACAGCGAGCACGCCACGGCAGGTTTGAATATGTCTGTGCTTCTAGATGCTTCGCCCACCTTGAACTCGATGGGTACGGTTGTACGTCGCTCAGTTTCGGAAAAATGCAGTGTTCAGATCGAGCAGCAAGTTAACCTCAAGTTTCTTGTGAAACACGAGGTTCTAACTACCTTTCGTGAACGAGTGAAAAGACGAAAACCCGATTTGTGGAAGAGCAAATCCTTGATGCTCCACCAAGACAATGCGCCAGCCCATTCCGCCTTGTCTGTGAAGGCGTTCTTTGCGAAATCCGGCATCACTGTGTTGGCCCACCCAACGTACTCGCCAGACCTGGCCCCCTGAGCTTTTTTTTATTTCCTAAGGTAAAATCGGAGCTTAAAGGGACAAGATTTGACAGTGTGGAAGCGGTGAAAGCGAAAGCGACGGAGGTTCTCAACAAGCTGACAGAAACGGACTTCCAGCACTGCCTTCGACAGTGGAAAATTCGTATGGAGCGTTGTAGGGATCGGCAAGGAGAGTATATTGAAGAGGATGAACTTTGTAATGTTGATTGATTGATTGATTTTTTACCAAAGCAGGGCTGGCCTTTATATCCCTAACACTGAGGCTTAGTAGCCTATTGTATTATTCCTGCTTCGGTTTTGTTTTACTTGAACAGGTTAGTTCCCTCAATCAAGTTTAAGAACCTATGTAGTAAATCTCCCTCCATTGGTAGTTCAATTGCGCTTCGCATAGCGAACCTGCGTTGAGCTAGCGCTGCACATTCAAACATAATATGAGGGGCTGTTTCCTCCTCTTCATTGCAAAGTCTTACACTAGACGCTACAGGAATATTATTATTTTACTTTTCTCCTTTTTATAATCAGAGTTCTTACGTTCATATTCTTCCTATAATAAAAAATAATAATAATACCAAAAATAAAAGACGTCCTTGTTTCCTTTTTTACAGTTTCGCACTAAATATTCAACACGCTGTTTATACTTTAAAGTAGGGTGAATATCATCGATATTAATTTTGCCTGCAAGCCGAGAAAGCAGACGATGTATTTCATATTCTATGAACAATCTCTTAGCTTCGTGTTCATGTAGCAGGTGTTACACTAATGTATTTAATAATCTGCTTTCTAAGGACGGCATTTATAAAAAAAGAACTGAGAAATAGCTAACCTAGCTTTCGCCTCTAATGAAAATGGTTTCTCTCATCTGTGGTAGGTAATTTTGAACTTATCAGATTGAAAACTGCATTATCCACATATATCCTGTATAAATATATGTATAAATATATAAATTAATTTTCATATAAGCTCAAAAGGTAGTCTAATAAGGCGGTAATGGGTAGTAATTCCGTGCTTCGTTTGTACAGCACGCAACTTGCAATCAATAGCCAAACACATATATTATGCAAATATTATGTTCGATTTATGCGATAAGTCACTAACATGCAACTGGTGCATACAAAATTGAATTTATGTAATTTATAATAAAAAATTTTAAGATATACATCAAGTGATAGGGAAAAATGCAATGACATCATACACAACTTGTGTGTTTAGGTGTGCTGAATAACCTTCATTGCAATCCAATATTACAGTAAACCATTAAAACATTGTAGAAGAAAAGGTGTAAGTACAATCATATAGAAAACTAATGTGCCCCCTTTCGAGGGTTATATATATACATATTGTTTATTTCAAATTATAAGAATGTAACTTTGAACGGCTTAAATGCTGCGTGCCACGTGCGGTAATAACTAACGCTGGCCACGAGCGGTACCGCGCATCGGCGTAGAATCAGTTCGGGCCGAGAGGAACGGTAGTATTACTTCGTCTGCGGAGCAGTACGGACATTTTCGCTGCCGGTCATTTGCGCAATTGTTTATCTGTCCTAGAAAAATTATGATTTCGTCAGCAAAACGACCGCGGTCGGACAAACTTCGAAAATTTTGCAGAAATTCAGACTTAATATATAAGGTGCTAAAATCAAATGTGTAATCTGTAAAATCCCGTTAATGTGTTGGTCCAGACAACATTGTCTACGACACGTAAATAGTGAAAAGCATGTCTCAAAAAAAAATTGCGCACGAGACAATGAAAAATGTATACTTAGTTTATGCGTTACGTTTATCGCATGTAATATACCGTTTAATCTACTAGACAATGAACCATTTATCTGCTTTTGGAATAACTATTCGGAGTGCAAATTACCAAGTCGAACATCGTTACGAAGAATTGTGCCATCTGCGCGCGAACATATTGAACAAAAAATAAAATCGGAGTTGAAAGATAAAAAATTGTGGTTATGTGTCGACGAAACAACAAATCGGAAGAAACATTCTGTTTTTAATGTAATGGCACGCAAATTGGAACCTCATCAATCGGCACCTTCAATTCTATTAGTCTCCAAACGAATACAACAGTGTACTGCCGAACTAATTTCAATGTTAGTGTTAAATACATTGGACAAGTTTAAACTTTCAACAAACCAACTCTTGATGTTAGTGGGTGATGGTGCTGCAAAAATGCTTTCTGTAGGCGGTCTCTTAAAAAGCATTCTGCTAATTTGTTACACATTACGTGTAAAATTCATGCTCTCAATCTTGTGGCGGATGGTATCAGAAAATGTTATCCTGAGGTAGACGCTTTAATAGCGCATACCAAAGCAGTATTTGTCAAACCATCGAAACGTATTCGCGAATTTCACAGACTGTGCCCCCGTATACCAGAGCCACCAGAACCTATTCTAACTTGTTGGGGAACATGGTTGCAGGCCGCGTTTTATTATCATTAATATTTTGACAATATTAAGAACGTGGTTTTACAATTCGATACAAAGGAAGCCGCCGCTATCCAGCAAAGCCAGTCGAAATTTCAAGATAGTCAGGCTAAAATGGATTCAAAAATCATTCACGACAATTACTTCGGGCTAGCAGATGCAATAGAAAAATTACAAAATCCTGCGGTGCCGTTAGAAGAATCTCTACAAATAGTGCAACATGTTCACGCACAGCTATGCGCGATTGAAGACGCAAAAAATATTTCTGTTCTAGAAAAATTTGAAAGTGTTTTTGAGAAAAATTCTGATGTTGGCACATAAGACACATTTGTGAAGGTGCGTCAACAGAATCGTTAAGTTATTTGAAAGATTATTTTACTTACGCAAATATTACGTCACTAGATGTAGAACGTTCGTTCTCTGCATATAAACGCAATTTTTCCTCATGCCGTACTAGTTTGCCGAAAAAAACAGTTGAAAAAATATCTAAAGTT
>JAROYE020000096.1:0-36413 GCA_029619315.2 Dynastes maya | reverse complement strand
ACGATCGCCCTGCACGGAACCCATTTTATTCTCCAATTTTTAATTCCCATAATTTAATTATCATAACTCTACAAAACAACTAAATGTGTAGCTCTATACTCTTGGTTTCCTTGTTGAAACCGCGTCGTTATCGTAGCTTTTGCCGCCGTTTCGTCCGCAATCCTAGGACATCTTCAGGGCTGTTACTACACACTGACTGGGGACTATTCATTACGGCGGGTTTGTTGCGGGTCAATGGAGCGGAAAAGTTATGAATCAATGGATCATGAGGCTAGGAAAACATCGCATGCTAGGAAATTTATTTATTTGGGATTTCACGTATGATGTAAGGAGTATTCACATTTTTCTACTATAATAGTGAAAATGCGAGACAAGATGCGGGCGAGTTAAATTGGATTTCGGTGCTCAGTGACACGAGTGCTGACCGATCGCTTTGTTTTGCACTGATGCACCCGCTACCGCACGAACATGGAATCTGGTTGACACCGGAGGCTTCCAGGTGATTGCGGTCTTTGATGAAAATTTGAAATTGGGTTTGAAGATGGTTTTTATGTTGTTCCTGAAGAGAACCTTGCTGATGCGATTGGTGACACCTTGAATGTAGGGTAGATACACTTGCTCACTGAAATTGGGGTTACATGAGGCGTCTTGCTGTGGAAAAGGGGTTTTTTGGTGTAATGTTTCAAGGTAGTTTGAGAAAGTGAACTGGGTTCTAGATATGGAAATGGCCCTATGGATAAGAGAATTGATAACACCACGTTTTTAAGCTGGATGATGGTATGCGAGGCCATTGAGATATCTCTCCGTGTGCGTGGGTTATCAGTAAACAGAACGTCTCTGTACACCATCAGGACGCCGGTGTAATGATTGTATGCAAACCACAAATGTACCAGAACTATTACATATTACATTATGTTGTTAAAATTGATTTTTGTTTTAATTAGAGAATTTATAAGTTCAGGAAATCTATCAGGCAGATTTTCTTTAGCACCTTCACTGTTCCACCAAGACCAGTCCCTCATAAAAAGGGGCAAAAGGGGTATCATTGCATTTGAAGTTTTCGATTACGTCATAGCTTAGGAGAAATTTTGACTTCCTCACACTGTATTACTTTCTATTTTATGATAATTATTTTATACCGTGTTCTTCCTTCTCAATTTTCAAGCACCCAACATAAACAACTAGGAATTTGCTCTGAGTAAAATCACTGATGGTCGCTAAAAGCATGCGAGAACTGCTTGAAGCTGCCGAAGATAAATAACAGATTAAATTAGCAAAAAATCGGAACGCGTATTATTCAACATGGCATATTATTCGCTGGTGACTGCCTACGTTATTAGAATTTACGGATGATCGGTTTTCCATTCATTTATGAACCAACGCCAGCACTTGATTAGTTGTCCTCGATAATCGATCTTGTCGCAAAAGTGTCTCAATACGGTTCTCGCGCTCTACTAAACTGAGCAGTTCGGGATGGGAATTTGATACGATTTAAAATGAGAACTTAATATTTTGTAGAAAAAACGGAAGGTACACTGATGACAAGGCTTTTATCATTTATTTTTTACTTACTACCGGAGTAATCGGTTACAAATTACTGTCATTGGCGTTACTAAATTTCATTCCGTTTAGGAGAGAGTTGATGGAAATGTCGTTAGCAAACATATTTGCATAACGCCTTCTATTTCAACTAAGGTAAATTGGTGTAATATGCTACATTTAACGAAGAAACTCGAAAAAGAAAACAAGTGTTTGTTTAAAACAAAAATGTATTATATTTTTGTTTGTAATATTTATTTTTACTTAAACGAAACATTATTCACCTATTACTACTTACATATCCTGTAGAACAACTTTTTTTAACGTGGAAAAAGTTGGATCTTTGCCCCCCGCTGTGGAGAAGATGCAACACACGTGAGGGTAAGATGCCTACTAACATTTCATGATAGTTTTATTTCCTTATTAGTTTTTATAAATGTAGGTAACTATTTGCCAGTATTGCCATAAGGACATCTTCGCTGTGCTAACCCCTTCTACAGCTTTTATTAGGCTTTTTTCACTCCATTAATCCTGGTTGCGTTTTTTTCTTTTGATAGTTGCGAGGCATTGTTAGTCCTTTAAAAATAATAACAATTTGGAGGATACATTCCACTCTGCTTGAAGGGATAATGGCAGGTGGGATGCCATTTTACAAAAACATACTTTATGGCATCTTACCCACATGGACAGACAAATGAAAAAGAAATCGGTATTCAATAAGCCGTTTTGAATTAAATTTCAGTACATTATATCTATGCAATCAATCGTTAAATACCTCGCTTATTCAACAGTAATCATTTCAAAATGGTTGAAAAGTTATATATATATATAATTATAGTAATAATAAAAAATATGTGTGAGCAGTAACTTTAGTATTCACCCAAAAATACTTTAAAAATCATTCACTAATTTCCACAACTTCTGACAACATAACTTATTGATTCAAACGAACACAATGACTGTGTTTTCACTGCCGTTTGGTCAGAATTTTAGCAAAATATAATATGAGGGTAGTGTGACATGAATCTAGCCTAAGTAAGAAAAACGATTTGTTCTTTTGCTCATTTATCTTTCAACATGGTCTCCTGTAACTCATGACACTTGATAAGACGATTTACACGTTTTATCCTCGAAAAATAATTTTGCTCAAGCTCTCAAAAATAGCGTGAAGCTTCGGTCTGACCTCATGTTCGTTGCAAAACGGCGTGCCTCCGGGCCACTTTTTTAAGTTTGGGAACAGGAAAAAAGTTCGCAGGGGCTAGGTTTGGCGAAGCAGTGGTGTGGTGATCAATTCGTACCCCAATGGTGCAATTTTTCTGTAAACAACGGCCGCCCTGTGAGCGGGTGCGATTATCCTGATGGGAAGAGAACTTTTTGCGAGACAAAACAGGGCGTTTTTTCGTCAAAATGTGGCGCCGAAAAACGGTCCAATAAATCTGTGTGGTACACGCCAGTTATTTTACCCTTATGTTTACCCTTCCAAGTAATCAATGTGAAGAATGCTCGCATCCAAAAACAGTCGCCGTCACTTTTCCGGCTGATTGGTGGGTATGGTCGTCGTCGGTAGGCCTTCCCGGCTTTTTCTCCACTGCTTTGACTATGACCCACGTTCATCAACAGTGACGTATCCGGCCGAAAAAAGTCCTTCGGATGGCGTTTTATCAGTGCCAAAAGCTTAATCGAAGCCGTCACAGTGTGCGTTTTGGTCGACAGTGAGCAAACACGGCACCCATCTTGCGGATAGCTTTTTATATTCAAATGCGTGTATGATGTTATATACCACGCTCAGTTGACAGTTTAGAGCCTTGCTATCTCACCACTTTGGTTCGACGGTCTTGGCAAGATCATATCATGGGGACTTTGTTGATGGTTTCTGATGTAGTGACGTTTTTTAGGACGTTCATCATCAAACACACTCTAGAACACGATCAAATTCAGCTTTCCAAATTTCATGTTGGTAACGACCGGTACAGACTCGGCCATAAACAGCATCCAATCGGTCTTGATTTCTTGCATTGGTTTTCCCTTTCAAATGAAGGTATTTAAATCACTGAACGATATTCGATTTTTCCATTTTCAAAAAACACAAAAGTTGCTTGCTTTCGCGACTGTTAAAAACCAAAAAACGAATTGTTTTTGCTTGACAATTTGATAGACGTCATGTGATAGATGCAGATGTTCAAAACCGAGAGCAATTCCTTCTCACGTAACGCCATCTTATCGAACAGGCTAGATTAATGTTTCAAACTACCCCGTATTGTGGCATCAGCACTAATTTCGGTACAATATTATTATTTTATAAACTTAGTTAGTAATTAATAGTAAGCCAGTCATCTGAGTAGATCCGGGAAGATGTTCTACTTGTTCGTTCGCAGTGACCTTACGATAATTATTGAGTTTTCAATTTAGACTGTGTTCTTTAATTTGCACAGACTATGGAATTTATTTATAATTAGAGACGGGATTTTAGGACGTAAAAAACAGCTAAAAGGCCCTTTTTTAGGCCTTTAAAAATATGTATGTTAGGACGAAAAACTGTGATTTAGTGCATGTTAGGCAAATACTGAAAAAAAAACGGTAAACACAAAAATCATTTTATTTTAAAAAAACATGAATAAGAAGACGATATTTAATGTAATTTAGGTACATTTCAGCATAAAAAGAAATAAAAATACAAATTTTACCTAATAACTAAAATATGGAGATTCATGTGGTTAAAATAATAAATAAATTAATTAATCGCCGTGAACAGTCCTCAAATTTCGCGTTTCGTAGCACAAAAGATGTTTTTCCAAGTTGTCGTTAGTAAAATTTAGTTCTTCGGTCGGAAAACGCAGTTTGTACGAAGAAAATGAACGTTCTACGTCACACGAGGTTGTAGGACAAAATGGAAATCTGGACCAGTCAGCTGTGGTATGAGCGGTAGCTTCAACTGCTTCGTCACTGAGCAGCTCAGCAAACTCTTTAAACGTTTTGGAAACCTGGATTTTTCGAAATCACTGGTTAAAACTTGACAAAATTATTTTGCCAACTGTTCCTGGGGCATTCTTGAGAGCTGCTTCGGTATAATTAATTACTGCACAGAAATCTGTAAGAGGAAGGCGAATGTTTCTAATTTTGATGTATCAATGAGAATTTATTAATGCGACTTGATGTATAAAGATCGTTTTTTGACATTTGATGGAAAAAGTATTCTGGCGCTTGCCTCAATATAGTTAGCTGAATCTTTGTCAACGATATTACAAACTAAACATAAAGCGTTAAATAAAAACAATCTTATTTTAGAAATGTTGATAAAAAAGTACTTACTGATTTTATTGCTTCGAAATTATTAGCATTTTTTTAAAAAACTGCCGCTCTCCCCCGTTCCCTAACGTGTTAAGGACAGGTTCGGGGGCAAAGGGAGATTGGCAGATTTCTGTATACACTGCCACACGCAGTGGAGCTTTTAAAAAAGGGCTCTCTTGGTATTTGAAATTAAACTATTAACATTAGCATATTGATTTCTTAGAACATTCACACACCAAATTTGAGTCCATGTGCAAAATATGTAAATGATTAAGATTTTTTATAAAAATCTCAATTGTACCAATTTGCGGATATAAGAAGGCCACCATCCGTAGGCCACAAATACCTAAAATACGAGAGTGCCTTTAGCTTAAATACCTAGCATTAAATTACAATATTATTAAGTAAAGTTTTTTAATAATATATCGTCCCTAAAGCTGGTTCACTATCTTGCCATTGTATTGCAATTTGTTCTTTCAAGTTCTTTGTACCCAGTAAATACGTTTTCCTGGTGTTTCAGAACAAGCTACCCACATCATATTGCTATATAGGACCTTTAGAGTCAGTGTCTCATCTACAGATATCCAAATATCGTTGTTACCAACTCTCGCGATAGTATAATAGTACAAAAATTAATAAAAATGTTATTAGGTGTAAACAAAATCTTAATGACACTCAAGTATGAAAATACATTTTTAAATTATATGTATTATATTAATTTACCTCATTGTAACATTTGTTATATATGTTGTTCTTAAGGTTTTCACGCTTGCACATTCCTTGTGCAGTAATTTAGTGAGAACATTCGCAGTTTTGAATAGTTTAATCTGTCCAGAGGAATATTTGCAAGACATAAAAGCGTCGCATAAATCTCGATTAAAAACGTTCGTTTCTCTTGAATTTTAGTGTCTATTAACATTTGGTCCTCAACGGTTTCTAAGATTTGCTGATGTCCAGGAGCAGTAGCATGTTGCTCTAAATGAATTTTTCTTTTGCAAGTTAACTACAATAATATTTTTTGAAGCAAGGTAGGAAAGAAAAACAAAAAACGTCCTTACCATATTTCCGCACGCTTTACAAAAACCAACTCTTCACTGTTGCTTGGATTCAGCTGGAAAGACAGTAGTGCCTCCAATTGCCTTCAGCCATTTTTGAACTATCGCTATTGATTCCTTGGATTTTGGCATTGTTGAGATGAATACACAATACACTGAGCAGATAAACAAGCACAAACGACAGAAAGAAAACTAACGAAAAATATTCGTTGCAAAGCTACGATATAAATGGAAAATTCAAAGTACGTCTTTCACTATATACTGATTTCGTCACTGGTCACCCTCGCTATAGGAACACACACACACATCCCGTCCAGAGAAACATTAAGAGAATAAAATAAAATCTACAACTGCAATATCAGATGTCCATTGTATAAACTATGAATGCACACGTATATTCATAATCACGTTAAAGGGAGAAGAAATTTCTTATATGGTTTAAATGACAGGGCCGTAAACAGCCGATATGGATTCCCGTAAAATAAAACGTGTGCAGGAATGAACCGAGAGCGATAAGCTGATAATTGAGGATAATCTTCAATAGGGTAGTAATATAAATTTTTACGGCAGGCAAATCCCAAACTTTGCCCCTACACAATAAAAGGGAAAAACCCATCGTTGTATTAGTTATAGCATTTTAGCTGTAAAACTAAAATTTTACATTTAAGAAAGATGACAGCTGTGTAAAAACCATATCTATTTAAAATTAAAAAAAAAAACGTTAGGACCAAATAAATATCATTTTAGGACAAAATAGGCGAAAAAACCACGATTTAAGGCTGTTAAAAGTCCAAATAGGCAACTAGGCAAAATAAAACAATAGCTCTTTTTATCGCTTTGATTTGTCGAAGAAACATTAGATTTTGTATTATTTTTAATTTGCCTTGAATCTAAACAAAGGAGGCATTTGCCTAAAATCCCGTCTATAGTTAAATGCGAGTATCTACATTGAAAATAAAAACGCTTTGTTATAGCCGCGTAATTCAGAGCTATAATAATATAAATGGTTACTTTTTAAAATAAATGAACGGGCGTATGTCGCCAGAGCAATCAACTAGTAGTATCGTCACCCCCCCCCCCCCCCCCCCTCAAAACTTCCTTATAACCGAATTGCCAGCCCAAAAGCTTCACACCTCTAACCTAGGCCGTGTCAACGTTGAGTTTGATTGCACAGGTTTCCAGAAATATCCGCAGCGGCACTATGGAATTATATCGAGGAATGTCTAACAGTTAGCTCGACATTTTTTTTTCCGGAACCAAATTACCATAGATATCGTTTTTTGATCTACGTTTACTATCCATTTTCCTATTCGCCGAATAATTTTCTGTTCATAATTCATGATTCTAATCTTATTTATATTTAAGGAGTTAGAATTAAAAAGGGTATACGTAGTAGGCCGCCCCATAAATTTCGGTCTGATATAGAAAAAAATAAACATGGTAAAAAATATAACAATTTTTATTTTTCCATATAATCTCCCCTAAACTTCAATGCATTCATTGATAACGATCAATAATTAATTTTATCGCATATAAAAATAACTCTAGTTTTCCTCAAAATGTGAATATAAGCTGCTTGCAATTCGCTATCGTCCTTAAAACAACGTCCCCTAAGGTCTTTCTTTAAAATGAGAAAATAAAATAATCACGTAGAAGCATGTCTGGGCGATACAGTGGATGTTCCAATTTCTTGAAAGCTACATTCGCGGATGGCATGCGTGAAATGGTGTCCAGTATGACGGGCGTTGATGGGAATATCGAAAACACCTCTTGTCAATTTTCTCGACGTTTTGCACGAATATTGTCCCTGAATTTATGCGGACAAAAGAAGAATAATAGGTTGCCTATGACAACTAATACCATTTCTGCAATAAATTAAAATGTTTTGAGATCGGGCGCCATCATCTTCTAGGGATTCTTGCCCCAAACGGTAACCATTTCCGCCCATTTCGGACAGAGAATATGAAGGAGATAAGTCACCATAAAAGCCCCATCTTAAACGTTGTTTAATGTGATTAGGCGTATGCCCTTCTGTTTTCAAAAATTATAGACCGCGCGGTACGCAGATTTTCGTCACCTGAGACATTTGGCGGCTGTAAAAAACGAATACTTTCGAAACCCCCTAATGTTTATAGTGTAGGTCTCGCATATGTGCAACTTGACGCAACGGAGTTTGAACAGGGCTCGAACCTGTATAAGCTTGTCAGGCTAAAAAATTTTCCGGCCCCAAACCTCGAAAGTCCAGTATTTCAAAATTTGAGTTTAGTATTTCATGGTGTTAACCAAGTTTTTGGGTTTAAAAGTAGGAAAAAAATTTGATGTTTCAACAGACATTTAGCGCCCAGTATAAGTGGGAAACGAAAATTTTTTGTAGAATAGAAGGGGTTGTAAGCGTACTTGTACTTTTTTTCTTAATGTTATGTTCCCCATAGAAATACAGGGATAATCATCTGTGGCATTTTGTTGCTGTGAGCTTGGTTTTTGTAAATTAGCAAAAAGAATTATCACTTAGCTGGCAGGGAAAAGTTTAAAATTCCTATTATTGACTTGAAATAGCGTTGGCAAAAAATTGCGAGCTGATTGCAAAATAAAGAGTGTTTGTTTATAAAGGGGAAGGGTTTTATACCATCTCTAAAAAAATCGTCTTCAAAAAATTAAAATAAAAACTAAATATAATTTTAAAAACGTGTTTACCTCTATTGAAAAAAACGCACAGCAACCCCCCAAATTTAATACATTTTTTGACAAATTTTTTAAAAAATTTGCCCAAAGTCAATACAGAGCATATAAAGGCCCCAGACTATGTTCGTTACAAACTTCCCAAACCCTTCCCCTTTAAAAAAAAACTTGGGCGTCCCCCTTCAGAAACCTTTGGGGGGGAAATTTCCTATTCCCCTTCTTCTATATTTCAATATTTTTTTAGTAGAAAGGAACCCTTATACACAAAAAATCGTTATACATAGATAGTTTTCGCGTTTGGTCACTTTCCCTTTTTTTTCCAAAACTTTAGATTTGGAAACAAAAATTACTTCAGCCATCCGGGTTTTCACATTTTCCTGAGACACTGTTGCCTTATAGCCCTCCCATTAAGTATTGTTTCTCTATAGTTTTCCCTCACCCTTTCTTTGTTTTTCCGGCCCGATTTTCCCTTCCTGCCAAATTCTAAAAAAAACATGATTTATTCTTTTAAACGAAAACATTTTTTTACTTTGGTCAATTTTTTTTTAAATATTATTTCTAAACACCAGAATTAAAATAAACAAACCACGTTTAAAACGCCTATCTCAATAAATCGTACAAAAAGGGAAAGAAAATTTTACCTTCCGGGAAGAGGGAAGAGGGTAGGTACTTTTTTTGGTAGAAAAGGATGGTAATTTTAGGGTTTCCCCCTTTGCCCTAGCCCCAGCCGTAGATAGCGTGGGGGGTTGAGATAAGCACTTTTCCGTTTGAAAAAATATGAAAGTAGGGGACTGTATTTGGCAAAAAAAAAAATGAATAGCCTTTGTAAGTATATTAAAAAATAGGGAAAAACTTTAAAAATTTAAAAAATACACAAAATAAGAAAAAACAAAGCAATGACGAAATAGGCCCTTTCGGGAAAATACGGGGGGTTTGACGTCATGGGGAAAATTGAACGTTATACAAAATTAAACTTTACAACAAAGCCCCTTTAAGGACCCGTTTGTAGCGGTATAAAGCAAAATAAAGAAAGGGAAAGTGAATAAAAAAATTTTAAAAGCTGAAAAAAAAATTTTAAAAAAACGCTACAGGAGGGATTATATCGTGCACGATGTTCATTCAAAAAAATACGTTACAGTATACAGTTTTTTCAAACATCCCCCGCAAAAGGGTTTTCTCAAAAATTCTAAAGGGGTCGTTCACAAGCCTTTCCCCCCCTTTACCAGTAGAGACGTTTAGCTTTTCACAGGGTTTTCTTGGGGTTTAGATAGGGGCCCCCAAAAAATTTTTCACATCTAGTGAAGTTTACGAAAATAAAACTTTAAGAACTTGATTAGGTAGGTAACCTTCGACCCCAGGTAGGGTTTTCCCCAACAAAGGGGTGACAAAATAAGTGCCCCAACGTACCCCCGAAAAAAAATACGTTCCCCCAAACCCGCAGCTAAAAAAAAAACCCTCAAAAAAATGTAATATCACGGATGGCAGGGGGGAATAAAAAGATTGTTTCCGTTTGGGGTTTTTAAAAAAAACTAAAAAACGCAATAATGAAAAAAATTTGAAGGGGTACGTATACAATAGAAAAAAGGTAATTTTATAAGGGGTTTTTTGAAGTCATAAAATGAAAATATTGGGCCCAAAAAAAGGCGTCATTTTTGGGGGGAAAAAAACTTGGAGCCGATATTAGCAGCCGACTTACACAGCTATACGGCGGGATTTTACACCTTTAAACAATTCTTGTCACTTAAAAAAATTTCCCAAAAAATTTAAGAATAGTTCTTTTAAAAAAATTTTTAAAAAATTTTAATTGTCTTAAAAAATGCAAAAGGGGAAAATTTTTACAAAACCAACTTTTTCTTTTTATCCCTTGTAAGTTTCATTGTAAAAAACCTAGACTTCACATGATAATGAAACCTAGAGTTTTGATCGTTTTAACCTTCATCACATCATTTAAAAAACTATATAAAGGTGTTTCTTTGAGGTTTCCCACATGGTAGCCTCAAAATTTTTTTTAAAAACGTAATGCAATTCCCATATGTCAAGTGATGTTTAAAAACTAAAAAAGGGGTTTACAAAGAGTTATTTTAAAACCCCAATCCGGGAAAACGTGCAAAGATAGTTGGGGCTTTTTATGAAAATGGGTGTTCGGGGAAAAAATGCATTTCGTGCTTAGAAATTTACGTTAATATTTTGGGTAAATAAGGGAAGGGGGGTTCAAAAAATCTGAGCAATCTGGGGCGGGAAGCACAGTCCTCATCATGTTCGTCCAAAGCGTTCGGAGGGAAAAGGGGCTCTCTTTTCGTGAAAGGTGGCCGAAAAAACCCAAGCACATCGTTTCCCCCCCCCCCCCCCCCGGCCCGCCCCCGATCGCAACAATGGGGGGGTCTCCTACTTCATACACAACGAATCTTGGCCCAAGGGTTTTGCCTTTGCATCCTTAAAAAAAGCAATTGATACAAGATTTGAAGCCGAGGGGATCACCAAAAAGCGTGTGTTTCCCAAAAATGAAGTTGAATAAGGGGATTTTTCAAGGAAAATAAACCTTTTTTTACCGACAAAAGCCCATTTCCCCCTTAATGGTTTCGTCAACAAACAAAATTGTCGCTTTTGGGGGATCAAAAAACCCAGAGAGCGATTACCCCCAAAAAATTAAACTTTTTTTTGGGGGCTTTTGGGGCAAAAAGGAAATTTTACTCGTTTTTCCTCGAAGACGACGCTAAAAAAAGCGATTAAAGTTAATGCCGTTGCATTTTAAAACCGACTTTTTAAGGGGATAAATTTGGGAAGTTTTGGCCCAATGATAAAAACCTTTTTCTGGTTTAACAAGACGGTGCCCCACCCCTTTTCAGACTCTTTTCCCAGGGGGCGTAACCCTAAAAAAAAAGGCGATCCCAATGGCTCCTTATTCGGTAATTTAATTCCTCCGGGATTTTTTCCCTTTTGGGGGGTATCTGAAGAGTAGAGTCTACAGAAATAAGTTTTAAAACAATTGCAGATATAAAAAAAAAGGAAATACGTCGCAAAATTAAACCCTTGCCCCTGATATGTGCCCCCAATTTTATTAAAAAATTATGAAAAACTACAGAGCATGCCACATGACCCCGAAAACAGTCTTTTGGCAAGAGAAAATTTCTCCACACATAATTGAAATTTAATTAAACTCCTTTATCTCAAAAAAAAATTAATTTTAAATATTAAAACTTTTCTGTTTTTTTTAAAACCCCCTTTATATGTAAAAAAAACACTTAACGAATCCCCCATTATCTCTTTCGTAATTTATCAATAAAAAGTTTGCTGCCAAAATTTTCTCAACTACGAAAACAATTTTTCTTTTCTTTGAATTTAAAAAAAAGCAGGGGGTCAACACGAGGTCCCATTATCTATCTTGCCTTTAATCCCCGTAACTATTAAGGATATGGCAGCTTCAGTTTTTGAATCATTTTTCCCAACGTTCGAAAGGGATTCGTTCTCTCAACAAATGTGTATTGGGGTTTTTAAATTTTTTAATTTTGTTTTTTAATGTCCCTGCAACTAATAAATTTTTAGGGTTTAAGGAGAACACTATTTAATTTAAATTTTAAATCAATTGTTTGCTCCCTATTGGGGAATATCATTTAAATTATATTCCCAAAAAGGGCCAAGAACTGCATTTGCAAAACCCCGTCTTATTTTTCCCCCAGGGCCTTACAAAAATTACGTATTCTAATTATTTCGGGTGTTTTTCCCAAAAAAAAATTTTTTCCCAAACTTAAACTTTATTTTATACTTTTTTTTTTTCAAAATTTTTTTTATGGGGTTTCTTACATACGTAGGTTGGGGGTTTTTTAAAAACACCCCCAAACCGGAAATATTCTTTTTCAAAATTTTTTTTTAAATAAATTTTTGGAAAATTTTAAAAATTTCTTTCGAAAGTTTTAAATTTTCCCCCTCCCCCCCAACCCGATCACTTTTTTCGCCCCAAACACCACTTATTGAAAAACAAACTTTTGTTTTAAAATTTTTGGAAAAAACCCAGGATTTTTAAAACCCGGTTAGGAATTTTTACCAAACTTTTTAAAAAACCCCCCAAAAAAATGGATTCACTTTAATGATAAATTTAAATCAGAGGTTCCCCCAAACTTTTTTTTTTCTTTGGGGACCCCCTTTTCAAAATTTTAGGGTTTCTGGGGGACCCCCTGCTGCAAAACATTTCTACCATTTTCCCCAAAATCGTAAAAAAATTAAAAAAATTAGATCTAACGATGGAAATTGCGTCCCCGGCTGATTTCCCAAACCCCTTTAAATTCGGAGTCTTTAAAAATAAAAAAAAAAAATGTAGTTTTTTTGTTTCTATTTTTTAAAAAAATTTTGATTACAGTTTAATAGAACAAAAATTAAACATAAATTTAACGTAACGTAACTTCAAAAAGAAAATCAAAAATTAAAAAAAAAAAAAATTTTTAATGGGAGGGATGTACTTGAGGATTGACAGCAAATTACAATATTAGGTTCATTTTTTTTGTGAGGAATAACCCCCAAAATCTCCTCGTTCATGATGTTCAATCTGCTCCTTTTTTTTTTTTAATGGGTTTTGAAAACAACACAAAAACCTTTTTTCGACAAGGTATGGACGGGGGGAAAAACGCTATCAAATTTTTTCTCCCCCAATTTCCCCAGCCCGGGGATATTTTACCTTCAGTCCTCTTTGGGTGTAATTTCGAGTGGGTCCTTTTGTAATACCACTTTCGCCATTTCCCGTTTCATAAAAGGATTTATAAATCCAGGGTGGTATTTCCATCGTCGGGAATTTATCTTCAAATTATTTTGAAGTCATCAGAAACGGCTTTTAAAATTTTAAAAAGGAATGTTGAATATCCCATCAAGACATTCGCCTGTGACAAGTTTAGAAACTGGGAAAATTTCCCCGCGCCGACTAAATTTTGTTTCAAAAATTTTCAATTTTCCCAAATACGCGATGTCTGTTTCAATTGACGGGTTTCCCTTTTAAAAATCCGGATCTTTATTTCCAAAAACTCTAAAACTGATCAAAAGGTGAGTAAAATCTTTTTAAAACATGCCCCTTTCCCCCGGAAAACCCAGCGTACTTCAGTATGAAAGGCAATCTTTGGGAATTTCTTCATCATTCTCGTCGCACAATTGTGCAAAAAAAAGGGGTTTTTTTAAAAGGGCATTCCCTTTTTAAATTTTTTTAAATGTTTTAATCAAAAATTGAAGCGATTGGTGAACCCGGTCATTTAAATTTGCGCTCCCAGGTTTTGGTCGATGGATGACACAGTGAATTGCATTTAAATCCTGGTTAATTTTTTTAAAGATGGCTTAAAAACCCCCACGATATCGCCCAAATATGGCAGGAGTTTCCTTTTGCGGGCCCCCCGAAAAATTTTTGTAAATGGAATCGTTTTTTCCCTTTTAAAAAAAATTCACCCCGGGAAATTTTAAAATATTGTTTTGCCTTTAGTGCCCGTCTCCAATTTTTCGCAAATAGAGCTTTTCAGGATTTCTTCGTCCAAAACAATCAAAACATATGCCAAAAAAATGCTTCTTTTCCCGGGAAAAAGTTGACTCGTCCATTTTGAATGGGAAAAATGAGTTTTTTGCAGATAATACAAAAAGAAGCTTTCAAATCAGAGCTCGCGGTTACTAAAAGGGGAATTTCCCTTTTAAAGAACGTAAAAATGGAGGTTTATGCAGAACATTTTTTAAAAAACCTTTCCCAACACGGGAAAAATTTAAACCCCTTTTTCTCCGATGGTGCGGGGGTTTTTCCAGATTTCGCTTAAAGAAATGAGATATTTTTTAAAAAAAAAAAAATGCCCGCAAGCCATCATGTTATTTTGGACGTTGAAGGGGGAACTTACTGTGCACGGGGGGGTCTCTTTTTTTTTGCCCCTTTTTTTTTTAGTAGTCCCTTTAATCGGGCCTACTTTGATAGGAAAAAGCAAACCCCCAACTTTTTTATTCTTTACTTCAAAAACCAGAAAAAATTTTTCGTGGCCCCCCACTTACAATTTGTGAACCCCCATTTTTTTTTTCACGCCAATGTAGCCCCCCATGAGCTCCCGTGGACCCCGGGGGTCCCCCTGGCCCATTTTGGGAATCACTGATTTAAATGAAATAAGGTGTAGTACTTTGTGTAATAAAAAAAAAATGGGGAAATTTCCCTTTACATATACACGGTTTGCAAGGATTATCATAACTAACAGTTTCTTTAAGGGACTAACCCCAATGTTGCGTTAGCACAACGAAAAAAAAAACAGGGTTTGTATTTTTTTTTAATTTAAAAGCACTTACTTTTTAAATACTAAAAAATGTTTTTTCTTTAAAAAAAACCCAACCTTTTTTTTTATATTTTAGAATGGCCCAAAAACCAACTTTTAGCTTGGGAGAAATAAAACTATTAAAGCCATCAAAAATTTTTAATCGATTTTGACAAAAAAAATAGCTGATACAAAATACAATTTCATACATGCTGTTGAAAATGGATAACTGAAATTATGTTTGCTGTACGGGGCAAATTTGGTTTCGCATATCGTTTAATTTCATTTCTTTTTCCCACGTTAGCAAAAACCCGGGAGATCACGAGGCCCATCCCTTTCCCCGCTACTATATAATCGAGACGCAAATAACTGCTATTTGCTATTGCGGTTTTCCGAAAATTTTTAAAAAATTGCCCCCATAAATAAAATTTGAATTATTGACGTAAACCCATTTTTTCAAATTTTTTTGGGTTATTATATATTTCTCTATTTCCTAAAGAGTTGGAAATTTCCGGGGTTTGTAAATTTTAAAAAAGTTTCATTAACTTTTAGCGGATAAAATAACCGCCCCCGTGTTTTTTTTTTGGCTCTATATTTTTAGGGATAAAAAATTTAAATTTGAATCAGCCTTTAAAAAAAACAAGACCCGTTTTTAAAAAACACATTCCTTTATTGAAAATATTTAAAGTCCCGGGTAAAAAACACACCCAACAAAATGGACGACTTTTTTAAAAAAATAAGTAAATCCCTATACTTTGCTTTAAGGGGGAAAAACCCGGGGAAGGTCAAACATCCAAAAATTTAGCTTTAAAAATTTAAATTTCCCAAAACAAAATCAATAATATAAAAAAAACCCCGGGCCCAACTTGCAGTGAAAAACTACCGCGGTGAATAGTAACAAACTCCCGCAATTTAGAAAATATTACACGCAGAAAAACTTTTACTTGGATCAAGATGCCCGCTTCAATTCAAAAAAATTTTACTTTTTCAGTTTTTTCAAAATTTAAAACCCAACTGTTTAAAAATCAAAAGAAATATTTTTTTTGGGGTTTTTTTCTCCCATTTAAGGGGGAACCATATACTTGAAATGAAATAATTGTTTTTCCTAAAACCCAATGATAAAAACCTTTTAAAACCTTTAAAACTTTCAAAAAAAACCCCCTTTTTAATTACATTATTAAAAAAAAATTTTTTAATTTACTGAAAACCAAACCATATACACTCCGGGCCCAAAAAGTCGTACCCCCTGCATAAGGGCGATTTTTTCAAAAAAAACGATATTTTACCCGCTATAAAAAATGTTTGTATTATTAAAGAAATAAATACGAGATAGATTATAGTCCCTCTGTAATGTTCGGGCGTGTATAATGGCGGGTTTTAAAATTAAGATATCGCAAAAAAACCCTTTTTTGCGGCCTGGGACACGTTCGGGGCAGACGGATTAGATAAAAAAACCGTTTTCCGGGAAAATGTTTTTTACGGCCAAAAAAAAATTTATGGATAGAGTTTCAACAAAGCTTTTTAAAACCCCTTTAGCGCCCCGTGATCATAGATCACTAAGGGGGGGCCCACGAGCGGTACCGCGCATCGGGGGAAAAATCAGTTCGGACGAGGGGAAAAGGTAGTATTACTTCGTCGCGGAGCATACGGACTTTCCCGCTGCCGGTCATTTGCGCAATTTTTTATCGTCCTAAAAAAAATTAAATGTTTCGTCAGAAAAACGCCCCGCGATCGGAAAACTTCAAAAATTTTTATTGCGGGAAATTCCAAAATTTAATATATGAAGGGCAAAATTAAATGTGTAATTAAAAAATCCCGTTAATGTTTTGGTTTCCAGAAAAACATTGTCTACGACACGTAAAAGTGAAAAGCATGTCTCAAAAAAAAAATTTGCCCCACGAGACAATAAAAAATTTATTTTTAATTATGCGTTACGTTTATCGCATGTAATATACCGTTTAATTTACTGGGAAAAAAAAAACCTTTTAATCTCCCTTTTGGAAAACTATTCGGAGTGAAAATTACCAAGTAGAACATCTTTACAAAGGGAATTTATGCCATCTGCGCGCAAAACATATTGAAAAAAAATAAAACCCCGGAATTTGAAAGATCAAAAAATTGTGGCTATGTTCGAGAAAAAAACAGATCGGAAGAAACTTTCTTTTTTAATGAATGGCAGGAAAAATTGGGAAAAGCTCATCAACGGCCCCTTTTTAAAATTCTTTTTAGTCTCAAAACGAAAAAACAGTTTTTACTGCCGAAGAAATTTTAAAAGTTGGGTTTTAAAAATGAAACATTGCACAAGTTTGAACTTTTAAAAAAAACCAACTCTTGATGTTAATGAGTATGGTGCTGCAAAAAATGCTTTCTGGGGCCCGGGTTTTTAAAAAACCCATTCTGCTAATTTGTTACACTTTACGTGAAAAATTCTTTGCTTTTCAATTTGTGGGGATAGATCAGAAAATTTTATCCTGAGGTAGACGTTTTAATAGCGATACCAAAGCGGGATTTGTCAAATCACCAAAAAACGTATTCGCAAATTTCCCCAGACTGTCCCCCCGTTACCAGACCCACCAAAAACCTATTCTAACTCTTTGGGGGAAACCCATGGTTGCAGGCCCCCGTTTTTTATCATAAATTTTTTGACAATTTAAAAGAACTGGTTTTACAATTCGAAAAAGGGAAGCTCCCCGCTATCCAGAAAAGCCAGTCAAAAATTTCCCAAAAATATTTCGGGTTAAAAAAGGTTTTTAAAAAATCATTCACGAAAATTTACTTCGGGAAACGATGCAATAGAAAAATTAAAAAATTTCCGCAGTCCCGTTAGAAGAATCTCTACAAATAGGCAACATGTTCCGCACAGCTATGCGCGATTAAAGAAGCAAAAATGTTTCTTCTGGGAAAAATTTGAAAGTTTTTTTGAGAAAAATTCTTTTTTGGCACATTAAGGAAAACATTTGTAAAGGGCGTCAAACAGCAAACGTTTAAAATTTGTTGTTTTAAATTCAGCCGTCGACGGTTTTGTTTTTTACGTTGTCGTATACTTCAAAAATGATCGTAAAGGGACCAGTGAAGTAAAATTTGCAAATATCAGAAAAAAAAAAAGTGCAATAATGGAAAAAAAACCTAAAGTTAAGTTTAAAAATTGTGAGCAAGGAAGATTTAATAAAAAAGTTTTTTTTATTAAATTAAGTATAATTAAAAATTTTTTCTTTAAAAATGTAATTTTAAAAGGGAAATTTTTATGTAGTTAATAATTAATGAGTTAATATTTAAGTTTATTTTTCCCTTTTTTTATATTATTTTTATTATATTTAAAAAAACTATAAATTAAATTGGTATACGTGGCAAATTTATTTTTATTATTAAAACCCGGGACCGGAAAATGTTTATGAAATAGAAAGCCCCTTTTTTAAAAAAATATGGGGTTTATTTTTTTGCAGGGGAAATTTTTCATACTATCAATTTCCCAAAGCTTTATAAAAAATTTTATAGGAAGAATAACTATTTTTGGGTTTTAAAATTTTTTTAACATTTTCCCTTTTCACGACAATGTACAAATTTCTCCATGCAGGAATAATATTTTTGAGAGAAAAAAACCCCAAAAACCCAAAAAGAGGGGGGAAAAACAAGGAAAAAAACGTTTTGCTATTAAAATTTTTTTTTGCGTAATTTAGATTGGTTTCTTTTTTTGCTCCCCCATTAAAAACCCCCCTAGAAAGGGGTCCTTTGATTACTCCTTTATAGCCAGTTTATTTTAGTTTATAAAAGTCACCCTCCCCTTCAGGGTGAAAACTGGTAGAAATTTTTTCGCACTTTTATTTTCATTTGATGACAGGTGAAGCGAAAAAAGCTCGACAAAAATTCCTTTTTTAAGTCGATCAAAATTTGTTTTATTCTAAAGCCCCCACCATTCGAAATACGCCATTTTAGTCCCAACCCAAATTTTTTTTTGTAACAAAGTGCTAGCAAATTTTAAAAAAAAATATTGTAATTTGGGCTGATGTGAAAACATGGATTATCATAATTATTGTTTAACCAATTTTTAGTTGCAATTTCACAGAAAAAGCTTTAAAGATAATTGCAAGAAAAATTGTAGGAAAAGATTTTTTACTACAAATTGCATAATTTGGGGGAAATTTTGCAGTTGCCATAATAGTGTTCATTAGAAATTGTAGAATTTTTTTGCCCAAAAAAAATGTACTTTAAAAATAAAGGGAAAATTTATAAGGTTGTCTATTCTGATGCTTGAGTAAAGAACAATCTTGAATGTACTGCTTTTATATTAATAAAAATTAAGTAAATTTATCTATAACAAAAATTAAGAATTTTGCTATTTGTATTTATCGATTCAAAAAAAAAATCTAGGAGGGCCCAAACAAAAATTTAAATGGAAAATTACATAACCCTGTCGCATTACACATATTTTATAAAAAAAGGTGTGAAATTTGAAAAAAAAAACTCGGGAAAAGAATGGTGTCATTTTTATCACGCGCTTGTACAATTGCCCTATTTATTTTGCAAATCATTCCCCCCAAAAGTTTAAAATTGTTTTAGCGCGTAATGCATCAAAATTTCGGGGGGGGTTTGAGGATCCTGGATTTATTTTCCAACCCCAAGGGAATCGTGGAAAAAAGTGAGTTGTTTTAAATCAATCATTTAGTTTCAGCCCATTTCATTATCCCAAGCCTACCTACATAGATGTACGCAAAAATTTTTTTTATACAAAATGTTTAGTTTTTAAGTATTTATATTTTCAACCCGTTTATTTAGATCAATTCAGGGTTTCCCCCTAAAAAATAAAATCAGAGCTGATTCCCCAGCCCCTACAAATTTTTTGCACGTTTAAAAAGGACTTGCATATTTCGTAAAAAGGGGTTTTAAAAAATGTACACAAAACCTTGCACATCCATTATCCATACTATATTCCCAAACCTTGCGAAAGGGTTTTTCCCGAATGCTGGGGAAAAAACGTCCCGTTACGCCAAAACTTTTAAAAATGGACTTTGGAAAAATCACAGTAATTACAGGCCTATCTCCCCCAAAAAACGAAATTTTTTGGGCCCGGGTTTTTGGGAACAATTTAAAAACAAAAAACACTGGACAAAAAAATCGCGACGGGCATATCACCTCGTCCGATGGATTTTTCCCAAAAGCTCAACCCCACACAAAAATTTTTTACATTCCCAAAAGGGGAATTGCTAGCGGGGGGCGTTGACGTCATTTTTACAGATAGTCGAAGGCTTTTTATAAAGTTAAAAAATTCCCAAATTTTTCTCCCCCCAAAAACGGTTTTTTTTGGGGTTTCTGGTAAAAATTTTTAAACTTTTAGGTAGTTTTTCTATTTGGGGGGACGTCAATACGTTTCGATTTAAAGGTTTTTCATTAGTCTCCATCTGTCACGAAGGAATGCCACAAAAGGCCCCCCAAATTTTGGACAATTTCTTTTTAAAAGTTTATAAAAGATATTTTTAGTATTTCATCTTTTGAAAAATTTAATGTATTATTTTTATTATTTATGTTCGGGCCAAGGGGACATATTTCCTTTTAAACACTGCGACCTAAAAGTCTATTGTATCAAAATGCCCTTTTTGTGTGTATTATAGTTGGAGGTTTTAAAAACCAAATATTTCTCTAGGATCTGCTTTCTTCAGTTCAGTAGGTGCAAAAAAGGGGCCCACGGGAAAAGTTGGTGTCGGGCGACAATAGAAAATTTACATAGGGTGTGTTTTGCCGTTTCCAGATTTCTTGGCAAAAGGAAAGGGCGATTGATTTTTAAAATTTTTCCCAGTTTAAAAAGTGATATTTTAGGGTAAAGGCCTGTCAGAAATCCTGCCCCGTTTAAACTTTTCTGCCCCTTTTGCCTTTTTTTTTAAAAGGTAGCGCTTTTTGTGACTTTGGCGAGCTTGAAAAGAAATGTTTTGCCCGTCTTTTTCCTGGGGAAAACTTTCCCCGTACGAGGGCCTTTAATTGTCCCCTTTCCCCCCTTTTTTTCTTTTAAAAGCCCGTTTATGTGACTTTTTTTGGGGACCATAGGGAAGGGGGGCTAGGAACCCAAAGAAAGGCTGCTTTCCCTTTTTCCAGCTTATCTGCCCTTTCAAATTTCCCTTTGATTTCCCCGGGGGCTTGGGGGGCCCCCCCAAAGTATCGGGGGTTATTGGGTTCCCCAAATTTCCTTAGATTTTGTAAAAATTTGGGTTTTCAGAGGAGATTCAAAGGAGCCTTAAAAGCCTTTTGAACTGTATGACTGTTTGCATATTTAATGATATGCTGACGAAACCAAAAATTTTATTTTAAAAGGTTTAAAATCAAGGGGAAACCCAAAAATTTTTCTACAAACCCAAAATTTTTGGGACCCGAAGGATTGGTGTAAAAATTTAATTTTTTTTAAAACTTAATTTTTAAAAAATGTAAATAATTCAGTTTACCAGAAAAACATTGAAAATTTTGTTTAACATTAAACAAATAGCCTTTAATTTTCGGTTTTGGTGATGAGGGATTTGGATCAGAGATTTTTTTTAAAATTTTAGGGAAAATGTAATAAGTTACTATATAGTTTTTTTATTTGAACCCACTTGGGAAACGTTTGTTTTGGTTTAAACCCGGCATATTCATCAATGTTATTTCAAACCCAGTCGAATCCGTTTAAAAGGCGTTTTTTAAAAAATAATGGTAAGAGGGTGCACAAATTCTGTTAACGGTTTAACCCGTTTTTCGGACGGGTAGCTTCATTTAAAATGGGAAAAACCCTTTGAAATACGCAGAAAAATATGAATATGAAATATGAAAAAAATGGGAAAAAATTGAATAAAGTTAGGGTTTTTCCCTTACTTTTGCCTGAATTTACTTTTTAAAATGCCTAGATTTATCGCAAGAGACGGACTTTTTTTTAAGCTTTTAAATTTTTTTTCCATTTGGGCATAAAACCCCTTTCCATAAGTAAATTTTTTCAAGTTTGGAAAAAGATAGAAAATCAAAAGAGGGGCCAAAACTATAGATGGTTTGATGGGACACCAGTTAGGTGTAACTAGTTTTCTGTCGCAAATTTCCGATGAGTGGGAAATTTTTTTCTTCACTAGGTTTGGGGGCCTTTTTCCCCTTTAGGCAGCGTCGGGAAACGGTCCCAAAAAATCAGAATATTTCTGTCGTATGATTTTTCCTTTCCCCTTTTTAAAAAAATCAATTAAGAAATTTTACCTTGTGGGAAACCCAAAAAAAACGTCGCCAAACTTTTTTGGCCCAACGGAATCGTCTTCGCCTTTTTTGGTGCACGGTTTACTATGAGGGAAACCCCCTTTTGCCGCTGCCTTTAGTTTTTGGAGAGGAATGTTTTATCCATAGTACATAAAAGCAGTAGAAACTCGTATTGGGGCTTAAAAATTCCAAAAAATTGCTTTGAAGTTGGCCGCGATTCTTTTTTGACAAACGTTCCCGTAGACGCGGCAGCACTCGCTGATAAACTTTTCCCTACTCAATTTATCATAAACTTTTATTAAACACATCGGGGGATTTACATCGTCGAAAAAGTCACCTCAAGCGACGACCTGGCCGCACCCCATCAAAAAAAGGGGTGTTCCCGGGCCCCGCTTAAATTTATTAAACCGTATCTACAGGAGTCATCGAAGCTGCATGGTCCTTTAAAACTGCATCCAACTTCTCTTTGATTTCTGCCCCACGTTTTCCCATTGAAAACAGAAATCGAATCATTGGCCCCGGATTGTTCTTTTTTTCCCCCTGGAAAAATTTTTACAAACGTTTGACCTGAAGAATAGTACTCACACCCCGGTAATGCAGATTTTGAAAAGAAAAAAACAATTGTTTCCAAAAAACGGGCACTTATGCTATCCTCGTAAAAAGCGATAGCATCATGGGGGGTTTAGCTTCAATAGACGTACAAAAAAGATACGTTTCAAAACCCCTTTGATTTTTTTAACAGTTTTGTTAGCTACCCATTCAGGTACGTTAGACATGTTTGTCCTCGTTTACAAGAAAAAAGGGCCTGGAAAAAATAATTTTCATTTTAAAGTAAAAAGGTAGGGTTTTTTATTAAAAATCCACGTTTGGGGGAAAACGCGCCCTCGTTTTTAAAAAGTAAAATTTTCATTAAAACATTGGAGTAATTTTATTGTAGTAAAAATTGCTTTAAAATAGCGAAAACAACAAATTTCTAATACTTTAAATTTAAAAAAATATGTGTTTGGGTATTTTTAAACAACATGTAAAAAAAAATTTACCAAAAAAAAATTTAAAAATTGTTTATTCAGATTTTGCAGGAAAAAAAAACCCCCAAAAAAGTTGGGTAAATTAAAATTACTTTTCCCGATTATATTTTTTAAACTGTCCCAAAAAGTAAGAAAAATCCCCGGGAATAGAATTTAGTCCTTGTATAGTATCTGACAAAATTTCATATTTGGGGAAAACAACCTCCAAAAAACCAGAGATTTTATAGTATAAACATCCCCCCCTTTTTCCCATCTTTTTCCTAAACTTAAATTTAAAAAAACGAGTTAGTTTGTAAGTAAAAACACAGTTGTTTGGGACAGACGGTTTTTAAATTAAAAGGGGGATAGCGAAACTAGACCCCGATGCTAAATTTGGGTTTTTAAACAAAAAGATGCCGCAACGAAACTTCATTATTTTCTAGGGAAAAACCTGTTTATGCAGTCAAATCTTTTTATCATTAATAGCACTGGTAGGTAATGCCTACCCCACCCAGCGATCTCGGAGTTTTGAATCCAAAATCTTCAGAGTAAGGGCTTTCCCCAGTTTATCTTTCTCCAAAAAATTTTTGGGAATGCTGAGGGTTAGGCGCCCTAAAGGGCGCTTTGCGAGCGGAAGCGTAGTATTTTCAGGGGGACCAATTTCTCTTCCTGTAAAAAGGCGAAAGTGTTTGGGGATGTGAAAACATGAATTATAATTATTTTTGTTTCGTTTTCTCGTTCCCTTTAGGGACTGTTTTATATAACAAGGGAAAAGTGGTTCTTAAAAATAGAAGTTTTAAAATTTTTTCAAAAAAATTTTTGCAATTTTCTATTTAAAATTTTCTTGTGGTTTACTTTGGGGGAATAGTAAAACTGTAAATTTTTACTATTTTTATGAAAATTTTAAAGAAAAACATTTTTGGAAAAGATTTTCCGGAAAAATTTTTTTTTTTATAAAAAGTAATCTAAAGGTTGGTTTAAAAACGCAACCAAAAAACCCCACATTTTTCTGTTTAACGCCCAAAAAAAGAACCGGTATTTGGCATAAATTTGGGGATATAGGCTAAATTTGGGCCAGAATGTGACCCCCTTTCACATAGGTCAAAAATGGCCGGTCATTAATGTTAGATATAAAGAACTCTTCGATCATTTTAAACTTTCCAAAAAACGGAAATTTTACTTTTTTTAAAATTACATCCCAGAACAGGGGCACACATTTTCAGACTTTTAAAGATGTAAATATTTTTCGCATAACAGACAAAAGCTTTGGAGAAAGTTTTTTGCGTCATTTAAAAGTTGGGCAAAAAAGCCCGGGAATCGCGGTATAGAGATATGTGGTGCGGAGTCGGGGATTTTTTATTTCAGGCGTTCACAGGGGTCAGTACCAAAAACGAGCTCTATGCGAGTAGTTTCTGGTATTGTAGGCGGGCGTAAAAATTATTTCTTTAAATTTTACATGGTTTAAATTTTAAAAGTCCCCAGTTAGGTAAGTCGCGGGAAAAAGACCAATGGCTGACCCCCAGTTAAAAACTTTTTAGTGGACATGCCGGACTTAATTTTTATGGCCTAAAAAAATTTAATGTTAGTTTGTAAAAAACCCTTTAAAGTGTTGGGCCAGAAACCATTGTCAAAGTCACATCGAAAAAAAAACAGCATTTTTCGCCCAAAAAGTGGCATACGAGAAAAAGAAAAATTTACATTTTATTTTTGTGTTACTCTTATTTTTTGTAAACTACTTTCGTTTATAGACAAAAAAGGATTTGTTTGGGAAAAAATTGCGGACTGTAAAAAAACCCCAAACGGGCATGAACGAAAATTTTAGTGGGCCCTTGCTAGGGAACATATAGAAAAAAGAATGAAAACGGAATTTAAAGATGAAAAACTGGTTTGTGTGGGACGAAAAAAAGATTTGTCAAAAAAAATTCTGTGGAAAATTTAAAGGTACGTACAAAGGAACCACATCCCACCGTCATCCTCCTTTTTACTTGCTTCCAAAAAGGGGTTATAAATTTTACTGCCGATGAGATTTTTAAAAGGGGGTGTTGAACCCCATTGAACAAATTTTAAGTTTTCCCAAATAAGCAACCCTTTTAAAATTTAGGGGTGGGTGGTGCCGCAAACATGGGTTTTTTGGGGCGGGTCTCTTAAAGAACACAGTGGTAACTTCTTACATTTAAAGTGAAAAAACCATTCTCTTTAAAACTTGCGGCCAAAAATTTTACCCTTTTTTTTTTTTCCACTAGAAATGCATTGAACTAGTACAAATGCAGTGTTTCTTTAAAATCCCCCAAACGTAAAACCCCCCTATTTCACCCCAAAATTTGTTTGATTTTCCCCAAAACCAACCCCCAGCCCATTGTTACCCCGTTAGGGGAAAATGGTTGCAGGGGTGCGTTTTCTACAACAAATATTTTAGTCAAGTAAAGAATGTTTGTTTTTAAAAAATTTAATCCCACAGAAGCTGCAGCCCCAAACAAGAAAAACCAGGGAAAAATTTCAAGATAGACAGGTTTTAAAAAAGATTTACAAATATTAAAAACAATTACTTCGGACTAGCGGAGGGAATAGAAAAAAATTTCAAAATGTTTCCCATGTTGCTAGTGGATTCGGTTTAAAATTTTGAATGATGTTCACGCACAGTTATGCGCTGTTTGAAGGGCCCAAACAAATTGGTGTGTAATACGAAAAATTTTAAAAAGTTTTAGAAAAAAAGGGCTCCGATTTCCTTTTTAAAATTAGGACAAATTTGTGAAGGTGCTTGTGAAGAGGGATTAAGTTGTTTTAAAGATTACTTTTTAAAAATGCAAATATAACATCGAAAATGTCGAAAAGGTCGTTTTTGGCATTAAAAAATATTTATTCCCCACGTCGTACTCACCCTTTATTTTAAACAGCTGGGAAAAATATCTAATGATTCAAAAAGTTTTAAAAGATGGTTTCCCAGTGTGTGATTTCACAAAGACTTTTAAAAAAAGGGTTTTAGCACGTTCTATAATTTTTTTCTTACCTTTATTTTATGTGTAAAACTTTTTTGCGGGTCGCCCCCACCCCGGCTGTTACCCCTTATTTGCCCAGGTTAATCATTAGTAAAAACTAATAAAACGGTTTTCACCCCCTGTTTTATTATCAGTTGATCGGTTACACCCCCACCGATCAACCGATTTAAAAACCGAACGTCCACCCCGATTCCTTGGGAGTACACGGGTGCAACCGTTTTTTTCCCCCCTTTTGTCATTTGAGATCTTCAAAAAACAAAAAGATTAATCACAACCAAGTTTTCTGAATAATCAGATAGATCGTGTATATTTTACCTCTGTTGTGACGGACGAAATTTTGAGTAATGGGCGAAGGGGAAAAAATTTTTGAAAATTTGGCGTTTTACAATCACAAAAAATCAGTGCCTTTTCCCCCCAAATTTTTACGTAAAGTTCCCCAACAAAGGGGTTTAAAAGCTGAGGACAGGTTAGAGCAGGCTTAATTCACCCCCCGGGGGGGGGGGCAGATTTTTATGAAAAATGCATTTAAAAAAATGGTTCAATTTTTTGCTTTTTCACCAAATGTTTTCAATCTTTTTGGGAAAATATTGGGAAAAAAATAACTGAAAATTTGTAGCTTTTAAATTGTAAAATAATAAAAAACCCTTTTATATTTAAAGGGATTTTTTTTTAAAAAACCAAATGGAAATTACTTTTCAAATCCCCCCGTATTTAAGTAATCCCTTTTAAATACTTATTTTTTTAGGTAGTAAAATCCTTAGAATTTAATTCGCTGGGTTTAAAGTACTTTTGAAATTTACATGTAATGAATTTGTTTTTTCTATAATCCCTTTTTAAAGTTAGAATTTTGATATTGTATATATTTTTCATCTAATAATCCCTTTTAAATTTTTAGAAACTCCGTAAAAATTTTTAAAGGGAAAAGTATATTGTTATTTTTTCATTCAATTATAAAACACGTTTTAAAAAAAAAACACTCCCCAAAATGTCAATTTCTATAGTGACGTTTTGTTACATTTAAAAATATTAAAAAAAATACAAGTAAAGTGTTTTTATTACAATTTTCATCATATTAAAAATATCACTAGTAGAGTCTTCACAATTCAAGTTTATTTCTATATTTAAATTTCTATAAAATCTCAATATTTTTTTGTTTTGCATAGTTCTCTCGAAAAATTTTTTTTGAAAAATACCCGTATACTTTTTGAAGTTCCCTAAACCCAAAAGGGGATGCTCTGAAATTTGTTAATCCCATTTTTCTTGGTTTTTCCCTAGCCCCTTTCCGGGAAAATTTTAGGGCTGAATGATAGTATGCGCTTCGGGGCTAGTAAACCCAAAATTTTTTAAAAAAATATTCCGAAATTTGTAAAAAATTTCCTCTTCGGGGTTTCCCCCTTTGTAATTTTACCTTTCCCCTCCCAAAAAACCCAAAAAAAAAAAATTTAATACAAAAAAAGCCTTAAAAATTTCCCGCAATTTTTTACCTATATAAAGGTAAGGGAAATTTTTGAAAAGGCCCCAAATTTTAAAGGCCTTTTTTATTCAAACCCCCCCCCCCCCAAATTTTTTTTTGCTTTTTTTCCAAGGGATAATTCAAAAAGGGAAGGGGAACACAAAAAAATTTAAAAATTTGGAAATTTTTAAAAAATTTGTTACTAAAAAGCGAAGCCCCGGCAATTTTATATTTTTTAAAAGCCTCAATTTTTTCGTTAAAAATTTGGGCCTTTGGAAAACCCAATGAAGAAAAACCGGATTTTTAAATTAACCCAAATTTCAAGCCAAAAGGCCCCCCTATTTAAAAATTCAAAGGGCCAATATACTTTTTTTTAAAAAAAATTAAAATTTTAAAGAACCTATCCCAATTTTAAAAAAAAAAACTTTTTAAAGTTAAGCCCAATTTAAAATTGTTTTAAAAAACTTTTAATTGTTTAAACTCCCCCTAAGTTATTAAAATTTAAAAGATAAAATTTTAAAGAAAAACTTTCCTAAAATTTTTTATTACTTATTTTTTAAAAGGTAACCAAAACGGGCACTAAAAAATTTTTACACGAGGGTTTTTTTAAAACTTTTTTTGAAAGAAGAAATTAAAAAAAATATACCAATTTTTTCCATTTTAAAAATTTTAAAAATTAAAAGGATTTTAAAATTAAGGTGAAAAAATTAACAATATCTTTTTTAATTTTCCCAAAAGTTAAAGGGAAATTTTTTAAAAAACCAAAAAAATTAAAATTTTTCCCCCTTTGAAATTTCCCAAAAAAGGTTAAAATTTTAAGGAATTGAAAAATTTTAAGGGAATTTTTTAACTTCCTTTTAAAACGTATTAAAATGGTTAATTCTTAAAAACGGGGGGAAAATTTTTAAAATTTTCCCAAAATTTGGTTTTAAAAAAAAAATCCCAAAATGAAGAAAAAGGTTTTTAAATTTTTTAAACTTAAAATGTTACTTTTTTTTAAGTTAAATTTTTTAAAATCCCCCTTTTGCCTTGTTGAGCCAAAAATTTTATAGCCCCAAGAACCAAAAAAGGACTTTTATTCAGAAAAGGCCTTAATTAAGCCTTCCAAAACAATGTCCCCGCGCCCTTCCAAAGTGTTTTGGAACTTTTTAACGTGAAATTTTAAGGGGAAAAAGGAAAGTTTTGTAAATTTTTGCAAAGGATTTTCAACCCCAAAAATTTTTTGAAAAAAATAATTTAAAAAGTTTGTCCTTTAAAAAAATTTTGGAAATTTTTAAGATTTTTAAAACCCCAAAAATTTTTTATACTTTTTATTTAAAAACTTTTTTTTGCTTTTTGAAAGATTTCTAATTTCCCAAAAGGCGTAAAACGGTTTCAACCCCTGCATAAAAGGAATAAGGGGGAAATTCTTTTTTCTTGGGTTTTTGTTTTTAACGGGTTAAGGAGAAAAACCAGCTTCCAACCTTTAAATTAAAAATTTTTTAAGAAACCGGGCAAAAAAAAACGGGAACACCAGGGGTTGTTGGGACTATAAAAAGGTTTTCCCCCAAAAAAAATACCAAAAAAAATTTAAAAAAAACGTTTCTAAACACTTTTTTAAAAGTCTGTGTGGAAATCCACCCCACTGGGTAACATCTGTTAAAACATTTGAATCATTAGATATATTTCCACAGCTGTTCAATCAAGTGAGTACGACGTGCGGAATAAATATTTTTTAATGCCGAAAACGACCGTTCGACATCTAGCGATGTTATATTTGCATATTTAAAGTAATCTTTTAAAACAACTTAATGCATCTTCACAAGCACCTTCACAAATTTGTCTAATATAAGGAAATCGGGAGTCTTTTTCTAAAACATTTTCAAATTTTCGTATTACACACCAATTTGTTTCGCCTTCTACAGCGCATAACTGTGCGTGAACATCATTCACAAATTTTAACAATTCCACTAGCAACATCGAAACATTTTGTAATTTTCTATTCCCTCCGCTAGTCCGAAGTAATTGTTGTGAATAGTTTGTAAATCTCTTTAACCTGTCTATCTTGAAATATTTCCTGGCTTTTTCTTGGGTTGCTGCAGTTCTGTCGGATTGAATTTTAAAACTACATTCTTTACTTGACTAAAATATTTTTTGTAGTAAAACGCAGCCTGCAACCATGTTCCCTAACGTGTAACAATGGGCTGGTGGTGGTTGAGGTAAATCAGAAAAAACAGTTTGTGAAATAGTCGGGTACGTTTGGGGACTTTAGAAACACTGCATTTGACTAGTAATCAATGCATTTACTAGTGGAAAACATGTAGGAATCGTTTGTGCCCCAAGATTTTGAGAATGGATTTTACACGTTACATGTAAGAAGTTACCACTGTGTTCTTTAAGAGATCGACCCAAAGAACGCATGTTTGCGGCACCATCACTCATAAATATTAAAATTGCTTAGTTGAAACTTCAAATTTGTTCAATGAGGGTTTAACACCACCTTTAAAATCATCATCGGCGTACAATTTATAATCCTTTGGAAGCAAGTAAGAAGGAGGATGACGGTCGATGTGGTTCCATTGTACGTACCATTACATTAACCACAGAATTTTTTTTGACGATCTGTTGTTTCGTCCACACACAAACACAGTTTTTCATCTTTCAATTCCGTTTTTTATTCTTTTTCTATATGTTTCACTAGCAAATGGCACTACATTTCGTATCGATGTCCGATTAGGTAATTTACAGTCCGCATATTTATTCCAGACAAATGCTTCTTTGTCTAGTAAACGAAAGATAGTTTACATAAATAAGAGTAACACATAAATCAAATGTAAATTTTTCTTGGTCTCGTATGCCACTGTTTGCAGAAGAATGCTGTTTGCTTTCGATGTGACGTTGACAATGGTTTCTGGACCAACACATTAAAAGGGGTTTTACAAACTAGACATTGAATTTTTGCGCCATCAAAAATTAAGTCCGGCATGTTTCCCCTATAAAGTTTTTAACTGTGTCAGCCATTGGTCGTTTTTCGCGGACGTACCTAACTGCGACATTTATAATGCAAACAATGTACAATACGAAATAAGTTACGACAGCCTACATATACACAGAACTACTCGCATAGAGGCATCGATTTGGTACTGACGCTGTGAACCGCCTGAAAATAAATAATCGCCGACTCCGCACCACATATCTACCTATACCGACGATTACCGCTGTTGCCCAGACTATTAAAGACGCTAATAAATTTCATCCAAAGCTTTTGTCTGTTATTTCGTAGAATATTTACATTTCAAGTCTGAAAATGTGTGTCCTGATTCTAGGATGTAATTTAAGAAAGTAGAATCCGTTTTGGGAGATTAAATGATCGAAGATGTTCTTTATATCTAACATTAAATGACCGGCCAGTTTGACCTATGTGTAAGGTGTCACAGTCTGGACAAATTAGCCTATATACCCCAAAATTTATGCCAAATACCGGTTCTTTCTTTCGCGTTAAACAGTAAATGTGAGTTTTTGGTTGCGCTTTTAAACCAACCTTTAGATTACATTTTTATAAAAAAAAATTTCGGAAATCTCTCCAAAATGTGTTTCATTCCCAATTTTCATATATAGTAATATTTACAGCTTACTATTCCTCCAAGTAAACCACAAGATAATTGTATAAGAAAATTGCAACAATTATTTGAATAATTTAAACATTCTATTTTAAGAACCACTTTATGCATTGTTATATAAAACAGTGCCTGAAAGAAACGAGTAAACGAAACAACAATAATTATAATTCATGTTTTCACATTCCAACAGCTTTCGCCTTTTACGGGAAGAGCATTGGTCGGCCATGATAATACTACGCTTCCGCTCGCAGAGCGTCTTACGCGCTCTAACCCTCAGCATTCACCAAAATTTGGAGTAAGATAAACTGCGGAAGACCTTACTCTGAGAGAGTTGAGAATTCAGGAACTCCGAGATCAGCTGGGTGGAAGTAGCATTACGCTACCAGTGCTATTAATGATGAAAATGATTTGACTGCATAAACAGGTCTTTCCCTAGAAAATAATGAAGTTTTCGTTGCGGCATCTGTTGATGAATAACTATAGCATCTGGTCTAGTTTCGCTACCTCCTTTAATTAAACCGTCTGTACAAACAACTGATGTTTTACTTACAAACTAACTCGTTTTCTATTAAGATAGGAAAATAGATCGACAAACTGATGCTATACTATAAAATCTCTAGGTTTTGGAGGTTGATTTGCCCAATATGAAATTGTACAGATACATGATACAATGACCCCAATTCTATTCCGTGATTTTTCTTACTATTTCGGACAGTTTAAAAAATATAATGCAGGAAAGATAATATAATTTACCCAACTTGTTTGGTTCTCCTGCAATAATACTAAATAGAACAATTTTAATTTTATTGGAAAATTTATTACATGTTGATTAAATATCAAAACAGCATATTCTTTTACTCAAGTATTAGCAATTGTGAATTTTCGCTAGTTTTAAAGCATTTTTTTACTACAATAAAATTACTCCAATGTTTTAATGCAAATTAACTCTTTAACGACGGCGCAGCTTTCTCCAACGTGGATCTTCAATACAAAATCATACCATTCGTTACTGGCAATTATCTTTCCAGGACTTTTTTCTGTGTAAGAACGAGGACTACATTTGTCTACGTACCTGAATGGGTAGCTAACAAAACTGTTAAAGATTAATCTAGAGGTTTGTACGTATCTGTTTGTACGTCTATTGAAGCTAAACCCCCCATGATGCTATGCGCTATTACGGGATAGCATAAGTGCCCGTGTTTGGAAACAGATTGTTTTTTTCTGTCAAAATCTGCATTACCGGGGTGTGAGTACTATTTTCAGTCGACGTTTGTCAAAATTTCAGAGGGAGAAAAAGAACAATACTGGCAATGATTCGATTTCTGTTTTCAATGGGAAAACGTGTGCAGAATCAAAGAGAAGTTGGATGCAGATTATAAGGACCATGCAGCTTCGATGGGCACCTGTAGATACTGGTTTAATGAATTTAAGCGTGGCCGAACATCCATCTTTGAATGAGGTGCGGCCAGGTCGTCGCATTGAGGTGACTATTCGACGAGTGATCGTCGATGTGATTAATAAAAGTTTATGATAAATTGAGTATGAGAAAGCTATCAGCGAGATGCGTGCCGCGTCTACTGACGATTGATCAAAAAATAGAATCGCGGACAACTTCAAAGCAATGTTTGGAGAGTTTAAGGCGCAATACGAGTTTCTACTGCGTTATGTGACTATGGATGAACATTACTCTCCAAAAACTAAAGGCAGTCGGCAAAATGGGTTCTCATAGTGAACGTGCACCAAAGAAGGCGAAGACGATTCCGTTACCCTTTAAAAAGTTATGGGGCGACGATTTTTTTGGGTTTTCACAAGGTATAATCTTAATTGATTATTTGAAAAAGGGAAGGACAATCATACACAGTAATATGCTGTTTTATTGGACCGATTCGACGCTGAACTAAAGTGGAAAAGGCCCCACCTAGTGAAGAAAAAAATCCCACTCATCGGCAATTGCGACAGCAAAACTAGTTACGACACTAACTGGTGTCCCTCTACCATCTATAGTTTTGGCCCTCTATGACTTCTATTTTTTTCCCAAAAACTTGAATAAATGACTTAGTGGAAAGCGGCTTATTGCCAAATGAAGAAAAAAAAATTAAAGCTTAAAAAAAAGTACCGTCTCTTGCAAATAAATCTAGGCACTTTAAAAGTAAAATTCAGGCATAAGTATCGGACAATCATAAACATTATTCAACATTTCATATTTTATATTTCATATTCATATCTTTCTGCGTATTTCTAAGGTTTTCCCATTTTAAATGAAGCTCCCCCTGTCCGAATAAACTGTAACGTAACGGGAATTTGTGCACCCTCTTACCATTAATTTTTAAAAAAACGCCTTTGAACGGATTCGACTCGTTGAAATAAAAATTGATGAATATGAAAAGGTGACCATACGACGCTTCCAAGTGGGTTCTAATATAAAAACTATATAGTAACTTATTACATATGCTCACTTGAAAAATCTTGATCCAATCCCTCATCACCATAACCGACATTAAAGGCTATTTGTTTAATGTAAAACATAATTCAATGTATTTCTGGTAAACTGAAAAATAAATTTTCATTTATTAAAATTAAGTGTTTTAAAAAATTGAATTTACACCAATCCTTCAGTGCCAGAATATTGGTTTGTAGTAAATATTGGTCCCTTTGATTCAACTTTAAAATATAATTTGAGATCGTCAGCATACATTAAATATGCGGACAGTCATACAGTTCTAAAGGCTATTAAGCCTAACATATGAATCTCCTCTGGGTACACCAATGTGTACAAATCTAAGGCAATTGGGACCCAATAACCACGATACTTTGCGGGGGGTCCCAAGCCACCAAGGGATCGAAGGAAATGAAAGGGGAGATAAGCTGGCCAAAGGAAGCAGCCTTTCATTGGTCCTAGTCCCTTCTATGGTCTCCAAAAAGAGTCACATAAACAGGCTATTAAGAAAATGGGAGGACAATTAAAAGGCCTCGTACTGGGAAAGTGTTCCAGGACCAAAGACAGGCGAAAGCACTCATTTCAAGCTCGCCAAAGTCAGCAAAAATAGCGCTACCGTTCAGCAAAGGGGCAGCAAAGATTTTCTGGGAGGATTTCTGACAGGCCATGTAGCCCTAAAATATCACTTTTTTAAACTAGGAAAGTTGAAAATCAGATCTGTCGTCTATGCCAAGAAGATCTGGAAACGCAGAAACCATCCTATGTAAATGTGCTATTAGTCGCACACGACACCAACATTTCAGTAGGCCATTTCTTGCACCTACTGAACTGAAGAAAGCAGATCCTAGAGTAATACTAAGGTTTATTAAAAGCCTAAAACTATAATAACACACATAAAGGCATTTTGATACAATAGATCTTTTAAGGTCGCAGTGAATTAAAGGCATATGTGCCTTGGCCCGAACATATAATAATAATAATAATACATTAAATATTCAAAAGATAGTATACAGAATATCTTTTATAAACATTATAAATAGTATTGGTCCTAAATTGGAGCCTTGTGGCATTCTTACGTGGGCAGATGGAGATCTAGATGAAAAAACATTTAAACGAAAACGTATTGACGTCTCCCCAATAGATAAAATACCTAGAAGTATTAACCAATTTACCAGAAACACCATAAAGAGCCGTCTTTTTGAGTAAAAATTTATATGTTAACTTTATCAAAAGCCTTCGACATATCTGTATAAATGACGTCAACGACCCGCTAGCAATTGCCCTGTTGAGTAATAAATTTGTGTAGGTTGAGCGTTTGGGAACAAATTCCATGCTGACGAGGTGATATGACCGTCGCGATATGTTGTAACAGTGCCCTTTTTTATTAATTGATTCAAAAACCGTGCCAAAAATCGATATTTTTTAGATAGGCCTGTAATTACTGATGATGTTCCTAAGTCCATTCTTAAAGATTGGCGTAACAGACGATTTTTCCCCCAGCATTCTGGAAAAAATACCCTTTCGCAAGGATTGGGAATATAGTATGGTAATGGATGTGCAAGAGATTGTGTACATTTTTAACACGTTACGAAATATGCAAGATCCTTTTTTACGTGCAATTAATATTTAGGGGCTGAGGATCACTCTGATGTTTAGTTTTAGTGGGAAAACCACTGAATGTGATCTAAAATAAACAGGTTGTATATCAATACGTGAAAACTAAACATTTTGTATACAAAAAAATTTTGGTACATCTATGTAGGTAGCTTCGATAATGAAATCGTCTGTATGATGATTGACTTACAAACTCACATTTTCCATGATTACCTAAGTATAAGGAAAATAAATCCAGGACCCTCTAACCCCCGTAATTTGATGCAGTACGCGCTATAACAACTTTAACTTTTGGAGGGAATGATTTGCCAAAATAAATATGCAATTGTTTCAAGCGCGTGATACAATGACCCATTCTATTCCCGAGTTTTTCTTTCTATTTCACACCTTTTTTTATAAAAAATGTGTAATGCAGACATGGTTGATGTAATAATTCAGTTAATTTGTTTGGGTCTCCTAGATTTGTTTGAATCGATATAATACAGAAAAAGCAAAATTCTTTTTTTGTTATAGATAAATTTACTTAATTTTTATTAAATATCAAAGCATACATTCAAGATTTTTCATTTACTCAAGCATCAGGAATCAGACAACCTTATGAATTTTCCTTATTTTTGAAGTACATTTTATTGCAATAAAATTACTACAATATTCTAATGAAACACATTATGGCAACTGCACCCAATTTCCTCCAATTTTTGCGAATTTGTAGTACAAAATCATTCCTACAACGTTCTTGCAATTATCTTTAAAGCTTTTTTCTGTGTATTGCAACTAAAAATTGGTTAAACAATAATTATGATAATCCATGCTTTCACATTTAGACCAAATTTACAATATTTTGTTTTAATTGCTAGCACTTTGTTTACTAAAAAATTTGGTTGGGACTATAATGGCGTATTTCGAATAGGTAGGGCTTTAGAACTAAAACAAATTTTGTATCGACTTATAAAAGGAATTTTTGTCGAGCATTTGTCGCTTCACCCCCCCGTCATCAAATGCAAAATCAAAGTGCGAAAATATATTCTACACAGCTTCACACTGAAGCGATGTGACTTTTATGAACTACAATAAAAATGGCTATAAAAGGAGTAATTTAAGGAGCCCTTCTGAGGCGGTTTTATCGTAGCAATAAAAGAAACCAATCTCAATACGCAAGAAAAAATATTAATAAACTAAAACGTATTTTCTTGATTTCCTCCTTGTTTGGGGTTGGGTTTTTTTCTCAAATAATATTATTTCCCGCAGGAGAAACTTGTACATTGTCGTGCAAGAAAATGTTTTAAAAAAAACCTTTA
>JAROYE020000095.1:0-37309 GCA_029619315.2 Dynastes maya | reverse complement strand
TTGGAATTTCGGGAATGAAATTCATAGGGAATATTCACCCTTTTTAAAGTTAATAGATGGATCAAAATTTGGGGAGGAAAATCTTTATTAATTAAACAAAATTTTTATAAATAATTGTTAAATAATGTGTGGGGCGCCTCTCTGATATACACACACTCATTTACACAGCCATGGTGATTGGATTGAATAATGGTAGGTTCCATCTACGTCTTGAGGTATTGCCTACCATGCAAGTTGCAAACCTTCATTGCCCTCAAAGGCCTCAAAGTCAAAGGAGAACGCCTGGCAAGGTTTCACCCAACCTTCTACCCCATTATTGTCCCCCATACCATGTTAGATGGGGAGAGAGATCTGGAGATATTGGACGGGCCAGGGCAAAAAAAAAGATTAATTCTGGGCCTGTTCAAAGAAGTTCAAGGAAAAACCTTGCTGCCCCCAATGAGGGAAGATGCATTATCTTGCATGGAATAAATTGGATTTCCGAGCCCTTGTAAGTATGGCAGGAAGATGTTGTTCCACCCCCACCAACTCCGCATGTTTTAACCGTTGTGCCTAGTCATATTGCCATCGGGGAAATGAACACCAAGGGGACCCTGTTGCCATGGAGGTAATCAACCCACAAACAGAAACACCGCCACATGTGCTGTTGTTACGTTGCCTCTCAACGGTAAATCGAAGATTCCGTCGTTCACCTCGTCTTCTTCTGACTCTCTGCTGTTGCAATTTCTATGTCATTGAGTATATATCTTTCGGGTTATTATTATGTGGACAAAGGGGCGGGTGCATAAAATTGATTCGCATTGGAAAGGACAAGGTGCATTTTAAATACTGTATTCCGATTTGAGAAAATAATTTTACTCTCCTTAAGAAAATATTGTTTTGTGTTATAATGGCCATTTACTTATACTAAGAATCCCTTTCTTCAACTTTCCTGCAAGATTTTTTTTGAATCAAAGTTTAAAAAATGGTCTTAAAACAACAGAATTTTCCAAAAAAAAAAAAAAATTATTTCATCTAGAGTTTTCTACTTCTCTTAAGCGGAGAAAAACGGACGCGGAAGAATAATTTCTTTTGAATTTTTTAAAACACAAGTAATTGTAGTCGTGGATAAATTGGAAACAGGAAATTTGTCGGGAATTGAGGCGGACAGTTTGATATCAAGGTGAACATTTCTCGCGTGTATGTTTATTTTCAGAAATAAATAATTTTTCTTTCCGGGGACCATTTTTACCACGTATTAAAAATAATGATAAACAAACGGACTGTATTTTTGATGCAAAAAAATGTTCGTGATCAGCTTTGAGCATTTGATTACTAATTATTGTAAGTTTAATTGGGGAAGCCTGTATCGAAATCAAGCCACACGTACATTTAAAGAACTTAGAAACAAATTTGGCATTCCCATACCATATACGGCTGTTATTTTTTGAAAAAAACCGTTCCACCTGGGAATTTTTAATATAAAAAACGAAAATAAAAAAAATTCCACAAAAAAAACACCCACTTTATTATAAGGGGAGGCCATTACTAAAAATATTTCAGGTAGACTCGTTTTCAAAAAGGGTGCGCACAGTAATCAATTAGAGTGCGTCTATAGCGGAAGCGCGATCATTCGATAGAGCGGGCGAGTAGTAAAGTAGAGACACAATCCGTATGCGCCCCACTGATCGGCCGGCCTTGGCTTGCCTCACACGCTCTTTATCCAGTATCGCTAGCTATACTATAAAACGTACTCAAACGGGTATAAATATATGTTTTTCTAAGTTGTTCTATCAATTTCTTTATATTGGGCTTCGATTGATCAGAGTATTTACAAATGCAATGATTGGCAATTCTGAAAACGTCATCGGAGAGGTAAGAACGCTGCACAGCGCTGTACTTCTTGAGAACTGCTAACAAGCTTGCAAATCTCCGTTTCCCACATTTTTCTATAGTTTACGTACGAGGGAGCTTTCTTTTATTACCAACCACAATGGAATGGTGAACGAAGTCTAAAATTTCTATTGAATTTCAATTATGTGTCACGTTTTGTCTGGGCTTAATTCTCGACATTTTCATTGGGGAACATACTGCAAGTTAAATATTGGTGTCAAAACAAGTCCAGGAAATGCTTTAGAGGACATGAAGGAAGTTTGCTGCTTAATGTAAAATTTTAGGTCTAAGATGTGATCGATCCTATTGCACGCAGAAGAAAGCTTAATCCCCCCGAAGATTTACTTCTAATCAATATGCGATTTTAAAACCCCAGGGGTAATCAAAACGCTAGATATAGGCAGTGGGTCAGGTATTTGTTCCTCAAAATCGTATTTAATTTCGCGGGATTTTGGAAATGGATCCACACTCTACAAATATACAGGGTACAGTCAGGATTTATTTTCTGAACATTCCGAACAATACATTGGCAACCACAAGACGGTGGCGGCCGCATAAACCATTTGTCGGCGCGTTGTTCCGCTGTTGGTTCTTTTGTGTGTTGTTTGTTCCTAGAGCGCGACGCCGGTTTTTGCCCAAACGGGCCCGCGGAAAACAGCGGCGGGAACCGACGGCGTTGGTGTTGTGGCTTCGGGCCGTGCGGACGCGTGTTGTACATATGTAGAAGGCAACGGTACAATTAATGTCGGATGTAATGCACGGACGGCGGCCTTGTCTCCGGGTGGTTATGGGTTATTGCAAGGCCGAGATAAAAAGCTTAGATTCGGAACGATTACCAGGGACGGTCGTGCCCACGCGTGATATATGCTGAACGCCGTTGGCTGGACCGGAAGCTCGTTAATCGGCAAAGCGGAGAGGAAGCTTTATGCAGGCTTTTGGATAGATGAAACGGATGGGGACCCGTCCGATGGATGTGGGAACCAGATGAATTCCGATGGATGTTGCGTTACAAATTGAGTTTCATGCTAACGGAAATATAATGTTGGTTGCTGCATTTCATGATGTAGGAGCAATTATAATGGGTACGTATGGCAAAAATAAGCGGCAAGATTTACTATTCGTATTGGTACGGGGAAATTTCCAAGAAAAACAGTATCGGTAAGTTCATCGTAATTTCATATTGGTCAGCATTAACGGGACAATGGAGTGCACTAATCTTCTGCAATATAATTTTAGGGGGTTCAGGCGCCCTATACTTCGTCCATAACTTATACCAATATAATCATATAGAGGTCTATGAACGACATTTCAACTTTTTTTAGAAAAATTACTTGGAAACAAATCAACGTAAAATTTTCAAATTTGCCTTCTCTGTTGCACAAATAAAAAAAAACCGATGGATATCATTGCTATTTCCTTAAAACGGTAAAAACTCCTATTTCCTTTCTCTCAAGTTTGAGCCAAAACTTATGCTAAATAATGAGTAGCAGTATTTGCCCAACCTTACAACAATCATATTTTCTTCAAGAAAACTGCAAAAACGGCTGTTTTCAAAAATGAGGGGTCCAGGTCAAGCATGGTTTACTAAATGCAGAGTTTTTTGGTTTTGGGGAAAAAAAATTATTACATGAACCCGCAAATAAATTTGAAGTTTAACACCCGAGCGGTAACCGTAAGTGAAAGGTTTTTTAAAGGAAAGCAAAAAGTGCGTTTGGTTATTTCTAGGTCTTTTGAAAATTTCTCCCGGGTGTCGGGGAAACCCAATTAATGAACCATCTGTTCTTCAGAATTTAAACTCTTGTAGATTTTTGTTGTGGAGCCATTTGAACTCAGAAATCTATTTCTAAAGGGGGCTGAGTTCGCTTGGGAAAATGAGGGGAGATGGTTATACAGGGTGTTTGATTCACCGACTTATATCTGAAAAGGAGGTGGTGTTGAGTCGATGTTGGACTTGTTTGACAAAAATACTATTATGCAAAAGTGTAAGTTTCTGAGACAAAAAGATTTAAAATTATTAAAACATTTTTTTGGCTACTTATGAACTTATGAAAAAATTATATTAATAATTGGATGAAATGAAAGAAATTATAAAAATTAAAAAGTACAGGGGATTAAAACACTTGTCCTCGTGTGTAATTCATAGTAGCAAAAAAAAAAAAAAACGTCCAATTTTCCAGTTAAACATAATAAGTAGAGTGCTCACAAGGCGCCAAACGAGGACAGTGGCGGAGGTTCGATTTTACTACCCTTCGGTATAACTGCGAGTATCCAACCAGGATCGTTTGTTTCCAAAAAAACCAAAAATGTGCTTACGTCGGCGAAAAAGGACCCAATGTTGGACCCCAAAAGTTTAACCAGGAATTTAATAGCCGAAAATTCTGAACCTAAATTATGATGTAAAAAAGTTCACAAAATGTGTGTTGTAATACACCTTTAATGTGTTGGTCAACGGGATTGGGTCTTACGTTCACGTAATAGTTAAAACAGGCATTCTTAAAAAAGAAAAATTGACACACTGGAACACATGTGATGAAAAATTTTAATTTGTTATCCTGTATTGCCATGTAATCTAACCGTTTTAATTTTACTAAGGACAAGGAAAGGCATATTGTCTTCTTTTGGAATAAATATCGGACTGCCAAAAGTACCAAGTTGGGGGGCTCGTTTACAAAGAATTGTTGCCATCTGCTCATGTATGAACATGAAATAAAAGAATTAAATCGGAGTTGAAAGATAAAAAAAACTCGCGTGGTTATGTGTGCCGAAAAAACAGATCGTACAAAACTTCTGTGGTTTAATGTAATGGTACGTACAATGGAAAAAAAACCAACATTCAATCGTCACCCTCAAATTGTTACATTTAGCTTCCAGGGGACGAGAAACAACAATGTTAACTTTGCCGAAGTATTTCAAGTTAGTGTTAAATACATTGGAAAAGTTTGAACTTTCAACAAACCAATGTTGATGTTTATGAGTAATGGTACCGCAAAATCCTTTCTGTAGGCCGGTCTCTTAAAAAAATGTGCTAATTGTTACATATTACGTGTAAAAATTCACTGCTTTCGGTCGTGTGGCAGATATTAGTATTAAAAAGTGTTATCATGAGGTAGAACGCTTTAATAGCGCATACAAAAGCAGTGTTTGTCAAATCCCCAAAAACGTATTCGCTAAATTCACAGACTGTGCCCCGATATGCCTGAGCCACCAGAGGCCGATTCTTACACGTTGGGGAAACATGGTTACAGGCCGCGTTTTATTATCATAAATATTTGAGAATATTAAGAATGCGGCTATCAAGGAAAGCCAGTCGAAACTTCAAGATAGTCAGGTTAAAACGAATTTAAAAAACTATTCAGAACAATTACTTCGGACTAGTGGAAGCAATAGAAAAAATTACAAAAATCTTTCGGTGTCGTTAGTGGAACTTTGCAAATAGTACAACATGTTCACGCACAGCTATGCGCGGTAGAAGACGCAAAAAAATGTTTGTGTTCTAGAAAGGTTTGAAAGTGTTTTAGAGAAAGATTCTGATTTTGCCACATTAAGACAAATTTGTGAAGGTGCGTAACAGAACCGTTAAGTTGCTCCAAAGATTATTTTAATTACGCAAATATTAACGTCACTAGACGTTAGAAACGTTCGTTTTTCGCATATAAAACACACTTTTTCCTCACCCCGCACTCGGTTTGCCGAAACAACTGTGGAAACATATTTAATGTTGCAGATATTTAACAGACATTATTCACTTTGTGATTTCACGGAAGACTCTTAAGACGGTTTGAGCACGTATTATATTTATTTCTGACCATTTAGTTTGTGTAAACTTTTATGCGCCCGCCACTGGCTGTTGGCGCAAATTGAGCAACTCTAGTAATGAAGAAAACACGCAGGTGGTTATCAAATGATTTTATTAATAAAATGTGAGTATAGACTATAGAGTATAGAACTGTTTAAAAAGTAAGTTAAGAAATACATTACGGTGCGTATTGCGTATACATCATAAGAATGATATGTAATCCGTGTAGAACTGTTGAAAACGAAAGAACTTACACCATGTATAACGAATAAACGCAGGTTTGCCGCAAACACCTCATTTGTTGTGTATTTTGTGCATCTTTCGGGAAGCAGAATCTTATTAAAATGTGGTAGCCGTTCGGCGATGTATCCACTTTTGTACCATGTGTTATTTAAATAAGTTGAAGAACCTTGACAATGACAATTGATTATGAGTGGAAGATTGTAACTAAATAATACTATTTCTTCATTGAAGAAAATTGCCCACCATCAATAAATGAATATGGAGTATTTTTTGTTATATTTATTGTAACAGTTATATTAAAAAATAGAACAGTTTTCAACAAGTTATCAGTACCTAAAAATTTTCCGAAAACTTTGAGACCATACGTTAATAGCATTATTAAAAACTAAAAACAACTCTCTTAAATTTCCTTTCCTAAGAATAAGAGATAGTTGATGTGTACATTTACATGTACTTAATATGGAACAAAACACTGTAACTATATGATGTTGCATTTTGACCCAAATTGCGTAATTACATTCATCAAGTCATTGGTTTCCTTGCCACTTGTTAGTTGTTAGTAACAATAGAATCCCATTTTAAGGTATTTGTAATTTAGTAATTTATTGGATACTAAAAATTAAGAATACATAACGAATATGTGAAATAAAATTAACTTTTGCTCATCGTTTGCCTGTTTATATCTTCAAGCACAACTCCAACCCCTAAAAAAATACTTTCTTTTTCGATTATATTAGAAGGTATCTCATATTTGGAAAAACATTTTCGTACTACACATGTACACATTAATTATTATGCTAATTCCACCACCGCGAAAATCTCGTCCCAATAGAATTTTAATTAAAAAATTCCATCATTTTCAGCGCTTTCGTAATCCACATCCGTTTTTAGAATCATATACTTCCACCTACCCGCTAACAAAAATAATAATAAAACGCCCGCCGACATTAATTATATACTTCGTCCGGGACGTAATAAAACACCAGACAGACAAAACATTTATTTTTCAAATGCAAAAAGCCAGAAGGGGGCAGAGGAGACCGCACACGGTAATTAATTATATTCCCAACACACAAAACAGCGACACTAACGTAACACACGTACACGAATGTACACGAATATTCGTCTACCGTACATACATTTTCAAGCAGTAAAGTGTGAAAAAGTAATTAAAACTTTCAGCACATCACATTCATTCCGCGCCCACCTTTGCGTCTAATATAATATGTAACAAACGCGAGCGCTACATAAAAAGACGACTTTAATTCCTCTTCGTATCGCGTACTTTACATACGTATATACACAGGGTGTTAAGATTGATCGTCGGACGCGTAAAAGCAGGGATAAAAACGGGATGTATGTAAAGGTGTACGAGTCATAGTAACGACTATAATGGCCTTGCTTCTATGTTTGCGTCTATAGGTGTACGTCTGTATGTGCCACGGGGGATAAAAATTCGACAAATGAACGCGAGGATAATGGCTGTATGTAAACAGAGCTTATTATGCAGTGAGAACTGCAAAACATGTCGTTGTAAAGTTGGCGTTGAACGAGCGTATGTGTTAGGGATGTGCTTTCAGGTATCATCGCACGAAAAAGTTCTACAACCATTGTTCGGAAAGTTTTGGGGGTGTTTTACTATTTTGAGCTTGGTTATGTCATTAACAAGGCCCTGTTATATTCGATATTATAATAATAAGCCTTTATTATATTCGAAAAAAACAATATTACATAAAATTAAAGTAAAATATGATCTACCCAAAATTATCCAACGCTGTCTATCCCTAGCCAGTCTATACTAGGTCGTTTCCTGCAAAATTTTTAATTTCGTCGCTGGTTTGATTTATTTAAATTAGTACTTTGCCCTATTTCTTCACTTTTAACATTTAGTTTGTTAATCATTTCTAGTAGTTGTTGTCTCCGCTATTATGACTATATCATCCGCAAATCTTAACTTATTTAATAATTCGCCATTTATTTTTACACCCTTTCCTTCCGAATCAAATTTTCGGAAAGAATGTTCCAATACTGCATTGAAAAGGTCCACAAAAATTAAGAACAGCAACTTATGTATAAGTAGGATGAAATACTGCTCAAAAACTTTAGATATTATCGGCCATTAACATATCTTATGGACTCGGTAATGTTAATTCTTGCTAGGCCAGTACCTACAGGTCACTCTGACTGTTAACTGATATAGTGTTGCTTAAACAGACTAAACAAACATTATTGAACAATAGCTGAGCAACTGCTAGGCAACATACGAGTTCACACAATGTGGACGTATTGCACAACAGTTGAGCCGCTGTTGACGGTTTAGTGCACTATGTTCGCGGTACTTCAAAGGAAATGTGGTTCAACAGTGCGCCAACAGCATCCCTAGGACGTACACCGTATACTGCAGAAATTTGCATTCAGTTTAATTGTAGATTTCTAAGACAACAGGTCAATATCGATGGAGTTCATTCGCTGCTATAAAAATGTCTCACGATTGGAATGAAGAGCAAATTTTAACCTTGATCGAACTTATAAGAAATTATTCGAATAAATGGAATCTCGAAAATGAGGCTTATAAGAACAAAAACGTTCATTGCCATGTTTATTGTTATACATATATTTTACTTCTTTTCTCAATGTTGATTGCGTCTACATATTGTAGTTTTATCGAATGCAGATTTTTTAATGTTTATATAGTTTCAAAGAAAAATATAAGCAAAATTTTTTTTTAAAGAACAATAAATGGTAAAACCTCTAAACTGCATTTTTATTTAATACTTAGCCATGCTACCATTTTGTAGCCCTGATCTGCAGCCTACTGCATTTGGAATAAGCTTAACATATTAGATACAGCCGCTTGTCCCTGTGGAGGTGAGATTGCAGACCTCAATCATATTTTCTTTGAATGTCCATTGCATGGGGAGTATCAGAAAGGTCTAATGCAGGATTTACTAGCAGTGGGAGTGAAGATGCCAACAGATATAACTTGCTTGCTGTTCCATAACTGCGAACGCGTGTACGATCAGATCTTGAGATATTTACGAAGAACGATGATTAGAATTTGAACTAGTAGGTTTACATAGTCGTGGTTTCATTTCTCTCCTTTGTGAGGGTTCCTTTGATCCGATGGCCGATGTTCGTGAAAGTCGTCCTGACAAGCCCCAGAACGTGAAATGTGTTTTCGAACCTTGTCCTTTCCTTGATCCATTGTTGGATATAATACGATGAAGCTGTGTCATGGGTAGTTTCTCTTTACCGGATTTTTACATAATGTGGTATAATGGGCAATGATCCCAATACCTAATTAATTAAAAAAAATATATACATATTTTACTTCTTTTCTCAATGCCTATTGCGTTGGCATGTTGTAGTTTTATCGAATACAGATTTTTTAATGTTTATATAGTTTCAAAGAAAAATATAAGCAACATTTTTTTTTTAAGAACAATAAATGGTAAAACCTCTAAACTGCATTTTTATTTAATACTTAGCCATGCTACCATTTTATAGCCCTGATCTGCAGCCTACTGCATTTGGAATAAAGAAAGTGTTCGTATCAAATAAACATGAAACGCAATAGAATATGAGTTTATTAAAATGCAGTAAATCTTTTAAATAATTCACATAGATTAGATTTATTTATCTAAAGTAGTAAGTCTACCTAATATATACAAATCCGTTCATTTGCAACAGTTACTACAAAAAAAAGTTGTCCAGGGTACGACGCCCATACAAGAAGAATTATCCTCATTAAAAATAGAACTGAAACTAGAACTGAACGTTCTAGTAAAAAGTCTTTCTTATTTATGGCAAATGAACTTACTTCCTCCACTGTACATGAACTGCTGTTCATCTCATGTAACTGAACTACATTTAATTTACTATAAATGTATACTATCTCTTCTAAATGTTCTCTCAGTGACGTGCGCCGCATGGTAGTGTGGGAATTGTATAGCAATGACATATGCAATAAAACGTTATATAACTGAAAAAGTGATAAGAAAGCACTTCATTAATTCCCTTCTTTGCCCATCATCATTTTCTTATGAAACTGCTACATGTTTCTTTTTCTCTGCCATCAACTTCCTAATGCTACAATTCTTGCAGAAACAACGACACTAATAAATATGTACTTAAAATTTTATAAAAACTGTCTAATTTCGATCAGTCTCCCAAACGAATGTTTAGATTTAAATATAAAGACCTTTCTGTACCGCTGTATGACTTCAAAATATGCGTATCCTAATGTTGAGCTTGTTTCATGGCTTGCGACAATATAATATAAGCAGAATGTTTTCTTCGTCCTGACCTTTTTGTGTATATTATTAGTATTATGTGCATATTATGCACAGTGTGAAATAAACTTTTATAAAATCGGGGCTGTAGTAGACTAGTGTACGTATTTAATGGCTGCTACTTCAAGTAAATGCTATCATAATCTATGTGGAATACTATCTTCCTGTCATGAAAACTAGATTTTACGTCATTGTATATGTACGTATAATAAAAATACATACATGGAGAAATTCAGTTGCTTCTTGTAAATTCAACTACACGGGTTTATATTTCATGCATATACCTCTTGTAAAAAAGAAAGAAAACCAACCGGTGAGCGTCTCTACATCTAAGCCTATGCCACTAACCCGTCCACGGCAATAATAAAATTATACGAAATATGACACAGACAAGATAATATGACAAAGTCCGTCTCATAAGTTTATCGCAGGAACAATGGGACTCAATTCCAGCGGAATACAAATGCCCAATCCATAATATTAAATCTGTCCACTATTGTCTAATTGCGATGAACGGCGATCGCCTGGCTCGCCGATTCAACCGTTCGCGCGTGGTGAATTATTCATACGCGGCGATTGTCAAGTCCAGAGCCGGACCGCGATTTGTTACGGTTAGGATTGTTGCGAGGGCGCAGGAACACATATACAGGATGAGTTTAGAGGAACGAACCACTAAGTCTTCTTAGTAAAACCAGTGAATGTACAAGAAGTAATGAATACAATTCATGGTATTAAGAACAAGAAAACTGAAGACATATATGGCATGACTACTGCTTTATTAAAAGAAGTTAGTGCAGAAATTTCGGAACCTTTTTCTGAAATAATCAACAAATGTTTAGAAGAGGGCATTTTCCCAAGAGAACTTAAAGTTGCTAAGGTAACATCCATCGATAAAAAAAGGAGACAGGCACATACAAGAAAATTATAGACCAGTGTCAGTATTACCAACATTATCCAAGGTTACGTAAAGTATATGAAAACGATTAGTTTCCTTTTTTGGAAGACAGAGAACATTCACACCCGCACAACGTGGATACAGGGCTGGAAAATCTACAGTCACAGCTTTGGTTGAGTCCATTATTAGCGCAAGATCATCAGAAATTTGAGGAAATGATTTTATGTAATATGAGTAAAGCATTTGACGCAGTATCACATCAACTACTATTAGCCAAACTAAATTATTATGGTGTGAGAGGTACCGCAAATAAATTATTGGCGTCTTACCTTGAAGAAAGAAAACAAGCAGCGGGTTGGGAGAATCAATATTGGGCCCTCTTCACGATATATGTATATAAACGATCTTCCAGAAAATGTAATGTACAGCAAAGTGTCTTATATGCTGATGACACCTCCTTCATTATTAAGTGAAGAGTGATATAAACCAAACCTCAGGTACTTACCATTATGGCAGCTACACGAAATCAAACGGTGAACATCTTGGGAGTCACAGCGGATGGAGGACTTGGCTGGTCGGGACATGTGTCTAGTATAACATCAAAACTCAACACTGCTGTATTACGGAATTTTAATTTGGGGTGCATCTAGTGAACTGCAACGAGTTTTTATATTGCAAAAACGTGCAATAAGAGCTTTGTGTGGGCTACGGTCTCGGGACAGCTGGCGTGAATATTTTACTAACGAAAAAATATGATAATAATTAGTGTATACATTCATCAAAATAGGATGCAGTTTTTCAAAAGCTCGGACTATCACAGTTACGATACTCGTAATAGGAATGATTTAGTTACATTACGCCATCAATTAAAAAGGTCTCAGCAATCGATAACCTATCCTGGTGTAAAATTATATAATAAATTTCTTGACCGCATTAAATGAGTATTGAATGTGTGATTTTAATCAATAATTGTTATCCGCAGTACCAATATATGTATATTTACATATGTCTTGTTCGTTACTTTTCTGAACTTGTGATATACTCCTTTATGTATATATTGTTTATTATCTATTTTTTCTCCTTTTTTAATTTATAACATTTATGGTTGTTTAGCTATTATACCATTGTTTATTGTTATTATTTAGGACAACAAATCTTGCTTCCCTTTTCACCGGCAGTACTTGAAAAAGATAGCCAAATTAATAGAATGTCTTTACTCCTACGACAAAACAATGACGTAGGTAGAAACTGACAATAGACAAAGTGCATCAAACTAAATAAAAATGGACAGCTGTGATTTAAAAAATTTGTCGACAACCTCATTACATGAAAATCTAAAATCAGAAGTGGGGGAAACTTAAAATTGAGGCAAGAATGCCAATTAAGGAAAAATAAAATTGATCTACGCGAGCATTTCTTCGAAAAACAAATTGTTTCAAATTTGACCAACATATTCCATCATTTTGCCGCGCACAGTATATAAAAGTTCATAGGAAGTTATCGTCTTTTAAAATATAAAATGCCCATTAAAATTTTCGATTTTGGTTAGCCTTTTTGAAATTCATAACATTACGTCTTAGGAGCGTGCCCTGTATAGAAAAATATTTTTCATAATGTTACATCGAAACGTATGTGGTTTCATGCATTTAGATATTAGTCCTGTTTCTTTTAACAATATATAATATGTATTAGATATAAGTAGTTACACAAATTAGTATGACATATAATAAAATAGGCCACACTAACCTTAAAGTGATCTGGAAACTTGTTCTCTTTCAATTTCCTAAATTGTTCCTTTTATATTTTCAGTACACAACATTACTAAATTAGTAGAGAAAAATCTATTTTTCGAAATAACCGAAGAAGGCTTATAATTAAATATATGAAAGTTCGTAGGAAGATATTCTATTTTAAAATATAAAATACCCATTAAAATTTTCGATTTTTGTTAGCATCTTGAAATTAATTTAATATTACGTCTTATTTTGCGTCAGTGTTTATCTTGTGTCCTGTCCGAGCATTTTTCCGAAAAACAAATTGCTTCAAATTTAATCAATCTATTCCACCATTATGGTAGACAGTATAGGAAAGTTCACAAGACTTGTATATTTAGTTAATCAAACTTAATATTCCCTACGGGCGAGAAGGAAACGATTAAACAAAGACTCTGTTTGGCCAATATATATTTTACCTACATTTTCGGGTTAATAAAAAATAAGGTTTAGTTATAAATGAATAGGTGTTATTCAATCCATGGTTTCTTAAATTTTAAAATATTCTTATCTGTGACGAGGCGGCGATATGCTTGCTCTTTTAATCTGACTATCTTGAAATATTTCCTGGCATTTCTTGATTGCTGCAGCTTCTGCTGGATTGAATTTGAAAAATTACCTTCTTTACTTGATCAAAATATTTGTTGTAGTAAAACGCAGCCTGTAACCATGTTCCCCAACGTGTAACAATCGGCTGTGGTGGTTCAGGTAAATCAGGACACAGTTTGCGAAATAGCCGGGTACGTTTCGGGGACTTTAGAAACACTGCCTTTGTACTAGCAATCAATGCATTTGCTAGTAGAAAACATGTCAAGAACATTCTGTGGTTAATGTAATGACATTAATCACAGAATGTTCTTGACGATCTGTTGTTTCGTCCACACAGAACCACAGTTTTTTATCTTTTAATTCCGTTTTCATTCTTTTTTCTATATGTTCACGAGCAAATGGCACTACATTTCGTATCGATGTCCGACTAGGTCATTTACAGTCCGCATATTTATTCCAGAAGGAGACAAATGGTTCTTTGTCTAGTAAACGAAACGATAGATTACATAAAATAAGAGTAACACATAAATCAAATTTTTCTTGGTCTCGTATGCTACTTTTTGCAGAAGAATGCTGTTTACTTTCGATGTGGCGTTGACAATGGCTTCTGGACCAACACATTAAAGGGATTTTACAAACTAGACATTGAATTTTAGCGCCATCAAAAATTAAGTCCGGCATGTCCACTATAAAGTCTTTAACTGTGTCTGCCATTGGTTGTTTTCGCGACGTACCTAACTGCGACATTTTTAAAGCAAACATAAGCGTACAATTACGAAATAAGTTACGACAGCCTACATATACACAGAACTACTCGCATACAGCATCGATTTAGTACTGACGCTGTGAACGCGTGAAATAAATAATCGCCGACTCCGCACCACATATCTACTACACTGACTGTTACCGCTGTTTGCCCAGACTAGTTATAATTAATAAAACAAAGGTTTTAAACTATAACTTAACATTTATTGACTTTTACCCTAAATTAATAAATATGTATTATGCACGAATTTTATTTTAATTTTTATTAAATTTTATAAACATCACCAAGGTACTTTTCACTTTGAACACCAAATTCAAAATGCAGACAAAGCAAACAAAATTCCATATCGAGGCTATAACATTCGGGGAATTCCCACAAATGGAAATCGCATTACATTCCTCGTCTCCAATGTCGCAGTTGTAAAAATAAAAGTGAAGCTTTTGCTTCACTTTTATTTTTCTTGTTAGAATTTGGGTTGATCGTGTTAAATCGAAATAAGTCGTGTGAAAAGAAAATTAATTTTTTTTTCTAGTTCGTGTTAAATCAAAATCGTGTTAAAGAAGTTCGTGTAAAAACAGAATTGGGTGTACTTGGCTTGGAGCTTCCAATATTCCAGTTATCCTGAGTCCATCTCTGGCAGGTGAGTTATAATTACAACCGTAAATTATATCTTCTCGAACAAATCTACATTTGTATAATATATTTCTATACGAAGGAAAAACTGAACCCATTTAATTTTTACATCTTCGTTATCTTAACCTTATTCTTTAATACTCCTACCTAAGCGAATGTGCACAGTTTACATCTGCGTTTCAAGCTACACACATAGTATATGAATTTTGATGCATACAAATATGGATATCTTTACTAGGACCATACCTCGGCGTATAACATGTTTCCTTAATGCTAAACACGGTGAAATCATAACATTTTCGATGCAACTCGTGTTAAACCATCATCTCAAGCAAACGGAACGGAAATTCGAACAGGATGCGGATATGAATTTTTATTGCGACTGACTCTAACGAGCCAAACTTGGAGCATATTTATGAAGATGTACGGGTAATAAACAACATATACATCTATGCATATTAAATTAATGCAGTATGATCGCACTCGATTGTTTTTTTTTTATATAGAAACATGTTTATACCTGATTAATTAAAATTCAATACGTTTATATGTCGTAGTTATGTAAGCTGTAATTTGCAAATGAACAATAACAATTGTAAGAACAATGCTTTTTTGATTTATTGCATTTATTAAACGGCGTGCGTATGTACAAGGTGTAATTAGTGTAAAATGTAAACAACTTTTAATTATTATTCATGCATACGTATATTGAATTAAATATGGGTTATGTAAGACGTTTTATACGATTAGTATCTCTATACATGAATCATGTTAATAAACTATCAAGAAATGTTTAATTATTGTTTCCGGGGAATACAGTACAATACCAGTTGTTTTTCTTATATTTATGGCAGCTACAACAGCTTTATTACGTTTTATATCACCTTTTGTATAATATTCTTTTCCGTGGCGTTCGTTACATCCGAAGCAATAAATAATTGCTTTTAATTCCAACATAATGCCATGCTTTTTATATGTTTGCCTTTGGTTCACGGATTTTAAATAGCTGCTAAGAATTCACCTCATATTATTACTACCGCAAGGTAATCGCCTCTGTGATACATAGGCGTTTCACAGCAGCAGCAGTGTGCAAAAATCGATTCTCACTTAATCAGCGTCCGCTTGTTTATTTTTCGTTCAGTTTAGGAAACGAGAGCATGCGTTGTGTTTTGTGTCACGTGTTATTCGTTAAAAATATTTAATTATTAATTTAAAATGTGTAATGTGAACAAGGCTAAAAGCGACCCTTTGCTGACGCAGTAAATAAATTTATCTGTGACTTTCCGGATTTGTTCTACGACGGTGCTAAAATAGTTCACAAAATGTACAAGAAACATTTGATGTGCTAGTTCAAGGCGGGGTGTAAATACCAAAGAACGCAGAAATAGAAAAAAGGGCGTGCCAACGAGATCTGCCTTTATTTTCGATTTACCTGTCATGATGATAACCTGTAATTTGTCATTTCGCTTACGCGAAAAAGAACCGTTTCAGAACTTTTGGTATAAGCATAACCCCGAGTTAAAGCTACGAAAGCGGCACATGAACGTACGCGAAGACGCAGAAAAGAAAATCAAGTCTACATTAAAAAATTACTTGCTTCGGTTATGTGTTGACGAGGCAACAGGTTGTGAAAGAAATTCTATTCTAAATGTTATAGTACGTGCACTGGACCCTCACAAACCGATATTTCCACTGTTATTAGCTAGCAAAAGACAGGAAAAGTATACTGGTGTAACAATTGTGAGGGTGGTACTTTCAAGTCTCATCGCGTCAAGTGTTGGTATTTATGAGCGATGGTGCCGCGACAATGCGTTCGGTAAACCGTTCTCTTCTTGAACATGGTTGCAAGTATTTACATGTTACGTGTAAAGTGCATGCTTTACAGAAACTATTCGACAATGTTCACCCGAGGCAAATGCATTAATAGCAAATACAAAAAAAGTGTTTCTCAAATCTCTAAAGCGTCTTCGATCATTTAACGCACAGTGTCCTGGTATTCGTAAATTACCACAGCCGATTCTTACACGTTAGGGAAGATGGTTACAGGCAGCTCTGTATTATGCGGAATATTTCAAACAAGTAAAAGATGTTACTATTCTCTTGGTTTCCGGGTTGGAGTCGCGTCGTTATCATAGCTTTAGCCGACGTCAACAGTCTACACACTGACTCAGTATTGTATCTTCTGGCACAGTAAGTAATAATAAGTTTAACAATTTCTTCGTTGATACCCAATTAGTTCTTCTACTGGATTACTTCCGTCAATAAGAAGTTCGATGTGCGTTCTTCCATTTTCTATAAATGAAATGATTACTGCCATCACAAAATTGAAAAACAAGTATTCGACGAGACCTCATGATATTGCAGCGGCAACTATGAAACCTACTTATTGTTAGTTAATCTATCCTTCGAAAAAGGTATTTTTCTTGACGTACTGAAGCTAGCAGTGATTGTTCCATTACACAAGAAAGGGAGCCGGTAAGAGGTATCCAACTATAGGCCAGTAGCGTTAACTTCCGTCATTTCCGAGATAATAGAGTATTGCATGCACAGTTATTTCATCTTGCCAACACGGACAAAGAAAAGGTCACTCGACATGTTCAACATTAATTCAATCTCACACAGAAGTTGTGAAGTACATCGAGGAACCAATTGATGTTTTCTATGATTTGAAAAAAGCATTCGACTGCGTACAACACGACATATTATTCAAGAAATTATGCTCATATGGCATTAAAGGAAATGTAGCAGAATAGCTCCAGACCGTTTGATTCAAGGTTCAGTGTTGCTTTATGTAAATAATATAGCTACACTGCTTAACAGTATCTATATTACTATGTATGCTGATGATATCTCAGTTCTTGTAGATGACAGGAATCTTACAACTTGTTACTCGTACACCGACGTGCTGACTGTGCGCTGGGACATTCCGTTTACCGAAAACCCATGCACACGGATAGATATCTCAACGGCCTCTCACACCATCATCCAACCCAAATACGCGGTGTTATCAATTCTCTTATTCAAAGAGCCATTTCAATATCTGAACCCAATTCGCTGCCTCAAGAATCGAACCACATCACCGAAATTCCGATCCGCAATAATTATTCTAGGAAAGATGTTCAAACTACCATTAACCGCTGGACCAACCCCTCTCCACGGCAACTTTTCTTATCTAGCCCTAATTTCCGTAAGCAAACGTACGTACCCTACATTCAAGGTGTCACCGATCGCGTCAGCAAGATTCTCTTCAGGAACCACATAAAAACCATCTACAAACCCAATTTCATACTATCAGACTACTTTCCTATCAAAGACTACAATCATCTGGAAGCCTCTGCTGTCTACCAGATCCCATGTTCCTGCGGTAGTGTGTACATCGGCGATACATAGCGATCGGTCATTTGTGTTATTGAACACCAGTGTTGTACGCGGTTGTTGTGTATAGCTGAATATAGCAAATTCAATTTAACTCTATCCGCATCTTGTCTCTCAACCCTCACTATTATAGTAAAAAAATCGGTGAATCAATAGAGGTATTCAAACATCTCATCCCAATTCAAATCGCGAAGATGGCTATCCCTTACATCACACGTGGAAATTGGAACTGATTAAACCTCCTAACAACCACTACGCTTCATTGATCTATAACGTTTCCACCACTCCATTGATCCGAAACAAGTCCTATATAACACCCGCCCCAGGAATGAATAGTCTCCAGTCAGTGTACTGTGAACAGCCGTGAAGATGTCCCACAAGAGTGTAGACGAAACATCGGCAGAAGCTACGACAACGACGCCGTTCCAACCCAGAAACCAAGAGTATAGTGTATTACTATATATTATTCTTTAAACTATGTTAGTATTTACATCAATTAATAGAAGTCCATGAACTCAGAAGTTGGTGTAATTAATATAACATTTCAATAACTGTCAAAGGTCTTTCTTTCTTCTCTTGAACTTGTTTGGAATTTCTTTCAATTTTAAATGAGTAAATATGCTCTAAATTACAGCTATAAATTCTTTGCCAGATATAGTACTAAAATCTACAAAAGGAGAGTTAGTCAATTCTATGTTTAAAGTTATGAGTTTTTGGATGAATATAACAAAACATTTTGTTCAAAGGAATTGATAAGTTTCGATCATATATAACTTTTCAAATTTAAATCTTTTCTAATAATGCATTTTTTCCATTTATAATACTTCAACATACATCTCTTAGAACCTATTCTTATCTATAATAGCTAGAACTTCATTTCTTTATATGCACCCAAAGCATACAAGAATTTATTTTAAACATAAAGCCACAGAGGTACGAGCTTCTCTTGACTAACATTTACGCATTTGTAAATGCTTATTGCTCATCTCTTTAGGGATCGATATTTCGGTCTAAATGTTTGCTGTACGTGTGATTTACTACATATCCTGGATTCGCAGATGTGCCATTGTTAAGCGCAATGTCAACAGAGCTGTCAGACAAAATACGACCGCAAAGTCAATATAAAACTGCTTAACTGGAGAATGTTCGGAATTTTTTTAACAATGGATTTACCAACGGACGACGTTCGTATTAATGTTATGATTAATCTACGCGAAAATGGAAAATACTCCGTGTTTAAAGATGACAAGAAAGGCATTAGTTCGAAAATACTTTTAAGATGACAGGATGTTTGTGTTGTGTGCATGTAAAATGATGATTCGGTCTGTCTGGAACAGGTGGATTGGGTGTTAAAAGTACAGTCCCTGGTTATCGAATTAGGATTACTTAAAAATATGATTTTGGGGTAAAATTAAAAAAAAACAGTTGGCAATATTATTATTTAATTACATATAACATGCAAGTAAGTATAATTTGAACATATATTTACTAATATTTGCTCGTTCCTCCTCTGTGTTTTATTATTTCCTCCATCTTCTAGATCTAGAATATCGCGTTATTTCCCCAACGACACCATTGGATTATTAGAGCTCCTTTTTCCTTTTTCCCAATGTATGTATTTCAAATTACCAATTTTCACATGAGTTTTGATCAGGAAGGAACACAGAAAACTTGACATTAAATGTTAAGCAATAAGTAGTTAATTTAAGCCATACCTTAATAACGAATTTCAAAGAACAATCAGGATGTAGGCAATGCTTTTAAAGCAAAGCTTCGGTAATCGCGAACCTAACGCCTCTCTTTCTTTTCGTACAATCAGGGGTAATAACCAAAGCAATATGACATCAAGTTCCTTCAGTGATCCAAAAAGCAGATTGAAAGACCTGATTGGATGGCTATCCACAAGAATCCCATTATAATGCATTTTAGATCAATGTTTAAACGTACTCAATGGAGAAGGACAACGAAATTTAATCTAGAAAACGAAATCAGTTAATTTCTTTTCTTAATTTTTTGAGTACTAAATAAAGCAATCATCTTTACTTCTCTGTAGTGCACCAATTTTATACCACTAACACTCCCTTTGCTCTGTCGAAAAGCAAGACCGTGTTAAAGGTCTCCTAACATTGAAAAATGAGAGACTGTTCGTGACAGCACACGCGTCCACTATCCTACTAACTGACCATAGCACATCACGATATTTTACTATGGATTATTTAATTAAGCGGAGCAGAATTCCCACAAAGGAGCCCAATAGCTTACCGCCTCATACAGACGCGAAATGCGTTCTGAATTCGCCTCGCTTAAACGTAAGTAAATGCCTATATGCATAGGCATAATTATATGCCTCCGCAAGAGAATCTGCAAGTGGCTCCTTTGAAATACGAGCCGGACAATTAAAAGCTTTCCCACAAATGCAGGCAGCGCTACCATCCGAAAAAGACGGAAGAAAGCAAGAGAGGACGTAAAAATAAGGAAAGGAAGTGCGATGAGGCTGAACATACGACACCATTCGGTGTTGTGTGGCCGTTCCGAGGGATGAGAAGTACCACTTCTCTCGCTTGATTACATAACCAGAAAAAGGAGGTGCTGGATATTTTTCCTTCACTAACACTACTTTCGTACAATGATATATGTGTTATTGTATTCGAGGGGCATTTGCATAATTCACGGGAGTAATTGCTTTTTCTGCGCGAGAAGAGGGTGTTGATTTAGATGGGAATTTTTGTAAAGTAAATGTACTGCATTCTGGCGTTATATGTGAAATGCTTAGAAAAATACTTGATGATTTACTTGGACTATGAGTTTTTCTTAAAGGATGTCACTGCCAAATAGCTTTAACTAAATAAAAGTAATAAGATTAAGAACACAGCAACGAGCATAAAACATCTCAGTTTCGATAAAGTCTTTAAATGCATAGATACAGTTGTAAGTTTCTGGTTAGGTATCTGTTTTTTTTTCATGAATATACTGTGAACACAAAAGGCGTCAGTAGGTATACTACAGGGGAACGGGCTCACTTTTCGCGTCCCATAACTTCATGCATCCGCGGTTCGCGGCTAATTTCGCGGGCTATTTTAGGCGAGTTTCGTGAATTGATGTTGGATTAGCGGCTCACGCTTTTAATTCCGCGATGAATTTCGCGGATTTTTTATTTAATTACGCCCAATCGCGCGGAATTTTATTTAATTAACGCCCAACTCGCGGAATTTTATTTAATTAACGGCCCAATCCTCGCGGATTTTTTTAATTAACACCCAACTCTGCGCAACTTTCAAGGCATTCGCGTCCCATACTTCATGCATCCGCGGTTCGCGGTTTAATTCGCGTAATTTTATTTAATTTCACGCTAACCTCGCGGGGAATTTTATTTGATTAACGTCTAAGTCTCGCGGTATGTTTTGTTTAATTACGCTAATCTCGCGCACTTTCAGCCATTCGCGTCCCATAACTTCATGCATCCGCGGTTCGCGGATGATTTCGCGGAATTTTATTTAATTAACGCCCTAAACCATCGCGGAAATTTTATTTAATTAACGCCAACCTCGCGATTTTTATTTAATTAACTCTAATTCGCGCGGATTTTTTTTTAATTAACACTCATTCGCGCACATTTCAAGACACACCGCGTCCCATAACTTCATGCATCCGTCGGTTGAGTCGCGAGTATTTTCAGTCACCACGCCTTTAATTCCGCGAGCCAATTTCCTGGAATCCTACGGTTGGATTAGCGGACCGCCTTTAATCCCGCGGGGCAATTTCCTGGAATCGAAGTTGATTTAGCGTCTCGCGCCTTTACTCCGCGGTAATTTCGAGGAATCGAAGTTTGGTTATCGGCTCGCGTTTTTAAATTCCGCGGCTATTTCAAGTCGCGATTTTATTCCGCGAGTAATTTCACCGCTTTATTAGACAGCCCAATTTTAAGTTTGCGCTTTTTAATCCTGCGTAAAGTTGCAGTCGCGAAAGATGGGCGTCCGCGACTAAGTACGCTATTACGGTTTAAGGGGGGTTCGCGCTAATTGTCAAGGTCGCGCGTTTTATTCCGCGGGTAATCTCGCGGAATCGAACAAATGTATATAGATTGATGGCAGTCGGGGCTCGCGGAATCAAAGCAAAGGTATTATGGGATTGTGATTAGCGCTTAATTTCACGGTCATCGCCGAATCGATGCCAATGACACTTGCTCGTCGGATTTTATATTATGCTTAATAAGTAATTCCAGGAATTTTTAACTACTTACCAACCTTAGTCTCTTCCATTCGAATAGACGTAAATAAGACACGGTAGAAAAGTACCCTTTAGTATTCTCAGGATTTTTAACACGTCCTATCATGACAATGCAATATTGTGAGATATTACCAGTTAAAACTTTTATTATACGTATAGCATTTACGTCACACACAGGTAGAAAGTACCCTTTAGGGCGATTCTCGGAATTTTATTGCTGGTGGAAGATTGTGCGGCAATCCGGCCCACTTGGAAGTCATTCCCAACAATACCCGAGCAGTATTAGCTATGGTGCAGAGACCACAGACGACAGCGACTTAAATTTAAATTTATCGACGCGTTCGGTTTATGACGTCTTCGTTGAGAAGCTGGCTTCTAATTTGGGAAGAGTACCCCGTGCTCGAGAGACAGTTTGAGGCGCCACCCCTGCTGAAGAGAAAAGCGTTTCCCCCTTAGCTACATGATTTTGTTTGGGAAAGCTAGCGAGGGACAGCTGCCACCGATACAGGCGTTCCACAACGATCTGTCCAATACTCCCATTAGCATGCGCGGATTACGAGCATGCGCAGAGCGTCTGGCGGGGAATTCAATGCAGACCTTAGTGGAGTATTCGGATTTGGGGGTATCTGAAGACGGACGTTTTACTGCTCGCGAGACTCTTCGAGAACGTCCCGGGAAAGCTTCATCAAAGATTATGGCTTAATGCCAGCCCATTATTAACACCGCAATCCCGGGACTGTCGTGGGGTCGCCATTTTTGAAGCACAACACGCGTGGAATTAGACACTCTCCAAGACGTGGACAACCTTGATGTTTCTTTGGAGAGGCATTCGATGGGGCATGACGCAATGCTCTTTCAAGGTGATAAATGCTAATCTTGTTGTTTTTTAAAATGTCTAAATTCATATATTTTGTTACAGTTACCCAAGCAACACAATTACAATTCCGACTAATAACGATCCCGCGTTTTGCTCCCGCACGTCCTTATGTATTACGATCTCATTGCCATGTACAGCTGGGCGATGTACAGTCTTCTTGTCCTATGCCGACTGAGGCCTCGAATGAGGTTGAGGAGCGGAATTTGAATTTCCGCCGTTCCCGACGACCAACCCGGAAGGATATATTTTGGAGTCGATCTAGAATAATCCACCGCACATTCACGATCGACACAGGGACCTTCCACGTGGCCTGCCCAGCAGAAATCGCCCGGGGGTCTGCGTATGAAAAAGATGCTGGCCACCCTGTACAGTAAGGAGAATACGTTGTCCACTACCGCAGACCTCAAGCAGTAGTCTAGAGGAGGGGATACGAGTGACCAAGATACATAGAGCTTAAGATTTAAGCATCGTCCATGCTCAAAACCATATATCGACCTGAACACAACGCTGCGACAGGGTGCGGAAATGAGTTTATGAAAAGAATCTCTTCAAACTCATGAACAATGCAGTGTTCGGGAAGACTATGGAGAACGTGAGGTTGCGGAGGACATCAAGATCGTGGACAAGTGGGACGGACGATACGGCGCAGAGGCGTTAATCAGTCGTCCAAATTTTAAGTGTTCCACAATATTTAATGACAATTGAAGATGTAATTGCGTTTCATCCGTGATGCTCATTTCTTTAGGTGTAAAGTCAGGAGCATTAAATCCCTGCGTATTGATTACCGGGGATGCCTCGAATCGCTAACGGTATATATTTTTTCTCTGTGTTCAGGCAATAAAACTAAGCTTAGAACCCTTTCCAAATTCTTAATTCTGTTTGCAAATCTTTTCTATCGGTCGCCATAGCTACCCACTGCGACCTTCGATCTTCGTTCGGTATTGTATAAATCGTGACTCTCTCATCAAACTTCACCGACATTTTCTTTAAATGATTTTCTTGACAATTCCCGTACTCGATAATATTATCGTGAAGAATGAGCGATAAGCTACTGTACCGCTTTTTTAAATTCTCCTAACACTCCACTTCCAATTTTATGTCGACGGTTGAGGATTTGAGCGATTAATTTTGTTAATTATTTTGAATTTAGATCAGGAAGGATTTACTAAGAAAAATCAATATTACTTAAAAGTTGTCTATCGGCACACGTATAACAACCTCAAATATATTCGGAAATTTCACTATGAAGAAAGAGAATGAAGCCGAAGTAAAATGCATAGGTGCAAATTTTGTACATTTACAGCGGTACCTCGGTTTACAATTTGTGAAGCTGAAAAACTTTTTCGATGCTGGAAAGCATACTAGCTTCAAAGAAGCCGTTTTAACTGCAGAAAATATAAAAAGCCTCTTGTGGTAATGGCTAAACATTTTTCTTATTTCCCACTTGACACGTACCGTACGAGCGAGCGTACTATGATCACCCAATTTTACCTGTTTAAAATTTAGAGATACAATGTTGAGGAGTGCAATGTATGTCCGTTCACCGAGGCGATGGAATCTCTTACGCCTGCGCAAGAGCTGGAATTCCGCTCCATTTCACACTGTCACATATGCAGGCGACCCTTTGACGTTCGTGACGTCAGAGTTCGCGACCATGATCACCTTACTGGCTAGTATCGCGATACGACACATGAGGATTGTAATATTAATTACCAGGATAGTCACGTGACTCCAGTCGTTTTCATAATTTAAGTGGTAGGACTCCATTTTATCATCAAAACACCTCGCTAAAGATTTCGAACGCCACGTCGATTTGCTTCTATAAATAAAGAGCGACACATCTCCTTTACTAGAAATATAGACTATAACCTAATAAAATTCATATTTATTGATTCATTTAGATTTTTGGCATCCTCTCTAGAAAAACTATAAAAAACGAAAAAGAGGGGTGGTAGTGAGCGGCCTAAAAGGCACCATACTGACCAATTTTCAATTGAATAAAATACTTTTCGTAATAATTATAATGGTTTTTTATTTTATTTTTGTCTTTCAACAAGGATTTACCAACCTCTACATTAGATTGACTAATTTTAATTACTAGCATTTGTCAACACAAGAAAAATTACGTTTCTTCTTTATTAATATTATTATCCGATCAATGGTGCAATACCTAATTCATCGCATAATATGAAATACATATTTCCACATTTCTTGCTCTTACAAAATGGGTGATTTGCAGTAATACAAGTAAAGATTTGCTATTTAGCCACTTTACTCTTTAAATGCTTTTGTATGTTAGAGCTCTAATTCCTTTTATCAGTTCATTTTTATCAAGAGTAACTGCCTTGCCAACCCCCAACGACTCAATATCAGTTTTGGAATCGTTTTAGTCAGCCAGCAGCTTTTATGACGACGGCTGCCGTTCAAAGATGTTAAGCCTCTGCATAACCAACCAGGATCCGATATATACAGGCAGTTATAACAGGGTGGGAAGAATCCGACTTTACTGCTTCACCAGGCTTGGTGACCAAAATCTTACATATTTTTAACTAATGGTTTTTTTTCAACCTAGATTTTGCATAAAAATAAGTGTCCACTGTTTCGAACGCCATGGATACACATTGCGTCATTCGAAAGTGTGCACACGCGTTGCGAATTGCAACAATGTATGATATCATCCGGGACCCTCCCGCCCTACCAACCCTGACCGATCGTTTTTTATCGCTGTATCGTATGTATACTAGCCGTACCTGCACTGTTGCCGAATACACTTATTGTATAGCTCCTATCTACTTTTCGGAAAATTGCAACATTCTGGTGGTTACCATTTATGTTCGGCCCATAACAGCATTTAAACAGCAGTCGAGGCTGCAAAATTCTATTACTAGAATCAAAGTACGGTCTCCTAAATACGCTAAACACAGAAGTTCCTATAGATACAGTATGCTTGTAGTAAAATACCTTTATCAATTATCATTTCATATAGAGTAAATGCTGTGTAACCAATAAATAGTCCAACATTATTTTTGGAATCGCTTCATGCCCAACAGGTAAACCGTTCAGAACCTATTCAAAACGACAGTTGACAAACAGATAGCCTACTGCTAGTATCGCGATAAAACGACAACATGAGGATTGTACTATTAATTAACCAGGATAGTCCACGTGACTCCAATCGTTTTCATAATTTAAATGGGTAGACTCTCATGTTATCATCAAAAACCCTCGCTAAAGATTTCGAACTGCATCGTCGCTTTGCTTCATATAAATAAGAGCTACACATTTCCTTTACTAGAAATATAGAACGATACCTAATAAAATTCAGAATTTATTGATTCCTTTAGATTTTTTGGCATCCTCTCTAGAAAAACTAACAACCATACTGACCATATTTTCAATGGAATAAAATACGTTACGTATAATTATAAGGGTTTTTTTATTTTATTTTTGTCTTTCACAGGATGTACAACCTCATACATATTTGACTAATTTTAATTACTAGCATTGTCAACACAAGAAATTACGTTTCTTACTTTATTAAATATTATTATCCGATCAATGTTGCAATACTAATTCATTCGCATAATTATGACATATAATATTTCCACATTTCTTGCTCTTACAAATGGGTGATTTTGCATGATAGACGTAAAGATTTGCTATGTAGCCACTTTAACTCTTAAAGGCATTTTGTATGTTAGAGGTATTAAATCCTTTTATCAGTTTCATTTTATACAAGAGTAACTGCCTTGCCAACCCACCAACGACTCATATCAGTTGGAATCGTTTAGGTCCCCAGCGGGGCTTTATGACGAACGGCTGGCCGTTCAAAGATGTTGAAACCGCTGCATAACAACGGATACAGATATATACAGCAGGTTAAGGTGGAAGAATCGACTTTAACTGCTTCACCATGTATAGCTCCTATTCTACATTTTCGACATGCCACAGTCTGTGTGTTAACATTTATGTTCGGCCATAACGCATAACCAGATCGAGGCTGCAAAATTCTATTACAGAAAAAACGAGGTCTCCTAAATAACCTAACAAAGAAGTTCCTATAATAAGTATGCTTGTAGTAAATACCTTTATCAATTCATTTCATATAAGAAAGTAAATGCTGTGTTAACCAATAAATAGTCCAACATTAGTTGGAATCGCTTCATAGACCCAGGTAACCGTTCAGAAACCTATTCAAACGACATTACAACAATACCTACTGCTAGTATCGCGATAACGACCATGAGGATTGGTAATTTTATTACAGATAGTCACGTGACATCCAAGTCGTTTCCATAGTTTATTTAAGTGGGTAGAACTCTCATTTTATCATCAAAAACCTCCGCTAAGAGATTTGAACTTGCCGCGTCGATTTGCGTCATATAAATAAAGAATCGACAACATCTCCTTTACTAGAAATATAGACGATAACCTAATAAAATTCAGATTATTGATTCCTTTAGATTTTTGTCATCCTCTCTAGAAAAACTAACACCATACCTGACCATATTTTCAATTGAATAAAATACGTTACGTATAATTATAATGTTTTTATTTTAATTTTTGTCTTTTCACAGATACACCTCTACATTTTGTCTATTTTTTATCTAAGCATTGTCAACACAAGAAAATTACGTGTTCTTACTTTTATTAATATTATTAACCGATCAACTGTTTTCAGACCTAATTCATTCGCATAATTCTGACCATACATATTTCACATTTCTTGCTCTTACAATGGGTGATTTGCATGATATACGTAAAGCTTTGCTAATGTAGCCACTTTAACTCTTTCAATGATTTTGTATGTTAGAGGCTATAAATCCTTTATCAGTTCATTTATACAAGAGTAACTGCCTTGCAACCCACCAACGACTCAATATCAATTGGAATCGTTTAGTCAGCCAGCAGCTTTATGACGAAACGGCTGCCTTCAAAGTATGTTGACGTCCGCTGCATACAACGGATACAGATATAACAGGCAGGTATAACAGGTGTAAGCATCGACTTTAACCTGCTTCCCAGGCTTGGTGAATAAAATCTTACATATTTTTAAATAACTGGTTTTATTACATACCTAGATTTTTGCATAAAAATAGTGTCCACTATGGCTGGTATAAAAAGGGTGGGGGAGAGACAACTTTAACAGCTTTGCAGATAGTTTGACCTGCTTCATCAACCAAGTTTATTAAAACTATAATGCTTATGAGGGAAACAATGGAGAATAGTTGTTTTAAAATACTTATGAAGGCGGACAGATGGAGAATAGTTGTTTTAATACTTAGTGATGAGGACAGATAAGAATAGTGTTAAAATCCTATATGCATCTACTTGTCTATGGCAGATATTTAATGTTACATCTAATTTTAATTCAGAGAATAGTGTCACGGACCTATTGACATCATAAGAAGGCGATATTTGAAATTAAATTTTGTTTTATATGCAAATACGTTTTAATTACAATATGAATGCGCAGCGGATATCATCTAAGTCCACTGCTCCTTTTCGGCGTGGCAGAAGGACACTTGAGACGAAAATGTTAACGCATAGCCTAGTCAAACGGGTCCGCAGAGGGTATGGCCACGAGTTCAAATCTCGAAATAGTTTTCCGACTTGCACAAATTTCCTTCACTCCTTCGACGATAAGCGTTTCGCTTATCGTCCACTTTCACTTCGACAGCTACCCTGCGCCCATTATAAGTTACCTCTCTCATTACAGCTGTTACAGAACTATCGAAGATAATTCATTTCGTTGTAAGAACAAGTGCCTTGTTAGCAAATAACGATCCGGTGAAATCGTTTATACTGATAGCTGTTCAAAAGCAGTTTTAGAGCTGTTCAAAAATAGCTGTTTAGAAGCTGGTTTAAGCGTTTAGAAGCCGTTTCAAGGGCTGTTTAGAAGCTGTTTAAGCTATTCAAGAGCGTTTCAGGGCTGTTCCGAAGCTGTTTAGGTTGTTCAACAAGAGGTGTTTTCAGAAGCTGTTGAAGCCTGTTTTAAACTTTTAAAAACGATACGTTACAGGTGTGATACTTTCCGGGTGTGATACGTTCCGATGTGATACGTTCCGGTGTAATACTGGTATGGATCTGTTGTTTGTGGACGTGACTCATGTTTCAAAGTGTTTGGGGGTCGGGATAGGTAGGAGTAGGTCGGGGTCAATGAACGTGGGATCTTTCATTATCTATTTACGCACCCACGCTTATTGACCCCCTACCTACTACTTACCTATCCGACCCCAAACACATTTGAAACATGAGTCAACCTCCACAAACACAGCGTCCATACCATGTCTACACCCGGAACGTATCACCTCGGAACGTATCACACCCGGAACGTTCACACCTGTAACGTATCGTTTAAGCTTAACGCTCAACATCTTCTGAACACTCTTGAACAACCTAAACAGCTTCTGAACAGCCTTGTAACACTCTTGAACAGCTTAAACAGCTTTTAAACAGCCCTTGAACAGCTTCTAAACAGCTTAACAGCTTCTAAAACAGCTTTGAACAGCTTAAACCTGCTTTTGAACAGCTATTCCCAGTTTATACACGATTTCAACAGATCGTTTATTTGTTAACAAGGCCCTTGTTCTTACACGAAAAATGATATCTTCGATAGTTCTTACGCTGTAATGAGAGAGGTAACTTATTAATGCGCTAGGTTGAAGAATGTCGGTGAGTGGACGATAAGCGAAACCGCTTACGTCGAAGGGAGGCTGAAGGAATGTGCAAGTCCGAAAACTCTTTCGAGATTTGAACTCTTGCCATACCCTCCTGCGGACCCGTTGACTAGCGCTATGTCGTTAACATTTTCACAGAGTGTCCTTCTGCAACGCCTGAAAAGGTAGCAGTGGATCTAGATGATATCGCTGAGTCATTCATATTGTACATATAAACGTATTTGCTATAAAAACACATTTTTCAAAATCGCCTTCTTATATGTCATTAGGTCCCGTGACATATCTCTGAATAAAATTAGATGTACGTAAATATCTGCCATAGACAAGTAGCATCATATAACGGATTTAACCACTATTCTTCATCTGCCTCCTCATAATATTAAACAACTATTCGTCCCATCTGTCCTCCTCATAAGTATTAACAACTATTCTCCATCTTTTTCCCTAATAATCATTATAGTTTAATAAACTTGGTTGATGAAGCAGGTACAACCTAATCTGGCAAAGCTGTTAAAGTTGTTCTCTCTCCCCACTTTATAACCAGCCAGTGCACTTATTTTTATGCAAAATTCTTTAAAAAATATGTAAGATTTTATTCACCAAGCTGTTGAAGCCGTTTAAAGTCGATTCTTCCACTGTTATACCTGCCTGTATATATCTGTATCCGTTGTTCTGCAGGCGCTTCAACATCTTTGAACGGCCAGCCGTCCGTCATAAAGTGCTGTATGACTAAACGATTCCAACGATATTAGAGTCGTTGGTGGGTTGGCAAGGCAAGTTACTCTTGTCTAAATGAAACTGATAAAATGATTTATAGCCTCTAAATACTAAATGCATTTTAAAGAGTTTAAAGTGGCTACATAGCAAAGATCTTTACGTTTATCATGCAAATCACTCCATTTGTAAGAGCAGAAATTGGATATTTTGTCGTAATTGATGCGAATGAATAGTATTGCAACATTTGACGGATGAATAATATTTAATAAAGTAAGAAACGTAATTTTCTTGTGTTGACATGCTAGTAATTAAAATTAGTCAAATATGTAGGAGGTTGGTAATCCTGTTAAAGAACAAAAATAAATAAAACCATTATTAATTATACGTAACGTATTTTATTCATTTGAAAATCTGGTCAGTTGGTGTTATTTTTCTAGAGAGGATCCAAAAAATCTAAAGGAATCGATAAATCTGATTTTATTAGGTTATCGTCTACTATTTCTAGTAAAGGAATGTTCCGCTCTTTATTTTAGGAGCAATCGGACCCCCCCCCCACGCGGCGTTCGAATCTTTAGCGAGGTTTTTGATGGATAAAATGAGAGTCCTACCCACGTAATTATGAAAACGACTGAATCACGTGACTAATCCTGGTAATTAATATTAACAATCCTCTGTTTCGTATCGCGATACTAGCCAGTATGTTCTGTTTGTAACTGTCGTTTTGATAGGTTTCTGAACGGTTACCTGTTGTGCATGAAGCGATTTCCAACTAATGTTTGCTATTTTATTGGTTAACACAGCATTTACTCTTATATGAAATGAATTGATAAAGGTATTTACTACACGCATACTTATCTATAGGTAACTCTTTGTTAGCGTTTATTTAGGAACCTGCTTTTATTCGAGTAATAGAATTTTGCAGCCTCGATTTGCTGTTAATGCTGTTAGGCCGAACATAATTTTAACACACGATGTTGCCTTTCGAAAATGTAGATAGGAGCTATACATGTTAAGCAGTTAAGTCGTTCTTCCCCTTTATACCTGCCTGTATATATCTGTATCCGTTTGTTATCAGCGGCTTCACATCTTTGAACGGCCAGCCGTCGTCATAAAGCTGCCTGGCTGACTAAACGATTCCAACTGTATTGATCGTTGGTGGTTGCAAGGCATTACTCTTGTAATAAATGAACTGATAAAGAGTTAGTAGCCTCTAACATAACAAAATGCTTTAAAGATTAAAGTTGCTACATAACAAATCTTTACGTTATCCATGCACAATTCACGCATTTTGTAAGAGCAGAATGTGGGAAATATGTAATGTCCTAATATGCGAATGAATTAAGGTATTGCAACATTTGATGCGGATAATAATATTTAATAAAGTAGAAACGTAATTTTCTTGTGTTGACAATGCTAGTAATTAAATTAGTCAAAATGTAGAGGTTGGTACTCCTGTAGAAGACAAACAAATAAATAAAAAACCATTATAATTATATCGTACGTATTTTATTGCATTTAAAATATGGTCGGTATGGTGTTAGTTTTTCTAAGAAGGATGCCACAAATCTAAAGGAATCACTAAATCTGAATTTTATTAGGTTATCGTCTATATTTCTAGTAAAGGAAATGTGTCCGCTCTTTATTTTATGAAGCAAATCGACGCGGCGTTCGAAATCTTTAGCGAGTTTTTGAATGATAAAATGAGTCCTACCCACTTAAATTTATTGAAAACGACTGAGCACGTGACTATCCTGGTATTAATATTACAATCCTCATGTGCGTATCGCGATACTAGCCAGTAGGTATCTTGTTTGTAACTGTCGTTTTGAATAGGTTTCTGACCGGTTACCTGTTGTCATGAGCAGATTCCAACTATGTTGGACATTTATTGGTTAACACAGCAATTTACTCTTATATGAAATGATTGATAAAGGTATTTACTACAAGCATACTTATCTATATGGAACTTCTTTGTTAGCGTTATTTAGGAGACCTTCGTTATTCTAGTAATATAAATTTTGCAGCCTCGATCTGCTGTTAATGCTGTTATGGCCCGAACTAATGTTACCACACAGAATGTGGCATTCGAAAATGTAATAGGAGCTAATACTATTAAGTTGTATTCCGGCACAGTGCAGGTACGGCTGAGTATCATACTAACAGCGATAACGATGGTAGGGTTTTTAGGGGTAGAAGACCCGACTGATACATACATTGTTGCAATTCCAACGCGTGTGCACACTTTCCGAATCAGCAATGTGTATACATGGCTGTTCGAAACAGTGACACTTATTTTTATGCAAAATCTAGGTTGTAAAATAAAACCTTATTTAAAAATGTAAGATTTTATTCACCAAGCCTGGTGAAGCATTAAAGTCGATTCTTCCACCTGTTATACCTGCCTGTATATATCTGTATCCTGTGGTTATCAGCGGCTTCAACATCTTTGAACGCCAGCCGTCCGTCTAAAGCTGCGCTGACTAAACGATTCCAACTGATATTGGTCGTTGGTGGGTTTGTCAGGAATTTACTCTTGTATAAAATGAACTGATAAAGAATTTATAGCCTCTAACATACAAAATGCATTTAAGAGTAAAGTGGCTACATAGCAAACTCTTTACGTTATCATGCAATCCCATTTGTAAGAGCAAGAAATGTGGAAATATGTATGTCCATAATTTATACGAATGAATTAGGTCTTGCCACTTTGATCGGGATAATAATTCTAATAAAGTAAGAAACGTAATTTTCTTGTGTTGACAAGCTATTTTTAAGTAATTAAAATTAGTCAAATATGTAGAGGTTGGTAATCCTGTGAAAGACAAAATATAAAACCATTATATATACGTACCGTATTTTAATTCATTTGAAAATAGGTCAGGTATGGTGTTTAGTTTTTCCTAGAGAGGATGCCAAAAATCTAAAGGAATCAATAAATCTGAAATTTTTTAGTTTTCGTCTATTTTCTAGTAAAGGAGATTGTGTCCGCTCTTTATTTATATGAAGCAAATCGACGTGGCTTCGAAATCTTAGCGAGGTTTTTGATGATAAATGCGAGGTCTTACCACTTAAATTATGAAAACGACTGGATCACGTCGACTATCCTGGTAAGTATATTACAATCCTCATGTTCGTATCGCGATAACTAGCCAGTAGGTTGATCATGGTCGCGAACTCTGACGTCACGAACGTCCAAAGAGTTCGCCTGCATATGTGACAGTGTCGAAATGGAGCGGATTCGAGCTCTTGCGCAGCGTAAGAGATTCATCGCCTCGGTGAACGGACATACATGCCTCTCTCAACATTGTATTCTAAATTTTAAACGGTAAAATTGGGTGATCAGAAGTAAGGCTCGATCGTACGGTACGTGTCAAGTGGGAATAAGAAAAAATTGTTTATGGCCATTACCACAAGAGGCTTTTTTAGATTTTCTGCAGTAAAACGGCTTCTTTGAAGCTAGTATGCTTTCCCAGCATCGAAAAGTTCTTCGGCTTCACAAATTGTAAACCGGGTACCGCTGTAAATGTACAAAAATTGCCCTCTGCATTTTTACTGTCGCTTCATTCTCTTTCTTCATAGTGAATTTTCCGAATATAATTTGAGGTGTTTTATACGTGTGCGATAGACACTTTTTAACTATATTGATTTTTCTAGTAAATACCTCTCCTGATCCTCAATTTCGCAATTATTAACAAATATTAATCGGGCTCAGAAAAAATCCTCAACCGGCGACATAAAAGGGAATTGGAGTGTTAGATGAATTTAAAAGCGGTGACAGTAGCTTATCGCCTCATTCTTCACATCATATTATCGAGTACGGAATGTCAAGAAAATCATTTAAAGGGGAAATGTCCGGTGAGTTTGATGAGATAGTCAGATGTTATACAATTACCGAACGAGATCGAAGGTCGCAGTACGGGTTAGCTATGGCGACCGAATATAAAATGATTGCAAACAGATTGAATAGAATTTGGAAAGGGTTCTAAGCTTAGTTTTTATTGCCTGAACCAGAGAATATATCCGATAGCGATTCGAGGCCTCCCGGTTAATCAATACTCATGGATGAATGCTCCCTGACTTTACAACCAAACGAAATGAGCATCAACGGATGAAACGCAACTAATACATCTCAATTGTCATTAAATATTGTGGAACACTTTAAAATTGGACGACTGATTAACGCCTTCTGCGCCGTATCGTCCGTCCCTACTGTGTCCACGATCTTGATTGTTCCGTCCGCAACCTCCACGTTCTCCATAGTCTTCCCGAACACTGCATTGTTCATGGAGTTTGAAGAGATTCTTTTTTTCCAAACTCATTTCTGCACCTGTCGCAGCGTTGTGGTTCAGGTCGATATATGGTTTGAGGAAGACATGGCGATTGCTTAAATCTTAAGGCTTCTATGTACTTGGTCACTCGTATCCCCTCCGCTAGTACTGCTTGAGTTGCCGGTAGTGAGACAACGTATTTCTCCTTACTGTACAGGTTGGCCAGCATCTTTTCATACGCAGACCCCGCGATCTCTGCTTGGGTAGGCCCCATCGGAAGGTCCCCCTTTGTCGATCGTGAATTTGCTGTGGATATTCTAGATCGACCTCCAGAATATATCCTTCCGGGTTGTCGTCGGGAACGTGGAAATTCAATTTCCCGCGTCCTCACCCCATTCGAGGCCTCCAGTCGGCAGAGACTGCGACATCGCCCAGCTGTACATGCATTGATGTCGTAATACTCAAGTACGTGCTGGGCAACGCGGGATCGTAATCCTGCTGTACTTGTTGTTGGCTTTGGCGTACCTGTAAACAAATATATGAATTAGACATTTAAAAAACAACAATATTACGCAATTATACCTTGAGAGCATTGCGTCATGCCCCCTCAATGCTTTCTCCAGAACATCAGGTGTGCCACGTCTTGGAGCAGTGTCTAATTCCACGCTTGTGTGCTTCAACATGGCGTCCACGAAGTCCGGTGCGTGGAATAATGGGCCTGCATCAAGCCCATACTTCTTCTGCAGCTTCCGAAGTTCTCGAAGACGTCGCGAGCAGTAAAACGTCAGTCTCATATATAGATCCGAATACTCCCGTAAGGTCTGGCATTTGAATTCCCGCCAGACGCTCTGCGCATGCTCGTAATCGCGCATGCTAAGATGGGAGTCTTGGACAGATCGTTGTGGAACTCCTGTATCGGTGGCAGCTTTGTCGCCTCGCTGAGCCTTTCCCAACAAGACCATGTGTAGCTATAGGGGAATACGCCTTTTTCTCTTCAGCAGGTGCGCTCACGGGCTCTCGAAGCACGGGTTACTCTTCAAATAAGAAGCCAGCTTCTCTAACGAAGACGCCATAAACAGGAACGAGTCGGATAATTAAATTTAATGTCGATGTCGTCCGTGTCTGGCACCAATAGCTACATACTGCTCGTATGTTGGGAATGACCTTTCAGTGGCCGGATTGCGCCCATTCCTCCACCAGCAATAAAATTCCGAGAATCGCTAAAGGGTACTTTCTACCTGTGTGACGTAAATTCAATTTACGTCTAATAAGTTTTTAATGGTAATATTTCACAATATTGCATTATCATGATAGGACGTTTAAAATTCCGAGAATCACTAAAGGGTCTTCTACCTTGTTCTATTTACGTCTATTCGAAATGAGAGAGAATCCGGTTTTGTACGTGTTAAAAATTCCTGGAATGACTCATTAAGCACATATAAAACCGCGAGCAAAGTGTCATTGGCATCGATTCCGCGAATGGACCGTGAAACTTAAGCGCTAATCCTCATAATACCTTGCTTTGTTCCGGACCCTCGAATCACACTGCCAATCAATCTATATCCATTTGCTCGATCCGCGAAATTACCCGCAGAATAAAAGCGCGACCTGAAATAGCCGCGAAACGAAACCACTGATTAGCGTAGTCGCGGACGCCATCCTTCCGCGACTGCATCTGTTACCGCGATTAAAAAGCGCAAACTTAAAATTGGCTGCCTATGAAAGCGTGAAATTACTCGCGGAATAAAATCGCGACCTTGAAATAGCCGCGGATTAAAACGCGAGGCCGCTAACCAACTTCGATCCTCGAAATTACCCGCGGAGTAACAGCGCGAGACGCTAATCAAACTTCGATTCCAGGAAATTGCCCGCGGGATTAAAGGCGTGCCGCTAATCAAACTTAGATTCCAGAAATTGCTCGCGGATTAAAGGCGTGCCTGAAATAACCGCAAATTGAACCGCGGATGCTGAAGTTATGGGACGCGAATGGCCTTGAAAGTTCGCGAGATTGGGCGTTAATTAAAAAAAATTCGCGAGATTGGCGTTAATTAAAAAAAAAATCCGCGAGGTTACTCGCTAATTAAATAAAAACCGCGAAATCATCCGCGAATTAAAAGCGTGAGCCGCTAATCAAACATCAATTCCACGAAATTGCCTAAAATTCCGCGAAATCATCCGCGAATTAAAAGCGTGAGCCGCTAATCAAACATCAATTCCACGAAATTGCCTAAAATTCCGCGAAATCATCCGCGGATGTCGGTGAAATTAGCCGCGAACCGCGGATGCATGAAGTTATGGGACGCGAATGGCCTTGAAAGTGAGCCAGAACAGACATAGCCTACCTACT
>JAROYE020000094.1:0-37483 GCA_029619315.2 Dynastes maya | reverse complement strand
ATGTTGAAATGTGAAATAAAAAATACAATGTAAATAATATAATAAAAATAATTTTATTAAAAAAGGAAACAGTTTTTTCTTTTTACAACCTTACAGTTTACTTATTCATATATAACTAATTTTAATAGAAGATCTTTCAATTGTTTTATAATACTTTTATTAACACAATTTATTTCAAATAAGCTCGCATCGTATGGTGCAGCTCGTAACAGTTTATTTGAGAACTCATTGAATTCATAATACGTTTCATTACTAAATAAATACAAATTACCATTCTTATACCTAAATGCACTAGTAATATCTAACGGGATCCCAGGAAAACGATCCTTCATCATTCCGTACTCTCTAGGCTTGAAACCACAATCGTCATCAAAATCGATAAAATCATAAAGGAAATAAACTTTCCCAGTATACGTATTAATTATACCATTTAATTTAACGCCACTCGAAATTCCCAGTACTGTTAAATTTTTCCCATACCAGCCCGATTTAATTGAAAACGAGGGATAATCAACAATATAAAGTAAATCGTTTGATATAACTACTATATCACCCGAGCGTCTTTGATATATGTGGGAAATTGTTTTAAAGGGTAAATAGTCGCTAATTCTATGCGGCTTGCCGTAACTTTTGCCTCCTACTTTCATTATCCAAACCCACTCCTTATAGAAAATATACATATGATGAGTAGAGGTAATTAGAAGATTCGTTGGAACTATTTGACATAAATCTGGAAACGGTCTTGCTGATTGCGGCAATCGAGCTGGGGATTGAAATGGGATAATTCCTCCTTTTGTAGTAATTGTTCCCGTAGCAGCAGAAACCTCAGGAGCTCCGTATAGACGCTGAATTTCCATTATATCATCGACACTTAGTCCCCTTTGATTTCTATTAAAGTAGCTAAACATAACAGAATTGTTCTTTCGTGAATGTGGTAATCCTAACGCATGTCCAATTTCGTGCAATAACACAAGAAATAAGCTCGTCTTTTCCTTCTCCACATCTTCATTGTATCCGCTCGCCCAATTTTCATTTGGATTCAAATGTATTTCAGTACATGGCTTACTACATACTTTTGAGGATAGAATGCGTGAGCCAATGCCCGAACTTTACCATTAAACCCAAACCTACAATTACTCTCACCCATGCATCTTGAATGGTATTTATGATATGTACTATTTCGGGTTGTCGCATTTACTTGTACATTTGCAAATGTAATTACAATATCAGGTTTATCCACAGAATAGTGAAACTCTAGACCTGACGATTTTTGCCAAACTTCAAATGCCCTTTGAGCCGTCTCCAAAAATGTAACACTAGCTAGGGGAAAATACCAATACAATTTAGTTTTGCCCCATTTTTGCAATTCTGCTGACAAACCTACTGGATCGTCATCATCTTTAACGCCACATCTAGGCTCTTGCATTAATTCTAACGTTTCGCTGTTTAATGTACCATCAACCGGTAAATCATAATACTTTTGGAAATTAATCAGGGCATCATCTAATAACGTTAGATCGTTGTCGGCAGAAACATTTAAATATCCAAATGATTTCAAGTATTCTATTACAAATTCTGTAGAATTGTAATTGATGTTTTCAATCGTATTTTGTTCAGAAACGTGGTTGGAAGCATTACACAATATCGATAACGATAAATAAAATACTATTACTTCGAGCATTTCAATCTAGCAGCAAATTCACTCTACTCGCGCCAAGTACTAATCAATATAGCCGGTCTAACACGTTGACTCCATTATAAATACGTTCATCAAAGAAAAAATTACGAAAATTTATGCATATTCCTAATCATATACAATAATCTCATTACAAAACTATACGGTGCTATGAACCATTTACAAAAGCAGCATACATCTCCTTGCTCACTCTCACATCTCTCTCCGTCTCCGTCCCCCTCTACCTTTACATTAATTCCTTTGCGGCAACACCAACAATTATTACAACACATTGTACTCTTTATAAAAAAATAAAACCTACACCTGTCTGTTAACTCGTTGCTTCTCTCTCCTTATGTCTTACCGTTCGTGAGAAAATACATAACCAAATTAACATCTGCGAGCTCGCTAGCACCTTTTTTACACGCACGGCAACGCAATCCTGCATCCAAACAATTCTGCCGAAGCAGGCGTCCAACTGGCCCTCGCCGAAACGCCCACACCCGCAAACAAAATGGCCGCCGACGCCAAGTCCGCAGTCAAAATGGACGTCCGACGGGGGTGGAACCCTTCCACCGCACCCACACGCAAAATGGACGCCCGCACCTATCACCGCCAATGTCTACGCACCCCACAATCCCCACCTTCCCCTCAAACACCCATGTTCAACGATCACCTGGCCATCACCTACTAATCACACGCCATCATCACCACCTGTTCACACGCCATCACCACCTGTTTAACACCTACACACGCCCACCACGATCGACACGCCCACTCCCATCTCATTGGCCCGCTAAACCACGCCCACTTCCACCTCATTGGTCCGCTAAACCACGCCCACCTGTGACGTCACCGGAAAAAGTGGTGGGGGGGTCCAGCTTCGGCCTTACTATTACTACTTCAAATCACCTTCCTTAGCCCTTCAAACGAGAATCTTCATTAAGAATGCCATAAATTCGGCATTTTCAATGGAAATTCAAAGCAACATTCCGTCTAAAGAACGTTAATTAAGGGACCTTAATACTCTCATCGAAACGGATTGGGCTTCTGAAGTATCCAGTGAGGCTAGACAGAATCTCGCTATTAATAGATTCAACAAGCCAACTGAGTAGGTATGCTACAAGGCTTCTGGACCACTTTTCGGTCACTGCGCATGCGCGAGCGCGGATTTATTCGCGCTTTTGATCCGCGGATTTATTCGCGCTTAATTCGCGGCTAATGTCACCGACATCCGCGGATAATTTCGCGGAATTTTATTTAATTAACGCGTAACCTCGCGGTTTTTTATTTAATTAGCGAGTAACCTCGCGGATTTTTTTTTTTAATTAACGCCCAATCTCGCGCACTTTCAAGGTCATTCGCGGCCGCGGATTTATTCGCGCTTAATCCCCGGCTAATTTCACCGACATCCGCGGATAATTTCGCGGAATTTTATTTAATTAACGCGTAACCTCGCGGATTTTTATTTAATTAGAGAGTAACCTCGCGGATTTTTTTTTTAATTAACGCCTAATTTCGCGGATTTTTTTATCGCGGCTAATTTCACGGTCATTCGCGTAATCGATGCCAAAGACACTTTGATTAACGGCTCGCGGATTTATATTGTGCTTAATGAGTAATTCCAGGAATTTTTAACACGTACCAACCTGAGTCTCTTCCATTTCGAATAGACGTAAATAGAATTTACGTCACACAGTCCTTCTCGGAATTATTAACACGTCCGAACCCGAAAATTTGTATACAACTACGGAAATTGATGGCGTTGCTTTCTCTCCCAGGTAAATGGGGTTTTACGTACCTTTCTATACACAGGTACTTCATTCTAGAAGTTTCTCCTACTTGAGATATTAGCTTATGTCATTTCTAAAATTAGAAATTTCTCGGAAATCATACCTTTATTGCATTCGCGACGATATAAAAGGAGATGTTTTCTTCCAAACGCCTCACAGTTCTTCTGAAACCTTAGTTACATTCTATTACATGTAAGTACTTTTCTATATTCTTCTTGTACTTATAACAATTTTTATTTTAAATAATTTCCCTATATTTATAATTTAAAATTATTTCTATTTTATTTACAATGTTTTAATTCCTCTATATTTTGCTTTTCATTTAAATTATTTTTCTATGTTCTTCTTATAATTATAGTAACCTTCATTTAAATAATTGTTGCAGCACAATGACTTCTGAAGTGTTGAAATCGATGTATAAGGTCATGGAGCAGACCAAGGCCCTCGTCCGCAGGGGCGACGACGTAACCGCCTTTATCAAGGCGACTTCTGAGAACATCAGACTGTTGAATCGATTGATGAAGGAAGCAGGGAGCGTTGGTGAAAAGGTATTTCAATTCAAATTATTCTTAAATTCAAATTACTTAAATTCGATTTTATGTTTGTAGACCCAAGTTCAAGCGGCGTTGTGTCATGCAATGTCGCATCGCACTTGGCTCAAATCGCTGAATATACAGGGGCATGGGCGATGCTCGAGTTGTCCAGAGCGACCGGCTTAGATGGAACGACCTGAACACCGCCTTCCGAAGCCGCATCCGTACTGGATGCATCACCAACTTGATGCACCAAGATCCCAGAACATTTTTAGACGACGCCAAGTCCATGTTCGTTCGCCGCATGAGGAACGAGTTGCGCAAGCAGCCGTTCCTAAAGGTCAACACGGTGTTTTGCGGGAAGTTTGTGAAGCCGGACATGGAGGAGGATTTAAAATATATATCTACCAAGAACCGGATGATCAACATGGACAGCAATCTCGAGGAGTGGTACGATCAGTATGTGCAGGGTCCAATTTTGCGGGAGTTGGAGGAATTTCAAGTAAGTTTTAAAATATTATACTTTTGAACACTGCTGTATATTTGTCATTTTTGTAGGAAAAGGATTCAGGGTGGGCGCTAGTCGCGGTAGTGGATCTAGCAATCAACATAAATAATTATAATCCGCAGCGAGTCGGGTCCTATCTACCTCTACCTCCGGCGATTCAGCGGAAAAAAGCATGTGTTAACGTGAAAAACAACGACGACGCGTGCTTCGCGTGGGCCGTAGTGTCGGCGCTATACCCAGCAACCGCACATGTCGACAGAACCTCCAGTTATCCGGATTACGAAGACGTCTTGAATTTGGGGGATATCACCTTCCCGATCCAGCGTGGTGACATTTTAAAATTTGAGAAATCAAATGATATTAGCGTTAACGTTTATATCGTGGACAAGACGCGCGTCTCTCCCAATCGTCTTACAAAAGACAAGCGGGACCGTCACGTTAATTTGCTATTAATTCAAAGCAAAGAAGATGCGACAAAATGCCACTACGTCTGGATCAAAGATCTCAGCCGCCTCGTCTCCAAGCAAGTTAGTAACGAATGAAATAAGAAATTCTTTTGTGACAGATGTCTGCATTACTTTCGTTCGGTGGCGAGGTTGACGTCTCACAGCCAGGAGTGCGGGAAGGCGAACGATTATAAAGTCTCGTTCCCTGAGGAAAAAATAATAAAATTCAAGAACTTAAAAATAAAATGAAGGTCCCGTTCACCGTGTACGCGGACTTTGAATGTTTGGTGCAGCCGACCGATGACCCAAAGAAGCCCCAAAAACATGTGCCCTACAGCGCGGGCTATTATTTCAAGTGTAGCTATGCGCCGGAGCTCTCTTATTATCGCGGCTACAGAGGTGAAGATTGCGCAAAGTGGCTGGTACGGGAACTGCAGAGTATCGCAGAGGATACAGAAACTGTTTATCAGTGCCCTATCCCGATGGACAGGTTAACTCCCGCCCAATATAAACAATACGCCACAGATCCCACTTGCCATATCTGCAAGAAGCCCCTGGGAGCCGATAGAGTAAGAGACCATTGCCATTTAACCGGCAAGTACAGGTAAGTCGTAAATAAATTATAAATATTTTATTTACTTATATTTTTATATTTATAGAGGCGCTGCACACTTCCACTGTAATGTGGAATATCGGGATACTAAAACGATACCCGTAATCTTCCATAACCTCTCCGGATACGATGGGCACTTGCTGGTTGAAGAATTGGCGCAATCGGGCAACTTGAAAGTCATTCCTAACAACACCGAGCAGTATGTAGCTATGGTGCAGACCACGGACGACAGCGACATTAAATTTAAATTTATCGACTCGTTCCGATTCATGGCGTCTAGCTTGGACAAATTGGCCTCCTATCTGGAAGAGTACCCCGTGCTCGAGAGCCAGTTTGTTGACGCTTTATTGCTGAAGAGGAAAGGCGTGTTTCCCTATAGCTACATGGTGAGTTGGGAAAGGCTCAGCGAGGGACAGCTGCCGTCAATTGAGGCGTTCCACAACGATCTGTCCAATACTCCCATTAGCATGTGCGATTACGAGCATGCGCAGAAGGTCTGGCGCGAATTCAAATGCCAGACCTTAGGGGAGTATTCGGATTTGTATCTGAAGACGGACGTTTTACTGCTCGCGGACGTCTTCGAGAACTTCCGGGAGAGCTGCATCAAGAATTATGGGCTTGATGCAGCCCATTATTACACCGCACCCGGACTGTCGTGGGACGCCATGTTGAAACAAACAGGTGTAGAGCTAGACACCCTCCAGGACGTGGACACCTTGATGTTCTTGGAGAAAGGCATTCGAGGGGGCATGACGCAATGCTCTTCAAGGTATAATGCGTAATATTGTTGTTTTTAAAATGGCTAATTCATATATTTTGTTTACAGGTACGCCAAAGCCAACAACAAGTACATGCCGGACTACGATCCCGCGTTGCCCAGCACGTACCTGATGTATTACGACATCAATGCCATGTACAGCTGGGCGATGTCGCAGTCTCTGCCGACTGGAGGCCTCGAATGGGTTGAGGACGCGGGAAATTTGAATTTCCACGTTCCCGACGACAACCCGGAAGGATATATTCTGGAGGTCGATCTAGAATATCCGCAACGAATTCACGATCGACAAAGGGACCTTCCAATGGCTCCTACCAAGCAGAGACCGCCGGGGTCTGCGTATGAAAAAATGTTGGCTACCTTGTATAGTAAGGAGAAGTACGTTGTCCACTACCGCAACCTCAAGCAGTATCTAGCGGAGGGAATAGTGGTGACCAAGGTACATCGAGCCTTAAGGTTTAATCAGTCGCCGTGGCTCAAACCATATATCGACCTGAACACAACGCTACGCCAACATGCGAAGAATGAGTTTGAAAAAAATTTGTTCAAACTCATGAATAATGCAGTGTTCGGGAAGACTATGGAGAACGTGAGGTTGCGGAGGGACATCAAGATCGTGGACAAGTGGGACGGACGATACGACGCAGAGGCGTTAATCAGTCGTCCAAATTTTAAGTGTTCCACAATATTTAATGACAATTTAGTGGCGGTGGAATTGTTAAGAACGGACATAATGTTTGACAAACCTATTTATGTCGGGATGTGCGTGTTGGACGTTTCAAAAACAGTCCTGTATGAATTTCACTATAAATTTATTTATAATAATAAGTGCAAGTTGTGTTATACGGACACGGATTCCCTCATATACGCAATAGAGACGGAAGATGTGTACTCCGATATGAAGATGAACATTTCGCGATTCGACACATCGGACTATGCAGAAGGGAATCCATACGAAATGCCACGCGTGAACAAAAAGGTGCCGGGCTCATGAAGGACGAAGGAGCCGGAAAGCTATTGCTGGAATTTGTGGGCCTACGAGCAAAAATGTATGCCTGCAGATTCCAGGACAGTTTAGTTAAGAAGGCGAAAGGGGTTAAGAGCTATGTGGTGAAGCAGGAGATCTCCTTCGCGGACTATGTCAGCTGTCTGCGCGAGGAGAAGGAGATGACTCACCAACAACGTGGGATACGCTCCATAAAGCACCAGCTCCACACCACAGTACAAACCAAAATATCCCTGAGCCCCTACGATGACAAGCGGTTCCGAGTGCCCGGTTTCACCGACACCTTGCCCTGGGGATATTCATCAGTACCCGTATAAGTAAGTATCCCCACCACTTAAGTACCCCCACCACCACTAACTTGCACATAATAGAACAATAAGTAAAATTTAAATCAGTTTCAACTTGCAGCACAACCCGACCAGACGCACAGACCAGATCAGACGCGCCAGCCCGAATCATCAGATCGAGACCAGCTCTTACAAAGACATCTCCATCATAAGATTGAAGAGTCGAAATCAACAGATTGTATTGTCAACAGAGGCTTATAATAATTTGTATAATCTTCAAACGCTTATTAATCACAAACTTAGCCTGCTGCAAAGCGGTGAATTTATTGTCTTTTATAAATGTATCTTAAGATCCTGTTTAAGCCTGTCAGGCGATTTGTACACTAATATTAAAAATTTGCTGTGTAGTCACTTTAAATCATTAAATGTATTATATATGCTAGAAGTTATAAATTTAAGTTACAGCACTGTATATTTCGATTATGAAGTGATGAAATTGGAAGAATAAAATACTGTGTGTTGTTAAATACTGATTTTTATTTATAACGAAATTTTTATACATTAATATAAGTGCTTATCTATATCAAAAATAATATCAAAGATATAGCTTACAATAAATTACTTTTATCAATCCAGCTGTTATGAGAAGTATCGAATCCCAGCCACTTAACATATAACTTATTTCCCTTTTTTCGCAACACTTTCTCAACGAGGTAAGCGTTTTCGTGCTTGGTTTTCCGTAGTTCCGATTCGTAAAAACTTCCTAATATCGGCCTCCCGTTCATGTCTTCTAGCAGATACGTGGCAGGATTAGTTATTTGCACTATACGTATTTTAAAAAGTTCTGTACTCCAGTTAGGCATATATCCCTTTTGGAATACGCCTTTATGCTTGCTAATTCGAACAACGTCACCAACACTGAATTTATTTTTTCCTTTCACCTTAATATTGTTGTAAACGCTAGATAGAAGATATTGTTCGTGTTTCACTGTGACATCACGAGGTCTCATTTTAATAGTCCTATGTTTCGTCTCGTTATACTTGTCAGTTACTTCGGGTAAAATATCTATCCATTTATAAGAGCCTCTTAAACTGAATGCCTTGTAGAGCTGACCCTTGATGGTACGAATAACTCTTTCAACTATTGAAGCTTTCTTAGTACTATACGTGGAATAATGATTTATGTGGTGTTTGTCCATCAATCCTCTAAACTCTCGATTGTAAAATTCCGTACCAGCATCTGTTTGTAAATTTTTTGGAATACGTCCCTGGCGCAAGATAAAGGACATTGCGTCTCTGACCTCGTTGGCGCTTTTGTTTTTCAACGCATGCGTCCATAGATACTTGGAAAGGCAGTCTATTACGAATAGAACGTATTTGTGGTCGCTATTTTCCCGTTTATAAGGTAAGAATTCCGTCAAATCTCCCTGCCACAAATCATCTAAACCTTTGATAATTACTCGCCGTCTCACAAAGTTCCGCCTAGTTGGACGGTGTAGTTCATTAACAACGTCTTCCTTGCTCATGTTATGCTATAACGTCTACTTTTCTAATCGCCTTGTCAAAAACACTGTGAATCTTTTCAATCGTTAGCTTCTGCGTATCCACCTCCTCTGATAAACGATTTATACGAGATTCTAAATTCAATATCTTAGTTTCTAGCCTTTTAGTTGTATCTTGCAATTCAGAATCTAACTGCTTTCGACCATCAGTTAATCTTTTGTCAACGTGTCGCATGTATTTTGATATATAGTGTTGAGTTACACAGTCCTGTTCGTCGACGGGATCAGCCACATATCTAATGCGCTTTCCATTGGCGTTAATGTTTCCATCGGCTGTCAATGGGAATTCTAGGCGGGTATAACGACGATTTGATTTTACTTTATTAGGGCTAAGGAAACGCCCAAACTTGTCGATGCTCATTGTGCGAATGATATGTATTTATTGTTCGCATCATATTTATTGCACGACGCCTGCTTCTTTCAATTCTTCTATTATACACATAATTTCATTATTATGGCTATTGTTTCCAGCTTGCTGAGATGCCATTAGAAGTCGAAGGCGATCTACTAATTCATTGATGTCATTCCAGTATACGTACTGGTAAGGTGCCTCCGAGACGACCATGTGACCTTCGCCAGAGACTCGTTCCAGTAACGGCTTAATTACATTACCGTACTTGAAGCTTTTGTTTCCTCTTAGCTGTTGGTTTGGGTTGAAGTCGCGGTAAGCTACGTGGGTGTGTTGCAATATGGCACGATACGCATCTTCATCTTCCGGTGTGTAAGCACCAGGATGCGTCTTAAAGATCAATTCATACAAGCCCTTTGTGCCTTTGTACACTTTATCGTTGATTACAATATCACTTCCAGAAAAATCAATGGTGCTCCTACCCATTTTAAAAGATTGAGCATCCAAAGTTGGACCGAAGGTGGTGTCCAACGCTTTGCTGCTTGCGGCGTGGATGAGATCGCGTATATAGCTTCTGGGTAGGATGTTTAATGTATGAAGATACTCATGAAATGGACTTGCATGATGTATTGGAGAAGCTGACAGCGGAGGTTGCGCAGATGGTTTGAGTTTCGTTGCCATTTCTTCTAACGGCTCTTTAATATTTATTAGAGGTTCCTTGAAAGATCTAACTTCTTGTTTAATCGTTGAGTCCAGCTCCTTTAACGGCTCGGAAATATGTTTGAACGCTTTCCGTAGCAGCTCATCAGTATCCGCCCGATTTAACTTAAGTTGCATATGTTTCTTCCGTATCGCTCTACTAGCTTTTAAAATTTTCAATTTCAGCTCACGCTTCCGTTTCTCCAACTTTTCCTCCATCTTAGGTCTGCTTCTGAACAGGCCTGAACAGATCTTGAACGGGTATCCGTTGCAAAGAACGGCTATTGAACGGCTCTTGAACAGGTCTTGAACGGGTATCCGTTGCAAAGAACGGCTATTGAACGGCTCTCGAACAGGTCTTGAACGGGTATCCGTTGCAAAGAACGGCTATTGAACAGGTCTTGAACTGGTATCCGTTGCAAAGAACGGCTATTGAACGGCTCTCGAACAGGTCTTGAACGGCAACTTGTTGCAAAGGAACTGGTATCTGTTATAAATTTAACGGCTAGCTGACTAGATACCTGTTTGTTGCTTACTAAACGATTCTAACTGATGATTTATTGGTTGTTAACACAGCATTTACTCTTACATGAAATTAACACCATGAGTGCATGTTTGATGAAACGCTTGATCTTCTTAACCTTCTCCAACATAGTTAATAGTGTAAATGATCGGTGAGGTCTTGACTAGAGGTATATATGGAAATCAAAGTTCTTCTTAAATCGACCCTTATTAACATCTCTGTCCTTGTCTATCACCAAGAACCCGTATTTATCACTCCAGCACTCGGCGCACATAGACTTAAACTGATGAAAGGTCATATCTGTACCGACATGATCATCAAAGATATGCTTCAAATTCATATCGTCTTGTTTAAAAAGGATCAAGAAGTTGGTATTATCGCGAACTAGCTGCTTTGGAATGCGTGAGTAGGTTTGACATAAATAAAAGCTATCGACGGTTTTATGCCTGCCCATACAAAAATAGAGTCTAATTTTATCTTGTTTATCGCACACTACGTCGTCAAATACAAAAACTGAATTTCCGCTTGTCTCCGTAGGATCTACGACTTCTTCGTTTTCATTATATGCATAGTACTTTACACCCGACGACTTCATAACTTTCTCAAGGAACTGATACTTTGGTTGGTACAAGGACTTAGAATACACATATAAGTTGTTGAATCTGAGCCCATTTTCATCAATTAATAACGTGAGCATAACATTCGTCTTCCCACAGTTCGAAGGGCCGCAGATAATACAACGTACCGTATCTGGTAGTAAATCCCCATGTCTCTGCTGACGTTCATCCTCGATATCCAAATTTAGCACTTGCAGGCGTTCCTTTTGCTTAACCAGCCACATGGTAAATGAGTTTAGAATAAAGAAGCAGTTATATAAATACAGTATTTAAGTATAAATATAAGTTCGCTTATACATCAAGTTTATTATAATGTTGTACGTCAAAGAAGGTGGAGGTTTTGTTAATAACCTTATAAACAAGCTGCCTATAGAGGTGCATCTGCCTGGGTACCAGTACTGCGGTCCCGGTACAAAATTAGAGAAACGACTAGCACTCGGAGACCCCGGTATAAATCCGCTAGACGCTGCATGCAAGGAGCACGATATTGCATATTCACAAAGCAAAGATTTGGGACCTAGACACGAAGCCGATCGCATTCTTCAGGAACGAGCTTGGTCTCGCGTTAAAGCTAAAGACTCTAGTATTGGTGAAAAGGCGGCCGCGTGGGTAGTAACTAACACTATGAAGGCAAAAAGAAAATTGGGTATGGGTCTAAAGAAGAAAGCGTTTCGAAAGAATATAGTCAACAAGGCTAAAGGTGTTATTAAGAAATTTAAAGGTGATTTAAAAGAGAGCGCAAAATTATCGTTGACAGCGGCGAAGTTAGCAGTAAAGGAAGCCGGCGGCAAGAAACGAATTCGCACGCCTCGCATCATACCTATTCCGAAAGAGGGTGGTGTATTACCGCTAATACCTATATTCGCCGGTCTAAGTGCGCTGGGAAGCTTGGCGGGCGGGGCGGCGGGGATAGCGCAAGCAGTCAATAAGGCCAAGGCTGCTAAGCGACAGTTGGAAGAAGCTCAAAGCCATAACAGAACAATGGAAGATATCGCTCTAAAAGGCAGGGTCTCTATATGAAACCATATAAAAGAGGATTGGGTTTATATATAAAACCGTCAAAAAACTATTAAGGCGACTACCGCGAAGAGCTTTAACAAACTTCGACATTTTAAAGTTTGCTAGAGACATACCACATTTTCGAGGAGTGTTCATGAGAAACTATTTGCCTGAGTTTCCTCTTAAAGTGAATGTGCGGTAGTCAATTTGGATTCACTTGAAGGCCCTGGAACGCATTGGGTTGCGTATTATAAGAATGATTCTTCTGTGAACTATTTCGATTCGTTCGGCAACCTGAAGCCTCCCCAGGAATTAATAAATTATTTCAATATGAGGAAAAGAGTAGCAATTAATTATAATCACGACAGATTTCAAGATTTCAATCAAGTTAATTGCGGACACTTGTGTCTGGAATTTCTCATAAATAACACGTGAGCACGAGTTGCTGCTTAGTCATGTCGCACACCTTCACGCTAAAAGGCACGAGTTATGTGCTCAGTGCTGACTACTATCCACCCATTGAATTGGACTCCAAATACAATTATGCGCTCGGCCTCGTTGGCCTGCACACGTATAATACGATTCCGAATGTAACCGAAAAAAACAACAAGTTTTATTTCGATAATAAAGTGATAAGAGTTCCTGTTGGATCGTACGAAATAACTGATATCGAGAACTATTTGAAAGAATTTATGCCAAAAGATTCCATATCGCTCAATCCTAATAATAATACGTTGAAAGTAGAAATCAAGTGTAAACATACGATAAACTTTGAACGGGAGGACGCTTTGGGTCGACTGCTTGGATTCAGCAAAAGAATTTTGGAACCTAATCATAAGCATGAATCGGATCTGCCCGTGCAGATTTTAAAAGTCGTAACAATACGCATCGAGTGCAATATAGTAACGTCCTCCTACCACGGCGCACGTCCGTCGCATACGTTGTATGAATTCTCGCCACAAGTAGAACCTGGATATAGCATTTATATCGGGCCACAGCACGTGATTTACTTACCTGTGAGCAAAAGCAATATCGAAAATATTACCTTAATTTTGCTAGACCAAGACGGGGATCCCGTGGATTTTCAAGGTGAACAGATCGTTATTAGATTAGAGTTGAAGAAATTGTAATGGGCCTATCATTTGCGGAGCGAAATTATAAAATAGGAGGAAAGCTTTCATCTTCCACCATTCGCATGTCGGACATTCAACGTTTAACACATACTAATATTGCGTTTCTTCAGTCGATCGGACTCAAAGTAGTGAACGATGGAAAAATTGGAAATATTCGAAGGTCTAAGTTTCGACGAAACGATAACCAAACAGGAGTACCACACTTATTATCCCAGAACAAATAGCTTCAACTTAAACGACGAAGTACGCATTAGTATTCAACATCAAGATATCTATACCTTACCTAGTTGAAAGCTATATATACTTGGAGGGAGAATTTAATGTCGATGATGAAGGAACCGGCGCTTGTATTTTAACAAATAACGCGTATGCATTCATGTTCGAACACATACGCTATGAAATCAACGGAATAGAAATTGACCATTGTACTAAACCAGGTATCACTGCTACGATGAAATCATTGGTTTCGTATAGTGACAACGAAAGTAAATTATTGCAAATGGCAGGATGGAATCCGTTCGAAAATAATCAACCTACATTATCAGATAATAAATTTAATGCATGCATCCCATTAAAATTCTTAATGGGTGTGTTTGAAGACTATAGACGGATATTAATAAACGTTAGCCAAGAATTAATACTCGTTAGAAGCAGAACAGACGACAACTGCTATAGAAACACTACGGCAGCAGGTACGATTGAAATTAACAAGATCGAGTGGCATATCCCCCACGTAAGCGTTAACGATGAGGTTAGATTCAAGTTATTAGATGCTATTCAACAAAACAAAACGATATACGTTCCGTTTCGGAGGTGGCAGCTGAACGAATTACCATCGCTACGCCAAACAAAAACAGATATTTGGCCGATAAAGTCAAGCACTGGCATGGAGAAGCCCCGCTACGTACTCATCGCGTTCCAACAAGGCAAGAAAGATAATTTTAAGGCGGATGCTTCGCTCTTCGACCACTCTAAAATAACAAATCTCAAACTTTATCTGAATTCAGACAATTATCCCTACAACAATATGAACATTGATATGGAAGATAAACGTTATGCCGTTGCGAATTATATGTACAGTTCCTTCCGTCCTAGTTACTATGGTCGGTCAACGGAGCCGCTAATGAATTATGCTAAATTCCGCGACAGTACTGTATATGTAATTGATTGTTCGAAACAGAACGAGTCGGTAAAATCGAGCGCTGTGGATGTAAATTGGAAATGGAATCCAAAGAACCATTTAATGCTAACACGGCGGTGTATTGTCTTATTCTCCACGATAGCGCCGTGGAATACGAACCGCTCAGGGGAACAGTTAAAAAAATAATCTAGAAATGGCATTAGTAATCGATGTGCAAGGTTTCTTGTTAAACAGTGGTTTTCTAGTAAAGGAGTTAGCGTTAAGTGACGGTGAAATGTTAAATCACTTCGTGTTTAAACCTAACATCCCATACTGTAAACTTGATTGGAGTGAAAATCGGATTGTTTCTTGGTTGGAAAGAAACCATCATTCGTTACGCTATAGCGATGGTCACGTTGATATATGCGAACTACCTAGCATTCTACAACGCTTCACGAAGAACATTGAAATTATCTACGTTAAAGGACATCAGAAAGCAGATGTATTACAAAAATTTGTCAGTGTACCAATAGTGAATTTAGAATATATAAAGGACATTCCTACTATAACAAAAACTCTGGGTGAATGTTGCATGTACCATAGTGATGAACTTAAAATTTGTTCTATAGCAAACGTTCGTATGTTATCTGATTATTTGAAACTAACTAATTATATTACTAGATAAGAAATAAAAACCATTATATTATACCTAATGCATTTTATTTATTGTGACCTTAGATAATACATCTATGTAATACACAAATTTACATGAATTTGTTACATCCCATACAGTTTCTTATAGCTGGTGGTGGACCATCTAATTGATCATCGACCATAGGAATATGAAGGTAGCAGGGCAAATAGGCTTGAAGTTCCGCTTTCTTGTCTTGCGGAATGAGATGCCATTTCTGTTTCAGGGAGAGGCGATGCACTTTATTTTGCAGAACATATAAAGGTGGCAGAGATATAAGATTATCGTCTATCGCGTCCAATCTTCCGCAATTTTCGTCGATATTCTTCAAGGCGGCCCCGATTTGTTTTTCCATACTGTCTTCTATATTTATGTTTTCAAATCTCCTTGTAAGGGAATACAATTTAATATCGGTTTTTAAATTTTGTAGTTTTTCGATATGCCGTTTAAGACTGTCTTGGAGCACGTTGCGATACATACTGAAAGCGCTTTGAGCCTGAAGCAGTCTTTTATTAGATGCGTTTTATGTTCTATTTGCGTATATATCAAACTGTTCGAGCAGTTGGTCTGGGAATTTGTCCATTTAAATCTAAAACACGCAAGGCGTCAATATCGAATGCATAGTACTCGGCTCGATAGTCAGCAGCATCGGGTTCGCTAAAAGCTTCGTAGTCAAAGTAGATTATTGCTTTCTTCTCGGCGTTAAAATGTGAATTGCAATATCTTAAAACGTCCATGATCTCATCAATGTCGAAATATCTTTGGTTTCGATAGGCGAACGCAGCCATTAATGTACATTCAATTCTTGTCAATTTGGATAGCCAAATAAAGCGATGTAGTGTATTTGGAATATTACCGATTTGCAATATAAAGTGTGTGTATGTTTTATCACGTAGACCTTCTGCCATCCTATTGCGATAAGAATGAATACAATGCAGGTAAATTGTTACGATGTAAACTGCAGTACTGACCACTTTCACTATATGATAAGGGAGGTGGACAGAGCCCGTGTTATGCGTCGGTTCATGGTACGACATGTTAAAAATTCCGAGAATCGCTAAAGGGTACTTTCTACCTGTGTGACGTAATTTCTATTTACGTATAATAAAGTTTTTAATGGTAATATTTCACAATATTGCATTATCATGATAGGACGTAATAATTCCGAGAAGGACTGTGTGACGTAAATTCTATTTACGTCTATTCGAAATGGAAGAGACTCAGGTTGGTACGTGTTAAAAATTCCTGGAATTACTCATTAAGCACAATATAAATCCGCGAGCCGTTAATCAAAGTGTCTTTGGCATCGATTACGCGAATGACCGTGAAATTAGCCGCGATAAAAAAATCCGCGAAATTAGGCGTTAATTAAAAAAAAAATCCGCGAGGTTACTCTCTAATTAAATAAAAATCCGCGAGGTTACGCGTTAATTAAATAAAATTCCGCGAAATTATCCGCGGATGTCGGTGAAATTAGCCGGGGATTAAGCGCGAATAAATCCGCGGCCGCGAATGACCTTGAAAGTGCGCGAGATTGGGCGTTAATTAAAAAAAAAATCCGCGAGGTTACTCGCTAATTAAATAAAAAACCGCGAGGTTACGTGTTAATTAAATAAAATTCCGCGAAATTATCCGCGGATGTCGGTGAAATTAGCCGCGGATTAAGCGCGAATAAATCCGCGGATCAAAAGCGCGAATAAATCCGCGCTCGCGCATGCGCAGTGACCGAAAAGTGGTCCAGAAGCCTTGTAGCATACCTACTCAACTGTAATACCTGTAGCCGAAGATATTAAGGTAGGTTATTATTAGATACAAATAAGATTATTACAGTATAGAGTGATTACAATACAATATATATGTAATATTGCTACTGCAATATTATTCTCAGCATATAAGTCATCTAAGCATAAACTTAGTTCACATTCCAACGAAATTATGAGTTTTTGATTACTACTGTCCCTTAAAAATGATATATAATTCCAAATATTGTTAAGGTGATGTTTTTTAATTTTGTTACAGAAATTGGAAAGATATTTAACCGATTTAATCACAAAGTCTAAAGCAACTTTAATAGAAAACGGTCATGATTTAAAGGCTTTTCGCAAGTTGATGGAGGGATTTTTTTGCAGCGTTATGAATTTTAATAAGAGGAGAGTAGGTGAACTGCAACACATGACGCTGTTGGAATTTTTGAAAAACTATGACAGCATTCCTTCTTCCGAATTTGAAAAAGCCTTAACTAACTCTGAAAAGATCCTTTATCGATCATTAAAGCGAATTGTTATTAGAGGCAAGAGAGGTCGAGGAGTCCCGGTACTTTTTGATAAAAAGACTCTTGAGTCGACGGATTAATAAATCTCAGAATAAATTTCAACCTTGATGACAGTTGCTTCCTTTTCGGATTACCAGGAAGTAAAAACCCCATAGCAGGCTACATAGTTATGAGAAAACATGCAAAGATACACAGATACACAGAAAGCTTCATTACTAACTTCAACTAAATTAAGGAGACATTTTGCAACGATTACACAGATATTCAAAATGGAAAAAAAAATGATTGGGAGCAATTAGCTACGTTTATGGGGCATACCGAAAAGACCCATGCTCAATTTTACCGGTTGCCGGACGACGTTTATCAGACGGCTAAAGTCAGTAAATTGTTACTGCTTTCAAAGAAAAGTACATTTGAACGTTTCAAAGGAAGTTTTGAAATTGGTCAACATTTGGCTGAAGAAAGCGACAGCAGCGAAGAGGACGAGGAGCACAATATTCTTATTGAAGGTATCGAAGAATCGCAATCAAATAGTCAAGAGGTAAACGGGGATACTCAAAATATATCAGAAAATGTAGAGACTAGATCAAATAAAACAAGGAAACGTACTTTAGTTGCTTGGACAAGTCAACAGAAGAGGCTTACGGAAGACTTTTTTAGGAGCCATATCAAGAAAAAAGTATCACCCAAGAAAAATGAAGTGATCAAATTAATTGAAAAACATCCTGGCCCTTTCAAAAACAAATCTTGGCCCATCAAAAAGTATACGTGTGTAATAAATATTAAAAAAATTGATTTTATTTTTCTAAATTAATTAATGTGCTGTTTAGTTTTGTTATTCATTGGTAATACATTAGATTATTTAAAGTCAATTATCTACCTTCTTTATCTTGAAATGCTCTTTCTGTTACTACAACATTTACATTTATATTCTTGTTAATGGAATCTTAAATAAAGAATTACGGATATTAATTTCTTGTGTTTTAGCTTCTAAACTTTATACCTTTTGTTATATCTATCTCACTTATTTACGCTTAGATGAGAAAAACAATTAATAGCGGGAAAGTTATGAAACTGTTTTATTTATTTTCTAAATGCTGCTGCTTTAAAGGGGATTTCAAAACTTAATATGCACGGCCTGAGATATTTTGTCTTCTATTGAAAAGACCTATGCAAAAATTTAAAAATAGTTTAATTTTTCACTGGAACTTTATTCCTTGAATTAAAAGCAAAAATAATGAATTAATTTTTAGAACACTGTTGTAGCATGACAAAAATGGTTCTCTATTGTGTTCATATTAATAAATACAACTGATATTCGAATTAGTATTAATACGCCAACTCAAGTTTCTGTAAACAAACGCGTAAGAATGAACATATTCGTGCATTAATCTGTGTTCCGGCAACACTGCATGGAATCTATTTTACCAAAATACTAACATATACAGATTTGCTGATGATAATAGCTTGACTATCGAAACGTACGTCCAGTGCGAGTGAAGTATTGTGGCAAGGGTTTTAGTGAAGCGTTTCAGTGTCCCAGTGCCACAGAGTTCAAGTACTTGATTAAAGTTGTGCAAGTATAAGATTTATAAGATAGCCATATATGTATGGAAATATACACAGTATTTTTGTCATGTATCTGATATTTCTTATCAAATTCGAAATGCATCATGTGTCTGAAGTATAATGCTGAAGAAGTAAAAATCTCTTATAAAAATACAGTAGAACCTCGCTAATCCGACCGCGTATAATTCGACTATCCGTGTAATCCGACCACGACGACCGAACATGTATATATATATATATATATATATATATACATTGTTTTGATGTAAATAGGCTGGTGTCGTTCGCACATACAAACATATACACACTCATTTGGCTATTGTCTCGCGTTTTGCAAAACCATGGCTTGTAAGATTAAATTGTTGTTGCATAACGTCGGAAACCAAACGTAAACATGTTACCTTTCCATTATCTGACAAATTAAAAGTGCTACAAAGATTGGACAAGGGCGAATCGCTCCGGAAACTTGCGTTGGAAATCAACGTTGGTGTTACAACAATAAAAGATTGGAGGAAAAACAGAAAAGAAATTGAAGCACATTCGGTTACAACAGAGAGTGAAAAGGGTTTAAAATTTCGCAAAACACTGAAGAAACCAAAATTGGAACTTATAAATAATGCGTTATGGGTATGGTTTTGTCAAGAAAGAGGGAAAGGAACGCCGCTTTCTGGGCCTATTATTAAAGAAAAAGCATTAATTTTGAACAAGAAATTGGAAGGAGATGGCGAGTTCACCACTAGTGAAGGATGGCTTCATAGATGGAAAACTCGCCACGGCATTAGAAACGTAACAATAACGAAACTGGATTAAACTACAAAATTCTTCCATAAAAAATACTTGCCGTAACGAACGACGCAGTAAAAGGAACGAAACTCGCCTAAGATAGACTGACTGTTGCTACATGCAGTAACACTAATGGTGTACACAAGTTGCCGTTGTTTGTCATTGGCAAATCCGAACGACCAAGGGCGTTCACAAATATTAATGTATCCTCACTATCCGTTTATTACCGGAACCAAAAGTCAGCTTGGATGGACAGTGCCTTATTTAAATCATGGTTTTATGATGAATTTGTGCCAGCAGTAGAAAAACACTTAAAGGTCAAAAAACTTCCTGTGCGTGCTCTGTTGTTGACAGATAATGCACCATCACACCCTTCTCAGGAAGAACTAGTACAAGGAGAAATAAGAGTTTCATTTTTTCCGCACAATGTAACTTCTCTGATACAACCAATGGACCAGGGGGTCATTGAATGGGTGAAGAGAAATTACCGCCGGGAGTACGTCGGCGCGATTTTAGAAAAAACAGACGAAGGCTATAACCTTTTCGAGGCTATGAAGTCGCTTAGTGTCAAGGATGCAATTTACACATTAGCAACGGCGTGGAACAAAATAAAACCTGAAACGCTGAAAAATTGCTGGCGTAAACTCTGGCCAGCTATGATGGCAGAGAATCTACAATGTGAGAATCAAATTCAGGATACAGACACTCAGGAAATTATCAAAGACTTCCAAATATTACAAGCTGATATTCAAACAAATGACGTAAATATATGGCTTACTGCAGCTGATGACAATATAACGATCCGCCTGCTCGTATATCCCACAATGAAGCCAAGAAATCTTTTGATGTTGCTCTTCAGTACATTGAACGGAGCTCATCCTCTACACCTATCGATATTTTGTGGATTAAGAAGTGGAGGGACATTGCCACCATTACTGACTTTTTCACCCATAAAGTGTAGCCAGTTTTTTATTTTCATTACATACATACATACATACATACATACATATGTATGTATATATATAGAGATGTTTCAAAAAACGAAAATATTGAATAGGGAGATAAACTGTTCCGTTTATTATTTTTAAGTTTTTCACTTACAATGATAGATTATTTAAGAATTACTTACAGTTAATGTTGTGGGTGTACTATGTGTGTGTGGTTACAGACATGGCAAATAACAGTGTAGGTTGTATTAAAGAATTCGACGAGACAAATGAATCATTTACGATGTATATGAAACGGTTAAAATTGTACTTTAGTGTCAATGATACGAGTGAAGAAAAAAAGGTGGCAATGTTTTGTTTATTAATGAGTCCAAAGACATCTGAAATATTGTCAAATTTAACAGTGCCGATAATCCAATCACAAAAACGTTTAGTGAGTTAGAGGAAGTATTGACAAAATATTTCGCACCAAAGAAAATGCAAATTGTTGAAAGATTTCAATTTAACAAAAGCAATCAAGGAAGAAACGAAAGTGTAACAAAATATGCAGTAGCTTTGAAGCAAGTAGCTGTGAATTTAAAAACTTCCTTTCAGAAGCTTTGCGAGATAGATTTGTATGCGGTCTAAAAGATGTGAAAATTCAGGAAAAGATTTTGTCTAGTGAAATAGAATTAACATTTAATAAGGCTGTAGAGTTTGCGCAAAGCTTAGAAATTGTCACGAGGGACGTGGTTGCATTACGAGCTGGGGAAGAAGTCAAATTTCACAGGGAATTACAAGGTAAAGACACAGACAAAGAAGAAAGCAGAATTTGCGAGTGCTATGGCAAGCGACATTTTGGCGTTTGTAAGTACAAACATTATACGTGTAATAAGTGCGGAATTAAGGGACATCTCCAAAGTGTATGTAAAAAAAGAATGAAAAACAAGAACCGAGTGGGAAAAAACTGTCAAATGTATAGAAAAGTAGCAACAAGGGGTTGAGACAGAAGATGAAGAGGAAATACGGGGTGAAGCTGAATTATTTTCGATTCGAGAAGATAAGAGGCATCCAGGATATAAAATCATCGTAGAAATAGGTGGAAACAAAGGGAAATGGAAATAGACACATGTGCATCGGTATCTGTGATTACAGAAGCTCATTATGATAAGTATTTTTCTGCATTTAAATAGTTTAGATGTTGTAGGTAACATTCCTGTAAAATATAAAAAGTTAAACGTTAAATTACCTTATACGCTAATAATTTTCCAATGACTTCATGATCAATATTTTTCCACACTGTTTCAATATTTTGGGTTTGTTCAGCATTATTGCGAGACGTTGAGCTATTGATTTATTCTATCTATTCTACTTTGGTTGTAGCCTGAAGCCATTACCAGCACCATGTACTGATTTATTCTCATAGATGTTATATGGAATTTAAGTTGGGAGATTAGGCCCACACGTTCCGCTTTTTCTGTACAAAATTTATATTGTGAAAATACAATCTCGCATTTGGGGTAATTTTTAAAAGATTTTTAAAAATAATTTGTTGCTTTACTTTTGTCCGAGGTTGTTAAATAGAGAAAAGTCACAACAAAGAATAGAAAATAACATTACTTTAATGAAAAATTATGTTGTTGGTTTTATTAACAAACAAAATAAAATTGAAACCAATTTTGTCATAACGCATCTGCTGTCGGGTTAATTTAGAATTTTATCTAAACATCAAAAAATTCGTGTGCATATTATAATCCTATTTAAAATAAGCAAGTTGTTATCTTTCAATATAATTGGAAATGGCAAATAAATTTAAATATTTTCAGCGATTTAATAATATTTTTTCAATATTTTTGCAAATATCGATAATTGCAGATATTAATAAGAGATCTACATATATACCTATGACAAAACCTGTGTAATGTTACTAATTATGTGTTAGCAATAGGGAGGCTGTTGTACAGTGTACCTTGAAACACTTTAAGTAGCTCTAATAGGTATTTTTGTCTTCCTAGTGTAACTCTGCGTAATTATTGTTTTTCAGCTCGCTGAAGTAAATATTTAGGTAAGTGGTTTTCAATTTTTGTTTTATTTACATTTTATTTCTAATATAAAGAGACATATTTACTGAAATAATTGCAGTTTAAGCTTTATTTTTGTCCTATACCAGTGTGAATAGCAGCATCCATAACCTAGAAACAGCCATTTGAACAACAATGATGAAGATAGGGATACTTGTGCCACACAGAATGGGGATAGTTGAATATTAATCTCTTTTTCTCGGTATTAAAACGGATGTGGAAAATAAGATATGGTTTTGTAAAACGCTTTTGTATTATTCCTGTTTAATACAGCATTAAGTACAGACGTCTGCTTTAAAAGAAATAAGTTTATCTTTTAAAAATCCCTCCCAAAAGGGCAAAGTTAAAACTGGCGCAGTCAGTAGGATTGATTCAATAGATTGATTGATTGATTAATTCGATTTATAATTTATGTAAAAGCAAAATTTTGTAAAATTTCAAAAATCACCTGAAAATGAGTGTCACGAGTTCCTGGGCCCGTCCGAGACTTTGGCGTGTATCAACACCTAGGACATCGAAGAACCTACAAGGCATACATCGTATTTGGAACCACCAATTTACGAAGTTATTTACTTTGTTATTATTGAATACGGAATCCCTTGGTTATTAGAACCGATCCCTTTAGTAGGACCCTTTCTTTCAATAGAAAATCATTTAGTATTAGATTTAACCGGGCGAGCGTGAGGTTGGGTGTAATACACCCAGCCCCTAATAAATCGCTCGATATTGTTTTAATGCATTGTTGAAATACGTTGTGCGTCTGAGTAGCTGCGTGGAGGGAGGCAAGCAAGCGTTGAATGACACTGCGTCAGGCGTCCGCCGACCGGCGAGGTATTTAGACGTGATCAAAGTCGGCGTCGGGTGAGTCACACCTATCTTATGTGTTACAAATTTGTATAAATACTTTTTCGTTTTATTTGTCTTATTTGGATTTTATTTCTGTTATTTCAGGCCGAAAATCTATCTAATCTAATAATATGTCGTACGAAGAAAACCAAAGAAGGTTATTACGTCTTTTTGACGAAGCTAATTCGAATCCTTCTGGTGATTCTGGAAGTGAAATCGAAATCGACAATATCAGTCAAAGAAGCTGTGAAAGTGACTCAGAACAGGAGATAGATTTTCTAGATGATGAAGAAGAAGAGTCCGTTGGATCGACGGTATGTGAGAGCGATAGTTACCGGCGATATTTGATAGGGAAGAATCGCACAAAGTGGCTTAGTGTACCGGAAAGGTCTAATGTACGGACTAGATCGGAAAACATTATAAGGGAAAAGCAAGGTGTAAAAAATATTGGAGAAAATGCAAAGACAGCTGTGATTTACACAAACAATCAAATAAATCTGAGGCGAGCAGCGTGTCAAAATATCGACACAAGGAAATATACCATGGCCGATATAACAGTGACAGAATTGAAAGCTTTTATTGAAACCTCTGTAGAGTCATGGTTGTTCTAAAAAATCGCGACACCTCAATCATCACTTCTCCATAAATCTTTCAATTTTAGCTTATTTGACTTGAAACGTCCGGCAAGGTACAATAGCCCGATAAAAGCTTTCAATTGTTATATCGGGCTATTGTACCTTGCCGGACGTTTCAAGTCAAATAAGCTAAAATTGAAAGATTTATGGAGAAGTGATGATTCAGGTGTCGCGATTTTTAGAACAACCATGACTCTACAGAGGTTTCAATTTATTCAAAATTCCTTGCGACTCGATGGCCAAAATACTCGTGAAGAACGAAAACAAATTGACAACTTGGCTGCTATTCGTTCTTTCTTTGAAAACTTCGTAAAAAATTGTCAGTCAGCTTATTCCCCATCTGAATACATGACTATCGATGAACAACTTCCAGCATTTCGAGGCCGTTGCAGTTTTCGATAATATATGCCAAACAAACCTAATAAGTACGGGTTGAAAATTCATGCCTTGGTTGACGCAAAGTCATTTTACGTTCTGAATCTTGAAATTTACCCGGGAAAACAACCATTGGGTTCGTTTGCTCTCAGCAATAAAGCCAATAAAACCAATTGTACTGTCGGACATCGTTCGGGAAAATTCAAGTTTCAATGCAACATGTAGTGGCGTAGGTCGACTTATTTTTTAAATTATGTTAGCACAATAAAAAACGACTATAAAATAAAGTCTTGTATTTCCACCGCGCATCTGAAGCGTTCGCCATCTTATAACGCACAAACTGTAACCTTTGATAATTGGTTTACTAGTTATTCGTTGATGTTACACTTACTAAAGGAACACCGTTTGACGAGCACGGGCACTGTTCGTAAAAATAAGGCCGAGATTCCGAAAAAAATGCTCGAAACAGGTAATCGAGAAATTCCCAGTACGTTATTTGGATTTCAAAAGGATATATCTTTAGTGTCCTATATGCCAAAGAAAAATAAAGTGGCCTTGTTGATGTCAACATTACATCATGATGATAAAATTGATAGTGCAAGTTTAGACAAGAAAAAGCCAGAAATGATTACCTTTTACAACAAGACTAAGGGAGGTCTTGATGTTGCGGATGAGCTGTGTAGCAACTATGATGTTGCACGTAATACAAAGCGCTGGCCGATGGTGATTTTTTATGCAGTACTAAATATGGCTAGTATAAACAGCATCATTATATACAAGGTCAGTAATAACTCCTCATTATCACGCCGAGATTTTGTTCGAGATTTGGGACTAGGATTGGTTTCAGAGCTCAGACAAGCAGTATTTACCCAAAGAACTTCGTAAAAGAATCCAAGGTCATGCCGGTAAATCCTCAGAAGAACCCCCAAATAAAGTAGCTAGACCTATAAGGAGATGTGAAATACGTCCTACTAAAAAAGATCGCAAAACCAAATATATTTGCTATATGTGCAATCGTTACTTATGCATGCTCTTTTCACATGTGAAAATTGCACCAGATCTCAAGATGACTAAGTAAAGTCGGAATAGTTATATGATTTGAGAATTGATTTAATTTGTTTTTTAATTTGTTATAAGGTAAACTCGGGTAAGTGTGATTCTGGGGCAAGTGTGAACATGCATTGGAAATCCAACGCCGTTACACCAATCATAGCGCTATCTCACAGGCAGTAGTGTAACTAAGTGCCAAAGGCATGGGCTACAAGAGGAGTCCTGTAATGCCAAACGTTCCAGAAATATTCGACAATATTTCGCAGTTACTTATACTCAGCTGTTGAACGAGTGCGTAGGTGATTTTTGAAAAAATTATAATCAGCGTTAAACTTACGGTAAGTCTGAATTGTTAATCAGTTGTATATAGTTTAGAAGCGAGAGTTGAATATGCAGTATGCAAAATTTTCATCTGTGCTTTTATAATAATTTTATAATGTAGGTCACACTTACCTCAAAAAAAACTTATTTTGAGGTTAGTGTGACCCGATTTAACGAAAAAGTGTGAACCTGTTATTTGAAGTGTCAGACACCGAGACTTGATTTTGTTTTAGGCCTCCCAATGGTGAGGTGCTACAAGCGTAAAACGCAAAGAGCTTCACAATACTCAAAAGATGATATCGCTACTGCCGTTTCGGAGATTAAAAGGGGAGTCCTGACCATATATAGGGCTCACAAATTATATAAGATTCCTAAAACGACATTATTTTACCATGTGACTGGTAGTCGGGGTTTAAAAAGTAAAACGCAGGGAAGGCCCCCGGTTATTCCAGATGAAGATGAGGAACGACTTGCTAAAGGTCTTAAAATACTGGAGCAATGGGGATTTGGTATTTCCCGTACAGAAGTGCTACATATAGTTTCAGATTTTGTCACTGAAAATAAGATAAAAACCCCCTTCAGGCATAATACTCCTGGAAACGAATGGTTTGCAAATTTCAAAAAAAGACACCATTTGAGTATTAAGAAGCCGCAACCAGTTGAATACTCCAGAAAAAAGCAGACCGACCCTTTTGTGGTCAACGAATATTTCGATTTATTAAATAAAACTCTAACGGACCTTAACCTTCATGACAAACCCGAATTGATATGGAATCTTGACGAAACCTCTTTGTCACATGATCCCCATAAAACGAAAGTTGTTGGAGCGAAAGGAAAACCCAGTTCAAGAACCACTTCTGGACCAGGTAGAGAAAATACCACTGTCTTGTCAGCCGTTTCTGCGTCTGGTATAAAGGCACCACCCTTGATCATATTTAAGGGAAAACATATCTGGGATTCTTGGTTAGCGGACGAAGGAAATTCTTTCAAAGGGACCGCATATGCAGCCAGTCCTAATGGCTGGATGGTAGCAGATATTTTTTTGAATTATTTTGAAAAAACATTGCTTCCTGCACTGGGAACAACTAGACCAGTTCTAATAATATATGATGGGCACAGTACACATGTTAATATTCCTCTTATTGAATTAGCACGTGCTAATGATGTAACCATTCTCAAACTGCCCCCACATACAAGTCATCTTTTGCAGCCTTTGGACTTGTCAGTCTTCAAATCTGTAAAAGATAGTTGGGACTTAAAACTCGTGGCATGGCAAAGAAAAAATGTTGGGCTAAAAATACCTAAGAAAGTGTTCTCAGAACTAATTGGAAAAACATGGAAGGACTTGAATGCAGAGATAATTAGAAACGGCTTCAGAAAAGCGGGTATTCATCCATTTAATCGCAATGTAATTCCCGAAGTCAAGTACGATCCAGAAGCTTTAAAAAGGTATAAGAACTTACAACAGGCCACAACGAATGAGGTAGATGCAGATGCAATCGACAACGTTCAAGATAACACAGACAATGAGGAAATAGTTGATGTCGCTGGACCTTCGTGTGGACATATTACATCAAAAGTAAGTTTTGAAGAGTTATTATTACATACTATCAAACAAACTCCAAGAAATGATGGACCAGTAAAGCGGAAAAAAGTAGCCGCAGGTGCCGAAGTAATAACTTCTCAAGAGGTATTGGAGAAACTTGCAAAAGAACGAGAAGAAAAGGAAAAAGGGAATAAGAAGTCTAAGAAAAATAAACCTAAAATGAAAACTAATAAACCACAACAAGCAAAAACAAAATATAGTGTTAGCGACTCGAACTCTGAAGAAGGAATGGAAGATCCAGTATTTGTAGATACAGACGATGACATAGACCCTGAGGTATTTGATGAAGAGGAAGAAGAGATGCCCCAAATTACTAATGGAAGCTGGGTTATTGTAGAATATACTTCCAAAAAAAGTATTAAGCACTTTGTTGGACAGATTAAAAGTAAGCAAGACGAAGGATGGCTAGTTACATTCTTGAAATATAGAAAAAGTACCTTCATTTGGCCGGAAGTAGAAGATATTGACACGGTGGTTGAAGAAGACATTATCAGAGTTTTGCCTAAACCAGTTACAGGTAGAAGAGAGAATTTGCAGTTTCAAGTAGATTTTGCTGGTTTACATTTATAATTTCTAAAAGTTTGTACCATTTTTGTTAATAAAGCTATTTAAAAAATTCCAAAACAGGGTAATAAAATTTTGTTCAAATTTTCACACTTGCCCCTTTTAGTGTAAATAGTAATACGATTTGGTGGCACTATAAGCCATTGTCACACTTGCCCCAACTGGTTGGGAAAGTGTGACCTACAGACATTGTTTTAAAAAATATTTAATAACTTTTTTGTCATGTTTTCGACCATTTTGAAGCAGCTACAATACAAAATCTATATGTTGAGGCCTAGCGTAAACAATCTGTCGACTCAAAAATATTACCGCGAGTAACGAAAAATGTTTAAACAAAACCAACTAACGGAAAATGCGGTCACACTTACCCGAGTTTACCTTATTTAAAGAAAAAATTTTTTTTTTTTAATTTTAAAGATATATAAATAAACAGTTACAATGCGCCTTAATTGAAGCTGAAAGCGTTACGTTGGTTACTTTAATGAATAAATATTTAAAAAATGTAAAATGTTTTTATTTTAACCTCCAATTTTGATTTAGATATACCAAATAATAACAATAGATTAAAAAAATTAATAAAAATCAAAATTATCGTGGTAAAGAATTTCTTCAACCATATGGGTTTGCCAGCTCACCCTCTGTGTTAAAAATTTTAAGCTTACGCACGCTGGGTTAAGAAAACTAAACTGGAAGAACTAACATTAGATTTTAAAAAACTTGCCGATAGAAGTATCAACTATTTAGAGTAGAGTTGGACTCGATTCCATACTTTGGAGGAGAGAGTAGTGGAATAAATTTATTTATAAAGTCGCGCGACAGAATTTGTTCAAAATACAGCGACAACTTAGAAGTTAAAGACGTTATTTTTCAAACGATATTAGGTCGACTTAAGGACAGAGCAAAAACATTAATATATTCACGAAACGAACTAAATGCTTGGTACCGCGTAAAAAATGCGATATTTAGCTATTTTTCCGATAAACGTGATTTTGATCAGTTAACGCAAGAATTCAGGAACACGAAAATATTTCCAACAGAAAACCCAATAGTATTCGGGCATAGATTACAAGATTTGTTACCTCAGTTATTGACTAAACTAGCACAGACCCAAAGAATTACTAATAAACCACAAGAGGCAGAAATTAAACCATAAATCATACTCTGGAAGAAGCAATAGGTCAAGTGCAACATGCTGAACATTTTAAAAATCGTTCAAATGATATCAAAGGTAATAAATCAAGTCCACAACCTTTACAAGTGCCAAATAAAAATGTGCAACAAACAAAACCATTCTACAATCAACCGAAATGTCAATACCCACATTTTACTTATAATCCTAACCATCATATGTTTCAAAAACAATCCAAATCGTTTTAATAATTCCCATACGAATCAAGCTCAAACCTCACCCAACATACCGCCAATGGATGTTCCTGCAGACCGATCAAATTTATTTAAAACACCTTATCGACAATTCGGACAAAGCAACATGTGGAAACCGAATAATTAAATTCAAAATAAATCTACACCAATGAGTGGAGTTTCGACAGCAATTCCAAAAAGAATTATGTATCAAGAAAACAACCCAAACGAATAACTCGGAAAATTATACAGGACCAATATTTAATGAAGAAAATGGTATATGGTATATTCCACTGACGCCGAATGAAGAACTAGTTATACAAGAACCAGAAGAGGACGAAAATTTTCAATTAATTGCTTAACTAGTCACCTCAAAACAATAGCCCTAAATGCTTTACCCTATATCCAATTGATAAACCCACCTATTAAACTTTTAATTGATACGGGAAGCACTACATATATCAATGATCGATCCTGGCATGGTTTATAAATATTTTCCAAATTGTATTTATCATGAAAATTTAGAATTACAATTATCAAGTAAATGAAGAACAAAGTATGAAAAGATTAAATAATATGTTGATAACAGATCATTTAAACTTTGAAAAAAAACGTGAAATTATACAACTCTGTAAAAATTATTTAGATCTTTTCAAACAACCAGATACAAGATTAATTTAATAGCAACGTCAAACATGAAATTAAGTTAGAAGATTAAACATCAGCATTTATTAAAGCTAGGAGTTTTCCTTTTACACAGAAAATTCAAATAAAGGATCATATTCAAAAATTAATTGCAAGATGACATAATAAGACCAAGTCAAAGTCCGCGGGGTTCACCCGTAAACATTGTAAACAAAAAATTAGATGCCAGCGGCATACCTAAGACTCGATTAGTAATTGATTATAGGACAATAAATGAAAAAACAATAGATGGTAGATGTCCAATACCGAATATTGAAGACATATTAGATAAATTAGGACGTTGTCAATATTTTACAACACTAGATTTATGTTATGGATATCACCAAATTCAAATGCACGAAAATTCAATTTCAAAACAGCTTTTAATACAGATAACAGGCATTATGAATTCACAAGGATACCTTTTGGTCTTAAAAATGCTCCAGCTATATTTCAACACATTATGGACGTCATCTTAAAAGATTTGTTAAACGATTTTTGTTTAATTTTTTTAGACGACATTATAATATTTTCTTCTTCATTGAATGAACACGTAAAACATATAAAAAGAGTATTCGATAAGTTTAGAGCCAGTAACTTGACATTGCAATTAGACAAATGCGATTTTTTAAGAAAAGAAACCGAATACTTAGGTCATGTTATAATCCCAGAAGGAATAAAACCCAAAAAATAGTAGCCATTCAAAATTTTCCTATGCCAAAAACACAAAAAGAGATAAAGTCTTTTCTAGATTTATTAGGATATAGGAAATTTATAGAGAACCTTGCAAAAATAACCAAACCTATGACTAAGTGTTAAAAAAAATCAAAGTGTGAAACATACCCCTGAGTTCATAGAATCTTTTGAAAAATGTAAATCACTTCTTTGTAACGATCCCATTTTTAAATACCAAAATTTCAATAAACAATTCGAATTAACTACAGATGCAAGTAATTATGCCATAGGAGCTATATCATCACAAGATGGACACCCAATTGCGTACGCGTCACGTGCATTAAATTCAACGATAGAAAAAGAAATTCTAGCAATTGCTTCGTCGTGTAAACACTTTAGGCAATGTTTGTAAGGAAATAAATTCATAATCAAAACAGATCATAAACCACTTACATGGTTATTTTCAAGTAAAGAACCTAATAGTAGATTAACGAGATGCCGATTAAAGCTTGAAGAATTCGATTACGAAATACAATATTAAAGTGGAAAAGCTAATCAAGCGGACCCCTGGTCTAGAATTAAATTGACGGAAATGTATGTCAATTCGATTAATCAAAATTTATACGATAATGACTCACTTTTTGTAAACAATGATAATGAGTTACTTTTGACAGAGATGATGAGATATTGGAAAATTTAGAAAATAATGAGAACAATATAGGAAACACAGATGCAAACACCATTCACGCAAGTAACGATGAAGTAGAAATTAGTATACCTTATTCCGATAAACGTTTGAACATAGCGAATAGACAAATTATTTTTAATATGAGTAGAAATATAGAACAACATTACGTACAAAAGAAAACGATTTTTAATAAAACTAGACTCGTAATTACATTCCTCGTTTCTTATAACAATGATAAAATCATTTAAATTTTAAGAGAATAATTAGTGAACAGAAGAATACAATTTATTTTAACCCTGCATCACTCGCGCTATAAGCATTTGTCTCACACCCCCCTATAGTATGCAGATTCTATGAACGATAAATCACACTTACTGCCGCCCCCACTTGTAGCGGACTTTTTAAGGCCCTTCATCGATATGCTTGACTGCGTGCATGGTATAAATACACTAGGTATGTTCAGTCAGATGTCCAAGGAGGAGATCAGGGCCATGATTGCCAGGACAACGGAGGGAAAGGCACCGGGTCTCGATCGCGTGACGAATGGCATGCTGAGACGTCTCCCATCCGAGGCCGTGCAGGTCGTCGTCAGTATCACCAACGCCGTTATGGCCATGTCATACTTCCCGGCGGAGTGGAAGCTGGCCGAAGTAGTGGCTTTCCCGAAACCGGGAAAGACTGCGAGAGATCCCTCCAACTATCGACCCATAAGTTTGCTGTCCTGCCTGTCCAAGATCGTGGAGGCGGTGATCCTGAGTCGATTACGGGACGAGCTGGTGGAGAGGCGCGCGTTGCCCGAGGAGCAGTTCGGCTTCCGGGCGGGCCTCTCGACGGACTTTCAGCTACTCAGCGTCACGGAAACAATCAGAGACGCGCTTCAGGCCCGTGAGAGGGTGCAGACTGTATTCATGGACCTCACCCGTGCCTTTGACACCGTGTGGCATGAGGGCCTGCTGTCGAAGATGATCGCGTTAGGAATTAACGCCAACCTGGTCCGCCTTATCGGCCGATACCTGTCCGGTCGTTCCTTCGTGGTGCGAGTCGGGCCCGAGAGATCTACGGCGAGGCCTATACGCACCGGGGTCCCACAAGGCTCATTGTTGGGGCCCGAGCTGTACTTGACGTATACTCGCGACATCCCCACATCGCCAGGAACATCTTTGGCCATCTATGCGGACGATGTGGCTATCTATGCCGTCGGCAGAAATGAACGGTACCTGACACGAAAACTACAAGCCGCTGTTGATGTATTCACAGCCTGGACCCAGCGCTGGAAGCTGACGATCAATCCAGACAAGTGTCAGGCAATCCGTTTCAACAACAAGCCTGGAGGAGTCCCAGACAACATCTCGGTCGACGGCGTCCGCATGGAATGGGGGAGAAGCGTCAGGTACTTGGGCCTGGTGCTGAGCAGAAGGCTCACGTGGGCGGACCAGATGAAGGCCATACAGACCAGGGTGGCAGCAGCGAGGAACGCTCTCTACCCCATGATCGGCGGGGGCGGCGCTATGGACCTGGCGGGAAAGATGACTATCTACACGTCGACGATTCGCCCCGCGATTACCTACGGGGCGACAGCGTGGTGCACGATCCCCCCCTACCAGTTCAAGGCTCTGGAATCTATGCAAAATCGGATACTCCGTATGATGACCGGAGCTCCGTGGTACGTCCGGAGCGAGCAGATCCGGACCGACCTGGGTGTGCCGCGGATGCAGGAACACATCAGAGAGCTGGTGAGGGGGACGCTGGAGAGGGCCTCGGAATCCGAGCACCGGCTGGTGCGGGAGCTGGTGGAGCCCCAGGATCGACCTCCACCTGTGCGGGGGCTGAGACGAATCGAGGACTTTTTGCGGGAGCAGCCATGAGGATATACGCCATCTCTCAGAACATCCGTTGCGAAGAAGCACTAGACCAACAACACCGACAGCGATACAGTAGCTGTGACTAGAGATTAAGGGGAGCATAGACTTCGGTCTACCCCGGAAAGAGATGGAAGATCGAGGCAGATGTCCAAGTGAGTCGGTAACGCGCATTAGTCCAGCCACGTCATAGCTAAGGTGCAATCATTGGCCGGTTTAAATTTGCTGTTGTGGTGTTGCTATTTGGGTCAGTTGCCGGCTTGGATTTTCAATTCATTTCAATTGTTGTTTGTCAGTTGACGAATGATTGTCGATCTCGAACTGTCATTTTGATCTATTTACAACATTTTTGAGTTTAAGTGTAGACAATGTCAAATTGTAGCATAAGTGGCTGTGGTAATTACCACAAGAAAACAAAAGAACAAAACATCAGTTATTTTCGTTTTCCTAAGGACGGTATTATGTGTAAGAAGTGGCTTGAAATTTGTGGAAAAAATGTAGACGTGAAAAAAGGTAATATATTAATATTCAAAATATGACTATCTAGCTATTAAATTTCTATTTCATTTAAGGTCGCATATGCTCTGTTCATTTTGAGAAGACTTGTTACGATGATGCATTACCCTTAAAGAATCAGTACGGATATCCATTATCCAACAAAAGGCTGTTGAAGGATCATGCAATTCCGACATTATTGTTAGGAAAAGAAGAAGAATTTTGTTCGAACAGGTAAAAAACATATTCTTATCTATTAAATACAGAACAAATTTGTGGCTTAAATTTACTCAAATTCTATTTATTTCAGCATAGTTGCAGATGAGCATATAGAATCAGAGGAAACTGTGGAAGAAAGTGTGGTAATTCCAAGTACTTCACAAATAGAATCAAGCCAGTGCCGCATTACGTCAATTCAAAAGTAAGATTTATAATGGAATGTGCTGTTAGTTAGTATTATTGTTAATGCTTATTGTAGAACATCAGATGTAATATCAACATACAACAACTGCTGTGAGGAAATGGAGAAATTAAGAAAAGAAAATGCTCTTTTACAAAAGAAGCTTGAAGATAGTGAAACAGAAAATAAACTGGAAAGTATTCTTCAGAAATTCTTTACCCCTGGACAAATGAAAGTATTGAAACATAATAATAAACAAGTAAAATGGAATGATGAGGATATTTGTTCAGCTATCTCTCTACGTAGTATAAGCCCAAAAGGGTATAGATACCTACGTAATGTAAAAGGATATCCGTTGCCTGCATTTTCAACTTTACGTCGATGGGCATCTACTTTGAATTTACAACCTGGAATTCTAGATAACATGATACTTTTACTTAAGCATAAAGCTGAAGAATTCACGGATCTGCAAAGAATATGTGCAATTGTATATGATGAAATGTATATATCGGGAAAGATTTGTATTGATAAGAAGGACGAAAGAGTAATAGGGCCACACAAAACAGTACAAACTATTATGATACGAAGCCTTTTATGCAAGTGGAAACAAATTATTTATTATGACTTTGATGCAACTATGAAAAAAGATATACTTATAAAATTAATAACAAGATTAGAGGACATAAAGTATACAGCAGTTGCAGTATGCTCCGATCTAGGGCCATCTAATCTGGCTCTATGGAAAGAATTTAACATAGGCTACAGTGAGTCTGGGTTGAGAAATTCTATAGACCATCCTTCAAAAGAAGGACAACATACTTTTTTTTTTCGCAGATGTCCCACACCTCATAAAATTAACGAGGAATCACTTTTTTGATAATGGTTTCTCTATTTTAAATGAGAAAGTAGACAGAAACTGTTTTGACAGGTTGCTTGAACTGCAGAGTGGTGAATTTAAATTAGTTCCCAAACTAACAAGGAACCACATTGAGGTAAGGGGAACACAGCGTCAGAAAGTCAAACCTGCTGTCCAGGTTCTGTCACATACAGTCGCTCAATGTATTCGCTGGTGTGGAGAGAAAGGACATATGGCCGGAATAGATTGGCAATTTGCTGCTCGCATAATAAAATTATTTAACGATTGGTTCGATATATATAACGTCAAACAGAAATTTGACAAGAAATGTCATGCATATGGCATTGGTCTAGAGAACCAAATTGCAATTTTAAACGAAATGGATGAAACTTTAAAAAATATAAAAGTAGGAAAACACAGAAAATTGTTACCTTTTCAACAAGGCATCCTAATAAATAATAAGTCAATAAAAGAACTGTATGTGGAATTAAAAGAAAAGTATGGCGTCGAATATTTATTGACTTATAAATTAAATCAAGATAATTTAGAAATTTTTTTTCTTTTATGCGGGGAATGGGCGCGACCAATGATCATCCAACTGCTTTGGAATTTATACATCGTTTGAGGTGGTATATTTTGGGCAGAGATTCTTCAGCATTATTTACAGGAAACTGAAATTCTGCTGATGATGATGAAAATCAATTAGTAGATTTAAGCGAAGTTAGAAGTCTGTTCAGAAGTTTTAAAGCCTGTTGCTACAGAAGAGGCAGATTTGACAACAGTACCTGACGAAGACGAAACACTACTGTCTATAGAATCATTCGAAGAAATGGATCTAGATACTACGTTGCTTCATGAATTTGAAAGATGTGAGCAGAATTTGAAGGCTGAAAATGAAATTTCTCAAGAAGCACTAAAGTATATAGCAGGATGTGTGGCATATCGAATTAAAAATAAATATTGTTTGTATAAGGAAGGTGAATTAAATGTATCAACAGAAATGTTCGATTGGATAAAATGTTTATCTAAGGGACATTTACTTCATCCTGCTGATAGTTTGTTAAGTTTAAGCAAAGATATTTTGGAAGCATTTAACAGATTCCATGGACGAGGTCTATCAAAGGAGAAATTTATAATACAAAAAGTGTTTGCAGATGTAAAGAGTGACCTACCAAAAGAAGTTATTCTTACATTTATTCGAACACTAACGTACATAAGATTAAGAGAATTAAATAAGAATATTAGTGTGTGTAACATAGAAAAAAAAAGAAAAAAACAACAAAAATTTACTTAAATAGCGTTTATACATATACATATTAAGCTTCTTATATTGTTAACATTTATGTATTTTTGTTTCTCAATAATCATATCTTAAGTATTATTTCTTGAATGATATAATTTGTATGAAAGTATCAGACCCTTATATGCACTTCTCAGAGGACTGGGATATCATGTATAGTGTTATTTATATTATAAATAAAAATATGTTTATACATACTACTGTGTTTCATGATTGTATTAAATATGAAAAGAAGTAATAATAATGTTATAATTCATAATAATCTACCTCCAACTAAAATTCTTTTCTTAATATAAATTTCAAACAATACGCTACTTCTTCCAAAAATCATGACAAATAACATTTCTTGTTTATGCTTTTTCAAAGAAGTGAATGAATATATTGAACAGAAATATAACCTCCCTGACAAATTTAAATTTTATATTTACGCGCCAACGAAATTCTACTTCAACGTATTGGTAGAACTACATTTAATCCAGTCGCGTCATCAAAACATGCGCGTGGGCATACCTTATATACTTGTATCATGGCTGCGTGCAATATTTAGTGCACATTGGTAACTGATATTGCGTACTTCTCTATCGTGTGTACACCTCCGTAAGAGTTTCTCTCATCACGCGAGTTCTAACATAGCATATTGTTTTAGGGTCCGATTAAGTTTTGGTAAGTAAATTTAAGTTTTTTTTTTTTATACACAAAGTTATTCTATTATTCTGAAACTATTATTTTAGATAGTTAACAATGAGTAGGGGACGGATGCTTGCAGAATTAGGGCGAATTCGATATAAAGAGAGTCAAAGAGGTGAG
>JAROYE020000093.1:0-37912 GCA_029619315.2 Dynastes maya | reverse complement strand
GAGTTTTGGGCGACACGCCAACCTTACCATCCCCACCGTTGCCTTACGGGGCCCATTTTTCCCCGCAAAAACAAGTGCATCCCCCGAAAAACAAAAAAAACCCAAGGGAAAAACCGACGAGTTCCTGTTTTGCGCCGGTTCGAGGTGGAAGACCTTTCTGAAAAACTACAACATTTACCGGCATCTTCGATAGGAAAGACTAGACTTGACATAAATACGTACGTAGTACAGCGCAGTCCCCGTATTATCGACCACCAATAGGATTTACAAGGTCCACACGCAGACTGCTTAATGCTATTATGTTTATCAAGAACGACCGAATCCCAAAATATTGCAAACGAAACTATTTAGCTTGAGATGCATTACAATTATTTTTCAAAATACTGCCAAATAGTTCCACCATTGGAACTTGATTATAAAAGTATATAATGGTTTTCCCCATTTCAGAGGCCGATGTTGTTGTAAAGAATTTTGATGCATCCAACAAGAACTCCATACCATCCTTTGCATAATTAATTCTACCTTACCAAGGTATGAAGTATGAACGAACTATGAAATGGAACCAGACGAAATGCGATCAAGAGGAAAACCTCGTGGGTGCAATCAATGGTGGAACGTAACACAAACACCAAATTAAATTAGAACCATGTGTCTGGACAAAAGCACAGCAAACGGATGATGGGAAGACCGTCGCAACATCTGACTGCTGATCTTTTGAATTAAGCAAGATACAGCATAGGGCAGCCAACATGTCTACTAACGGGACATGGCTGTTTGAGAGGCCAATAAGATAGGATCTACAAAGCCAACCTTTATGTAGACTTTGCAAAGAGGACGAGGAAACCAGCTCCTCATATTATTTTCGAGTGTGCAGCGCTAGCTCAACGTAGATTCGCTTTTGCAAAAGCGCTGATCTACCAATGGAGAAAGATTTACTACATGACCCTTAAACCTGATCGAGGGAACTAACCTGTTCAATAAAAACGAAACCGAAGCAAAATAATAAAATAGGCTACTAAGCCTCAAGTGTTAAGGATGTAAAACTAACCTTGCTTGGGTAAAAATCAATCAATCAAGAGGAAAACCAAAAATACGATTGGAAATCAAGTGGTTGAACACTTGAAGAAAATGAAATATGGAATGGAGATTGGATACAATGTCTGTTAAATATCTGCAAACATTAGATATGTTTCCATAGTTTTTTTTCGGAAAACCGAGTGCGGCGCGAGGAAAAAGTGTGTTTATATGCAGAAAACGAACGTCCTACATCTAGTGACGTTATATTTGCGTAATTAAAATAATCTTTGGAAACTTAACGGTTCTGTTACGCACCTTCACAAATTTGTCTTAATGTGCCAAAATCAGAATCTTTCTCTAAAACATTTTCCCAAACCTTTCTAGAACACAAACCCTTTTTTTGCGTCTTCTACCGCGCATGGCTGTACGTGAACATGTTGCACTATTTGCAGAGATTTCCACTAACGACACCGAAGGATTATGTAATTTTTCTATGCCTCCACTAGTCCGAAGTAATTGTTCTGAATAGTTTTTAAATCCGTTTTAACCTGACTATCTTAAAATTTCGACTAGCTTTCCTTGATAGCCGCAGGGGTCCTTTGGATCGAATTGTAAAACCACGTTCTTAATATTTTGAAAATATTTATGATAAAAAAAACGCGGCCTGTAACCATGTTCCCCGACATGTAAAAATTTGGTTCTGGGCTCAGGCATACGGGACACAGTCTGTGAAATTTGCAAATACGTTTTGGGGATTTGACAAATACTGTTTTTGAATGCACTGCTGAAGTGTCTACCTCAGGATAACATTTTTCTAATACTATCTGCCACATGACTGAAAGCATGAATTTTACACGAAATATGTAAAAACCGCCTACAGAAAGCATGTTTGGGGCATCACTCATAAACATAAACAGTTGGTTTATTGAAAGTTCAAACTTTTCCAATGTATTTAACACTAATTTTCAATTACTTCGGCAGTACATTTTTTGTACTTCGTCTGGAAGCTAATAAAATTTGAAGGTGACGATTGCTGTGGTTCCATTGTACATACCATTACATTACCACAGAATGTTTTTTACGATCTTGTTGTTTCATCCACACATAAGCAGAGTTTTTTTATCTTTCAACTCTGATTTTAATTCTTTTTTCAACATGTTCACGAGCAGATGGCACAATTCTTTGAAACGATGCCCGACTTGGTTATATGCAGTCCGAATATTTATTCCAAAAGAATATGCTTATTTTGTCTAGTAAATTAAACGGTAGATTACATGCAAAAGGTAACACATAAATTAAATTTAAATTTGTCATAGTGTCTGTGCAATTTTTCTTTTAAGAATGATGTTTACTATTTACGTGAGGGTAAACAACCCCTTTTGGACCAACATATTAAAGGGATATTACAAACTACACTTTAAATTTTAAGGGCCTCATAATTTAGATCTGGCCCATTTCTGCTATAAATTCTGAAAACTTTGTCCAACTTGGTCGTTTTCGCGACGTAGGAAAACATTTTTAAAACAAACGTAGAACACGAAATAGTATTTACGGCGCGTACATGTATACACACAGATCTGGTTGAGACTCGCAGTTATACTGAGGGTTGTGTCGAACCTCCGCCACTGCCCGTTGGCGCTAGCGAGCAACTCTAATATTACTCAAAGATTGGCGAACTGCACTTAACTATCGTATGCAAGAACTGCACGACATTCTAAATGTTTTGATAAAAAGAAGTGTAGAAGAAGCATCTTTTGTAATGGAGTGGAACCAAACATCCCGGAAAATTGGAGAGGGTTTTCATCCTGTCCAAAACAGTTTGGGCCAATTCGGGAATTAGATTTTTAATACTACCATGTGGACTACTTATTCCCAAAGTTTCAATTTCTTTTGAATTTTCGGGTTGTGATTTTTCTCTTGTTAGCAAATTCTGATGTATGTATGTACATCATTTTACATTCCCAGCTGAATGGTTCCCCCTTCCTGTATGCTTGTTTGTTGACACACACCCGTGTTGCAGGTTTGTGGCCCTAGCGGGGTATGCGACTGTGTTGTTAATATTGTGTTTTTTTGTAAATATTTCATTATTATGTTTAGTTTTTAATTAAAAATAGGTATTAAACTTTGAGGTATTGTTAGTTTTCTCACTTTCATGTTCAAATTTGTAAGTATAACTTTTTTTTGATGTACACTATACTATTTTCGTAAAAAATTTCAGCCATGTAAGATACTCAGTTTTTGTTTAATAGTCGTTTCTGTCATCCAATGTTAGTGTTTCTATAAAAATTGAAAAAAATCGAATATCGGCCAATATTAAATCATTGCATTTGAAGGGCAATATGCCTACGCAAATTTAAAGCCAGAATGGATGCTGTTTACGGAGACTCTGCACCATCACTTACCACAGCAAAATTTTGGGCAGCGTCTCATTCCTTGACAAGCTGAGGGCCCAGAATTTAGGGAAAAAAACGGCTGCATTTAAAAAGAAAAAGTTCATAGCATTCGTAAACGTTTTTGCATAAAAAGATGTCAACCATGTTTTGGACGGATTAACGAAATGGGGGCATCCTTGGAAAAAGTATAAATTTACAAGAAGATCATGTTGAAAAATTTAAAACTTAATTTAACAAAAAAGTCTTTTTTCCCTGTGTTAGAGGAAACTTTTCAGACTATCCTTGTAAAAAGCCCTAAAAAGGCACAAATTTGATCCGAAATATTGGTCAATGACATAAAAAACACATATTAAGAAGAAGTTGGTATGTTTTTTTCCTTTTTATCGCAACCCAAAGAATAACCTTAATTCACGTAAAGGGTTCCTTTTCTTTTGAGTTAAGTATTTTCATACAGTTATTTGTTTAGAAATTTAATAGTGATGTAAATATAGAGTGTCTATGACTAAAGTTATACACGTTGGCAAAAGGTTTCACTGGGGTCGAGATATGTTGTACGTAGCTCATCCGACATCCTTGCATTTATCCCCGCCGCGATAGACCTATTTGTCTATCATGCGCTCGAAAGGGTTCTACCGAATGATCATGGATTTCGATTACACTGTATTAGTTTTACAACCGCAGATCATTAAATATTTTGCCGGAAATACCTTTCCAAGGCACGGCCGATCTATTTGCCGTGGAGTACGAGGATGTCCTATTCCTTCGCATTCGGCGATTGAGAGGATCGTTAAGGCGTTTGAGAAACTTTGGCTGTGTGTCGGGAATTGCCGTAAATGGGCCCAAAAAATGATGAACAGCCTCAAATCCCTCTAATGCATCCCCAGCGGGAGGAGAGAGAAGTGAGGTATTGTTCGTGAGTTGAAATGGGCGATCCTTGCTCTAACCGACAAATTGTAGACGAAATCGGACTGTATTAGTAGGAGTACTGCGAAACGTATTTTGAAAAGCAACAAATATAAAAGTTACAAAATTCAAAATTTCCAGAGATTTTTCCCCTTAATACAGTAACATTGTTAGAATTTTTATTTAACTAAACGGATACTATAAAACTGTGGCACTGGAACACTGAAACAGTTCACTAAAACCCTTACCACAACACTTAATTCGTACTGGACGCACGTTTCGATAGCCAAGCTATCATCATCAGCAGCAAGACTGAACTAAAAAGCTAATGGAAAAACCCAACCTTATAAGGAAAATACAATTATCAATATGTAAATTTAAAATCGTAAAATTTAATGAGCCGCTTCATTGCACAGGATATAAATAGCCTAAAGGTAAATGAGCAGAATGACGTGAGTTTATTAAATCCTATATTACAATGAAGCGGTTCATTGCACATGGTTAAAATTACAACTATAAATGATTAAACATGATGTAACGAAGGAATAAAATGCTGGAATTTAGTGGTCCTAAATCTGAATTCATTAAGTGAGTTTTGTTTTGTAAATTTCCATACCTTTCATTTTTAATTCAGAAGTACTCCTTACGTTTTTAATTTAACTTTATAATTATCAACATTATGGTTATTTTCAAGCATATGTAGGGCAACGCTAAATTTATCAAACTTCTGAATTTGAGATGAGCCAAATGTTCTTTGTACCTAATTTTGATTGATCTTTTTGTCTGCCCAATATACACTTGATCACAAACTTACATGAAATTTTGTAAATTCCTGATTTATCCTGTTATCCACTGGTCTTTGGAATTTCCTAAAAGGTTTTAAGGTTATTGCTCGAAGAGAAAACAATCTTGCGGTCAATCTTAGAAAGATTTTTTGAAGACCCCCTTGTGTAACATGGATAAAGGGTAATTTAACATATTTCTTATTATTACGGCCGTCAATGCGTTCCAATGTGCTTACATTTCTAATTCTTAAACTATTTTTTTCCTAATAGTATTATAGACGACATCTTCAGAGAATCCGTTAAAGTTAGAAATATTTATGATTTCTTTTAGTTCATTTTGATATCTATCTTTAGGGAAAGGAAAATTTTAGTAACCGGTGCACCAAAAAGTTAATAGCCGAAAATTTGTGCTACGAGTGATTAGAATCCTGTAAGATTTAATCTATTATTACTAGTAGGTTTCCTATATCGTCTATTTCTAACTTATTTTTATTTTTTATTACTACATGTCGAGGAAGGAATCCTGTTGTCTTTTTCTTTTTCGTGGGTAAATTTTATAGAGGGAATTTTGAGTTAAGTTGTTTCTATGAAATCCTTTTTTGAACATTTACTGATGTCAAAGATGCAAAAATGTCATCGACGTATCTGATCCAAACCGAGGGAAATAAGCGAAAGTATTCTTCAGGGCATTTCAAATTCACCCATAAAGAGGTTAGCCATAAACGGAGATAAGCTGTTACCCATTGCTGTTCCTTCCGTTTTTGAAAAAGTGTTGTTAATTTGGAAAAAGCTTTGTTTCATTGGTCAAAGAAATGAAGCTAGTAACTTCTCTCTATCCATTTGGTTATCTAACAAAAGTGTTTCTAAATATTTCCCAAAATTAAATCAACTGGAACACTAGGGAACAATAACTTACGTCAAACGAAACTAAAAATTTCTTTGTCAGTAAGGCTCAATGTCTTTAGTTTTTTCAATGAAATCGTTAAGAATTTTTAATAGCCAAATCCGAAATTGTACAGGGTAACTGGTTCAATTTGTCAGATAACCACCTGGAAAGTAAGTAATTGGACTGTTGATATTCGAAACAATGGTCTCATGCTTTTTCGGCTTGTGTATTTTAGGGAAACAATACCTCCTAGTAGTACTGGGTTTGATACCGTTAGTCTAAATCTTAAATTGTCGCTAATGACAGCCTTACATTCTAACATGGTCTTTTTGGTTTCTGTAATCATTTTAGACAAAGGATTTTTTGATAAATTTTTAATAAGAACTTTGGACAAAGTGGTGTTTACTCGACTAAAATAATCTTCTTTTTCTAAAATTTACAGTGTTCCCTTGTCGGATTTTAAAAAAAAACAATTTTTTTTTTTTAGTCTTCTAGCAATGATTTGATCTTTTTCGTGCAATGTCAGGTGGCATTCCTTTGCATATTTTCCAAAATTTGACTTTTGCAAGCGGTAGGAATAAATTTTTTGTGTTATCATCAAAAATTTCTGATCGCGTTTTCTATGCCAACTATAATTTTTTTCAACCGGAGGCTTATTAAATTCAGGTTGTATTTCAAACCTTTGTTTAATAAGTCGATCTCTTTTTTTGCTAAAAGACTCATGTGACTCGTTTCTAACTAATGCAGTTGGGTTAATTATCTCGGCAGTTTCGGTTTGTTAGTTGGGACTAATTTGGAAAAATTTTTTCTTGAGAAACGTGCCCTCCAGTACGAATTAAGTGTTGTGGTAAGGGTTTTAGTGAACTGTTCAGAATTTTAATTTATTTTGTATAATTATCGAATTTATTTTTCTTTAGTTTAATTTTATAAGAATCGTTGTTTTTTCCCTACTTAGAATTACTTTTTCATTCGCCTACATTCCATAGCAGTAACAAAATGAATATAAGAAACTATACTTTCTAACATGTGAAATACAGAAAAATTTCACAGTAATTTTCCGGTTTTTAACACATTTTTTTCGAAGGCTTTGAATGATAATATTACTGATTGAGGCGGACATCGTGTTTATAATATGGGGTTACTACCGGTGCTCGTTTTTTTAATGTACTGCGACTGGATATCTCCAGTGAGATTCGAATGCGCAGTTGCCATTCACAAAGCATCCCCCGTTCGTATCTGGGCCAACGTGTATGTTCTTGTTTGGTTGTTATTTAAGCATCAGGAAATAATCCAAACAAACTATCCATATCCACTTTTAACGTACTTTGCTTGATTCCAGAATTGAAAATCCTTTTGAAGATATAAAGCCTTTATCTTTATATTGAATCCATCTAAAGAAGTGGGACCCAACAAAAGACCTCTTCAAAAGTATCTAATTTAACTAAATTTGTATAAAAAGAAGTAATAAAGCATCCTGCAATTTTTTTGACAGCACTCTGTGGTTACTTCAAAGAGAGAGGATAATAATACAACACATTGTATTGCACATAACTGAAGAAGAAACAAACACCACTCAAGCCGATAGGCTCAGCAAGCGGAGGTTAGAATAGGTCAGTACCTGCACCAAGTCAAGATGGTAGACACCGTGCAGTCTCATCTAACAGCAAAAAATTACAACACAACAGCAACAAGAATGATGACGACCAGACATGCCGTTTCTGCTCAGACCTTTACGTTCAATCCTTCTTCTTCAAATTCGCCGCATGTCCATTTCGTACGCTTGAAACGGCAACGTCCAGACACGACATCGATTTATCTAGCAGGCATACCGGCGGACGTAACCCTGCCTCTTCGTGTGCAATGGAGGGATCGATTTTGCGCTACAGCTTCACGTACCGAATGCTGCTGTATTACTATTAGGGAAACGTAAAAACAGCATGGTAATATTTATTGCTGTAGGTTTACAATAAAGTCTGTAATGTCCGATATTATCAATCCTTTGAAAAGACATTAGAAGTATAAAGTACCGTATTTCAAAAAAATAAGTGGATATTATACGAATTCCTCCTTTTAGCGGAAGTTAATAGTACTTTATACGCGTATTTCAAAAAAAACTTCATGAAACATTGAGAATTATAATCGTTATTTAAAAGTAATTCTAAATAAGATAATTATTATTTAATTTTGAACGATCTTTCTTTGAATTTCTAGTTAAGGAAAAATTTTATTCATATCAAAACTAGGAAGGAAAAAATCGTCCAGATCTCGCGTGGTAAATAGTAATAAAAAGAAAACAAAGTATTACATTAACCGGTATCTTTTGGAAATGTTTATGAGACGTTGTACGTAACTTCTTTTGTAATACGAGGGACACGCTATATATTTTGAGATGCCACAAAGTAGAGAAGTTAGGGCCCGGCAACACTGCTTTTCTAAATACCACCATCCCTAAGTAGTAAAGGTTGGTTTAAGGAAAACAAAGTCTTGAACGTTTGCAACTTGCATTTGGTGATGAATAGAGAGGGGATTTTGGGACGAAAAAAAACAGCTAAAAAGGCCCTTTTTTTTAGGCCTTAAAAACTATGTATTTGGGGACGAAAAACTGTGATTTAGGCATGTTAGGCAAACTTAAAAAAAAACGGTAAACACAAAAATCATTTTATTTTAAAAAAACATGAATAAGAAGACGATATTTAATGTAATTTTAGGTACATTTCAGCCATAAAAAGAAATAAAACATAAAAATTTTTAAACCCTAATAACTAAAATATGTAGTTTCATTTGGTTTAAAATAATAAAAAAATTTAAATTAATCGCCGTGTAACATGTCCTCAAATTTCGCGTTTGCGTAGCACACAAGATTTTTTTCCAATTTGTCGTTAGTAAAATTTGTTCTTGGGTGGGAAAACAGCAGTTGTACGAAGAAAATGAACGTTCTACGTCACACGGGGTTTTGTAGGACAAAACTTAAATATGGACCAGTCAGCTGTGGTATGAGCGGTAGCTTCAACTACTTCGCCACTGAGCGGCTCAGCAAATCTTTAACCGTTTTGAAACCTGGATTTTCGAAATCACATAGTTAAACTTTGACAAAATTATTTTGCAACTTTTCCTGGGGCATTCTTGAGAGCTGCTTCGGCATTATTAATTACTGCAACAGAATCTGTAAGTGAAAGGCCGAATGTTTCTAATCTTTTGATGTTATCAATGAGAAATTTATAATGCGACTTGATTTTATAAAGATCTTTTTTGACATTTTGTTTGGAAAAACGATTAAAAAAACCTAAAACATAAAGCGTTAAATAAAAAAAAATCTTATTTAAAAATTTTGCTAAAAAAAAGTACTTACTGATTTTATTGCTTCGAAATTATTAGCATAAAAAACTACCGCCTCTAACCAAGTTCCCCAACGTTTTAAAGGGACAGGTTCGGGAGGGCAAAGGGATCGGGCAGATTTTCTTTATACACTGCCACAACGCAGTGGAGCTTTTAAAAAGACTTCTTGGTATTTGAAATTAAAACCTTTAACATTAGCATATTGATTTCTTAGACATTCACACACCCAAAAAAAAAAAAGATTGAGTCCGTGCAAACATGTTAAATGTTAAGATTTTTAAAAAAAATCTTCAAATTTGTACTACATTTGAGCATATAAGAAGCATCATCCGTGACTAAAAGCTTGACTTTTTCGTACTTAATTCCATCTGTTGGCCACAAAATACCTAAAATACGAGAGTTTCCTTTAACTTAAATATCTAGCATTAATTTACAATATTATTTAAAGTAAGCTTTTTGCATAATATATCCCTTTCCTAAAGCTGGTTCAGAATCTGCCATTGTATTGCATTTGTTCTTTCAAGTTTCTTTGTAGCCAGTAAATACGGTTTTCCTGGTGTTTCCGAACAAAGCTTACCCACAATCATATTGCCATAATACGACCTTTAGAGTCATCTATAGATATCCAAATATCGTTGTTACCAACTTTCGCGAATAGTATTAATAGTCTTAAAAATTTAATAAAAATATTATAGGTATAACAAAAATCTTAATGACACTCAAGTATGAAAAACATTTTTAAATTATTATTTTTATATTAATTACCTCATTGTAACATTTTGTTACATAGTTTTTTCTTAAGGCTTTCACGCTTGCCACATTCTTGGGTTTCAGTATTTAGTGAGAAAATTTCGCCCAAATTTTTAATAGTTTAATCTGTCCAGAAGAATATTGCAGACATAAAAGCGTCGCATAAATTCTCGATTAAAAACGTCGATTTCTCTTGAATTTTTGGTGTCTATTAACATTTGGTTCCTCAACGGTTTCCTAAGATTTGCCTGATGTCCAGGAGCAGTAGCATGTTGCTCTAAATGATTTTTCTTTTTGCAAGTTAACTACAATAATATTTTGAAGCAAGTTTGGAAAGAAAAACAAAAACGTCCTTTACCATTTTTCCGCACGCTTTACAAAACAACTCTTCACTGTTGCTTGGATTCAGCTGAAAGACAGTAGTGCCCCAATTGCCTTCAGCCATTTTTGAACTTTATCGCTATGTGATTCCTTGGATTTTGGGATTGTTGTAGATGGAAATACACAATACCATGAGTAGATAAACAAGCACAAACCGACAGAAAACTACCGAAAAATATTCGTTGCAAGCTACGATATAAATGAAAATTTCAAGTACGTCTTTCACTATATAATGATTCGTCAATAGTCCACCTCGCTATAGGAACACACACATATACGCTCCCGAGAAACATTAAGAGAATAAATAAAAATCTAAACTGCAATATCAAGATGTCCATTGTATAAACTATGAATGGGCATCGTGTATTCATTAATCACGTTAACAGGGAGAAGAAATTTGCTTATTTTGGTTTTAAAATTTCAGAGCGTAAACAAGCCGATAGGGATCCCCGTAAAATAAAAACGTGGGTGCAGGTAAATGAACCCGAGAGCGATAAGCCGATAATTGAGGATATATCTTCAATAGAGTAGTAATATAAAATTTTTCGGCAGGCAATCCAAACTTTGCCCCCCCACAATAGACGGGAAAACCCCCTCGTTGTATTAGTTTATAGAATTTAGCTGTAAAACTAAAATTTACATTTAAGAAAGATGCCCGCTGTGTAAAAAAACCTTTTATTTTAAATTAAAAAAAACAATTTAGACCAAATAAATATGATTTTAGGACAAAATAGGCGAAAACCACGATTTAGGCTGTTAAAAGTCCAAAAAGGCAACTAGGGAAATAAAACATAGCTAGATCGCTTTGATTTGTCGAGAAACATATAGATTTTGTATTATTTTTTAAATTTGCCTTGATCTAAACAAAGAGGCATTTTGCCTAAAATCCCGTCTCTAGTGATGAGGAACGTACCGGTAGGCCTGTTCTTCAGTTTTCCGCTGGAAACATGAGTGTGAGACGTATGATCGACGAAGATCCAAGATGCACCTATCAAGTGATTGAGGAACTCTTGGTGTTGATCCGCAATAGTAAATTCAATTTTACATGATCTTCTTCGATGAAAAAAATTGTTACTCGTTAGGTGGGCCCCACACCTTACCGATTTCCAAAAAGCAGAGCGAGTAAGAATCGCTCGGGAAACATTGGGAAAAGTTAAATAATGGTGGACATCGCATTCTATCAAAAATAGTAAAAAGGTGATGAAACTTACATCCCATTTTTTCGATATTCCTACCGCCAGGGGTAGCCGTGTGTGGATCCACGAAGATGCACCAACACCAACAATGGCCAAAAAGCAAAGGGGGCTGTCAAGAAAGTTATGTACGCAGTTTTCTTCCGTAGTACCGGATTAGTAAAAGCGATGAAGTTGGAAAATCAACGTACAGTCACAGCAAACTGGTGCACCACAAAATGTTTACTTGCAGTTCTTGCCAACATTCGCGGGTAAATGTTGCATCACGACAATGCATCGTCACACAGTGCACAGTAGACAGTTGAATTTTTACTTGAAAATAACGTAAAAGTCATTGAACATCCACCCTATGCGCTGATTTGGCCATGTGTGATTTCTGGTTGTTCTTAAACCTAAAGAAACATTTACGTGGTCGGCGTTTTCACGACGGAGGATGAGATAGATGAAGCAATTCATCTATTTTTTGAGAGCATTCCAAGAGATGACTGGCTTCACGCTTTTACGTGTGTGGAAACTTCGGTTACAAAGTGCATTGATGGCATACATTATTCCATTCTTGGATGGATACACTGTTAAATTTTTTTCTCTCCCAAAATTTTCCACATCATGTAGTTTAAATGTTGTGTTATGGCTAGCAACCCAATTTTTTTACTATTGCCCAGATCTTTTCGATTGGATTTAACTCTGAATGATACGAAGGCAGACGCAATATGCTGTGGCCATATGTATTTACAAGTTGATCGAGCTTAAAAGTCCGTACAGCTTTATATTACTTTATAATGTCGTACAATTCAATCTTTGTGAATCCAGCTTGTTGTCATTTTGGAGTTTAGCATGATAAAATTAGTCAAAATTAATTGTTTAGGTTTCTGACACAAAAACATTGTTGCTTAGTGATTGGTGGATATGTTTTAGAAAATAAACGTATACAGACATTCGTTTCTTACTGTATTTGGTCTTGAAAATAAGGACGGATCTCTCTCGCTAACACCGACATGGTCAAAGTGCCGGCTCTACTTTGCTTCTACCACGGAGTGCTCGGGTAACATCTAACGCAATAAATATTTCAATTTCCTTAGATATATGCAACCAATTTTCATATCTCGTCGGCGTTTCGAATGCCCATCCCGTTGCACTGAAGCAAGCTATCATTGGGAATGTATTAGATACACAGGCATCTATCCATATACAAACATAAATACATACGATTGTGTTGTATAACATGCAATTTGTTGCAAATGTAATCTCGCTATCTTACGTAAATGTCAAACGGGATGGGGAATTCTGGCGCGCCGTAAAACTTGCCGAGAACAAGGATATGATTGACGTAATGCAACGAATGCGAGATGGAAAATGGTGATGAGACGACGATAACCATTGCCCATTGCTGGCAAAATTGTTGTTTTGCCTGTTGTTAAATTATCGATGAATTTAGTGATTCCATTAAAAGAACCTATTTTATCGTTTAGAACGAGAATTGTGTAATACCTTTTTTTCGAAGTCCAGGAAGTAGCGATTTCACCACAGTTCCCGCGGGCTGCTTTTTTTGTCCTATGCGAAATACTGTTTTTTTTCGCTTTTATCGTGAACTCTGCCTGTTTCGGCAATATCTTTTCATTTGACGTGAAACCGTGTTGTTCGTTCCGGCCAAGCCACTTCAGTTCTTCAAAGTTTATTAGAAGGCAAGTAACAAAAGAAGGTTCCTTCCATCGGGGGGGATGGAGGGGCAAATCTGGCGAATGTGGTTGCATAAGGGCCCCGCCACTCTCATACCGTAACGACTAGCCTTTGCTCTCCACTTGCCCGATGAGTTTGCGACCGGAGGCGTGTTTTTATCAGTCTAGTATTGTGCCAGTTCTCGTCACTAACGGCACGAACGTGTGGCATTAGCGATCCTTGTGTCTTCGATACGCCGAATTCTACCCTCATATTATGCCGTAAATACTATTTTTCGTAAGTTCTACGTTTTTTTTTAAAAATGTTGCCTACGTCATTCGACAAACGACCAATGTTTGTAAATCAAACGTTTTAAACAGAATTTAATAAGCAATTGCCCTTGACCTAAATTTAATGATAGGCTTTTTAAACTTACAATTTGTTGGAGTTTGTAATGACCCCCTTAATGTGTTTTGGTCCAATGGAAAGGATTGTCTACGTCACGTAATTAGTAAATACAAGCATGTTTTCCTTAAAAACACTAAAAAATTGCACACGACCACTATGACAAATTTAAATTTATTTAATGTGTATACCCCTTATTGGCATGTATAATCTACCGTGCTTTATTTTAGCTAGACAAGGAAGGCATATGTCATTCTTTTGGAATAATTGTGCCCATACTGGCAAATTTACCAAGTCGGGCCCATCGTTTACAATGAATTGTGCCATCTGCTCGTGAGCATGTTTTGAAAATATGATTTAAATCGGGAGTTGTGAAAAGCCTTAAAAAATCTGGTGGTTTTTATGTGTGGAACGAATACAACAGATCAGGTTGAAATAACATTAATTTCTGTGTTGGTTAAAGTTGTATTGGGTATATAATCCGCTCTAAGTCATGGAGAAACTCACGGACTCGAAATTCGGCTGCCCACCTTCAATGTCATTATTGTTTTCAGCAGATCGTGATTGGACAGCCAACATGTACATAGTCTCAAGTATATGATTGTCAAAAGTTATGGTGATTTAAATAACTATTGGATATCAGTTTGAACCTCTAGTATTAGCGCACACACCAAACTGTCCGACGTTTAAAGTGATTGATGTGGTTTTCCGCAAACATGCTTTTCTGTAGTATCGGGCTTCTTAAAACAATACTCGTTGCTAACTTGTTTTAAAGTAGTACGTGTTAGATAAATTTCATGCTTTTCAGTCATGTGGTATAGGATAATAGTGTAAATGCTTATCCGGAGGTATGACGTTTTAATAGCGCATACAAAAGCAGTGTTTGTCAAATCTGCCAAAACGTATTATCCGCTAAATTTCACAGACCTGAGCTTTGCCCGTATGCCTGAGCCCCAGAACCTATTCTTGTACTACGTTTGGGGAACATGGTTTACAGGCCGTTTTGCGTTTTTATTAGTCATAAAACTAATTTTTTGAGAAGATATTAAAAAACGTGGTTTTAACAAGATTTGCGAGTCCCAAAGGAAGCTGCGGTTATTCAAGTGAAAGCAGTCCCCAAATTTTCAGATAGTCAGGTTAAAAAACGGATTCTTTAAAAACTATTATCAGAACTTGTTAAATTACTGTGTTCGAACTTTGGTGGTAAGGCAATATGCATTGTGAAAAAATTACAAAGATCCTCTTCGGTGCGTTGTCGTTGTAGTGGAATCTCTGCAAATAGTGCATGATGTGATCATTCGGTTATTCACGCACACCAATGCGCCGGGCTGATTAAGAGCATGCAGAAGTTTAAATTGTTTTGGTGATAGTTCTTAAGAAATTAGGTTTGAAGGTGTTTTAGTCAGAAAGATTCCGTAATTTTGGGCGCATTCAAGGACAAATTGTCGAAGGTGCGCGTCCAACAGAACCTTTTAAGTTGTTTTTTCTGCATATTTAAACACACTTTCTTTATTTACCTCACGTTTCCTCACTCGTGTTTGGGCCGAAAACACTAACTGTAGAAACATATCATAATCTTGTGTATTGGCAGATATTTAGACTGAGGTCAAGGTTTGATTTCACTTTTGTTGATTTTCAAGGAAGACTCTTAAGACGTTAAGTTTTTGAGCCACTGTATTATTATTTTCATTTGTCCTATCCCATTTGATTTTGTGTAAACATTTATGTGCCTAGCGCCAATGGACTGTTAGCGAAATTGAGTCAACTCTAGGTTTTAAACGGGTAGGACGTTTTTTTTTTCTAGTAAGTGGGGCTCCTTTCTTTCCAACTAGCTCTCAAAACACACTACTTGATTGAATCTCTCCGAAATTGACAGACATCGACTACGAATTCCTCACAGTCCCGGTAAATGCATATTTTTGAACATAAAAGCATTGTCCCCTGTTTCCAAACACGGTACTTCTCAAGGAGTAGAACTATCCTGGTACGTGTTTCGTGTACTGGAGTAACTATCCAGGCAAAAAAATAGTAAAAATTAGAACATTAATGTCCATTAAAGATACTTGTGATCTTTTAAAATTTCCCCCTTTAATTTCCTTTTAATAAATAAATGTATGTGAGATCGATTTTGTTGTATTCAAAGACATGTTTCCGAAGGTTAATTGCTTATATGCGGTTGTCTTTGTGCGTGGTGTCTGTTGTGGACATCCGTCTGCGGGAGCTGGAGGTCGCGTGGGGTATGGGGGGGGGGGTCTGCTTGCTGCGTGCGGAGCATCTGATGGAATGTCATCAGCGTGCCTGGGAGAGGGAGGCTGGAAATGATACATATATTCAGCGTATGAACGAGTATTAAAGGAAATCGATTGGTTAGGAGTAGGGACGCTACGATACCAGTGACGGGATTGTGGTACACAAATGAGAGAATTTTCGACGGTGGATTGTACTACTTGAGAGAGGGCGATGATGCAAGCCCTGGTAGGGATGAGCACTGGATTGGCGCTGCTGCGTTGGGTGTTTTCCCAGAGGGGGGGGGGGGGGGGGTGGGCTTCCTAGATTTTGGGGCGGCTAATTAGGAGCTAAAATACCACCGATAAAGAACCAGTTCTTTATGTAAATGCTGTTTTTTAAACAACGGAGAATCGTCATAAAAAAAATAGGCTTTTTCCCTTTGTACTAAGTACCCTCTAAATATAACGTAAATTAAATTGTTTCTTTTCCCTTATAAAATTGGGCATACGTCTACGGTTTTGTTTTCCTTGTATTAACAATGGAGGAATGGGGAAGACTCCCCATTATTGTGTGTGCAATTGTTTTTTTTGTAACGGTATTTTTTTAATATTTGTTTCCTCAATCTTTGTGTGTGTTCAAGTTATTGATGGACTTTAGATTCTGTTCCTTGGAGGGGGGGGGGGGGGGGAAATGTGTGTGATGGGGGGGGGGTTTGAAAAATTATAATAAAAATTAGGTATGGGTATTCAGATTCCCACCCGGCCCCACCGGCTTACTTTTTTTTTTTGTGGGGAGGTGTGAGGGTTCTTAACCCATACCTATATTTGGTTAACACATTTTCGACCATAATTTGTTGTATTTTTGGGAGAACTACACTGAAAGAACTGGGAGTAACTTTAAATCCTTTATTATTTACGAATAAAGTGATAGGGGGGTATCTCCTCGGTTATAAACACGGAATTTTTGTTTCTTTTAAATTGATAATTTTTTCCTATAACCTTTAGTATTTTATTAGAATCTCTAGGTGAAATGTTAGATTCCCTTTATCCGAAAGAATTCTATGATACTTTTCAAAAATTCCTGAATTTTTTAAAAGCGTGTGTTTTTAAAATTAAACGAAGAACTTCCTTTATTGATATCAAAAATTCCCGGTAATATAGTGTCGGTTGATAGAGTATTAATATCTCCTATTCCTTAAAACATTTTAAGCGTTGACACGGGCAATGCTTTTTGTGTGGCATTAGTAATTAATATTATACCCTTTGGATCCAAAGAAAAAAAAGCATGTTTAAGTTATTTTTAAACAATCCATATCCAAATATTTAGTGTATGGTACGTTAATGCGTAGGATTTCAATTTGCATGAAAAATGGAAAAAAAGCTATACAGGCCTTAGGCCTGTGTTATTTGGAGGTTTAGAAAAACTTGTGTTTAATGTTATTACATATTACTTTTTGTCATAAGTGTTAATATACTAAATCGGCAGTAAGATATAACCAGGGCAAAATATGCGGTAACAGCCAGTGGCGTGGGCGAAGCGCATAAAAGTGTTTACACATAAAATAGAAGGTAACGGGGATAGCTGCGAAATAAATTATAAAACCGTGCCTGACACACCTTTAAACCGTTTTAAAAGTCACGTGAAATCACACAAGCTGAACGTAACATCTGTTTTGTTAAAATAATTTTTGAATCATTTTAGCATGTTTTCCACAAGCCGTTTCAGTCAAAAGTTGGCATGGGTACGAACAGTTCGGAATAAATGTTTTTTATGCCCGAAAATGACCGTTCGGCATCCTAAGCCGATGTTATATTGTGCATATTTAAATCATAACCTTTTTGGAACAACTTAATGCAGTCTTCACAACGCTCCTTTCACAAATTTGTCTTAATATAAAGAAGAAATCGGAGTCCCTTTCTCTAAAACCCTTTTCAAATTTTTCCCGTATTACAACACCAATTTGTTTCGCCTTCTATCGCACTGCATACCTGTTGCGTTTGGAACAAATCATTTTCAACATAATTTTGAACAGAAGTCCACTAGCGACCATCCTAAACGTTTTTGTAATTTTTCTATTCCCTCCGTGAAGTTCCGGAGGTAATTTGTTTTGTGAAATAGTTTTTTTTTGTAAGGATCCTCTTTTTTAACCTGATTATCTTCGAAATATTTCGCTGGGCTTTTTTTCTTGATTGCTTGCAGCTTCGTCCGGATTTGAATTTTTAAAACTACCTTTTTTTAACTTGAATCGGAAATATTTTGGTTGTATGTAAAAACGCAGCCCCTGCAATCATTTCCCCCAACGTGTCGTGTACAATCGCCCATGGTGGTTCAGGTAAATCAGGACACAGTTTGTGAAATAGGTCGGGTACGTTTTTTTTCGGGGACTTTAGAAAACACTGGCCTTTGTAAACTAGGCAAATCACTCGTATTTACTAGGGGAATAACCATGTAGGAATCGCTTTGTGGTCGCAAGATTTAGAATGATGGTCCCATCATCTCATCATAAACTTAATTCAGGAATAACTTATACTTAAAATATAATATCCTAATTGTGAAAAATCACGTAACCTCGTCTTTTTGCCATCCTCGGTTATAGATTCGGTCCGTCCGTAGGCGGCGAGAAAGACGGGAAACAGGGGTCAAAAAATGACAAAACTGTACGCGATTTTGGCGAAAAAAGGCGAGCGAGAATGGATGCGCGCCGATCGACGTAAATCGAACGAGGGCCTACTTTTGCTATCAAGATAAGGTGTAATTTTTTTTTCGTTCCGAAACAGGGGCCCCCGCACGTTTATTAAACCGCCGTTCGGGGAATTCTGACATGGGATAGTGGAAAAAACAAACGGGGGAACCTTGTTTTTTAAGAATCACTAATTAAAAAAAATATCCAAAGAGTTTTGTTGTTTTTTTGGAAATAATCCAACGCAGAATATTTTCCAAACCTTTATAAAATAACAACCCCCGTCAAATTTTTGTTTTTCCCGCCAGGGTCGGAATGACTCTGTAAGATCTAAAGTCGTAAATTAGGAAACACACTTTTGCACCTTCGTTTTTTTTTACCATCCTAAAATATATTTTATAAATATTGCACAAGTTGTAATTTTTTATTTTTTTAATTCTGTTAGTTTTCTTTATCCTCCAAAATTTAAAAAAGTTTTTGATTATTTTTTATAGTACGTACCGTAAATGGGTTAAGTTAAGAAAAATTATTCGTTATTAAAAAGGTAGGTAAATGAAAATAAATATCCAGATGTTTTACAAAGGTTCTATTGAGGAATTTGGCAACCGAATTTTTCATGTTTCAAGAAAACACGTTTCATCAGATCCCAGCTGCAATATGTTAGTTCCAGTATATGTAGAATACCATAATATTTCCCTATAATGTAAATTAAATTAGGGAAAATTATTTTTTAAGTAGTTTTAATATTTAAAATGAGTTTTAATATTTAAAATTTTTTATTTACCCCTTTTTTTTTTTATTATTTTATTATTTGTTTTACATATTCTAAAGAAAATAGACTATAGTTACTTAGTTAACACGTGTTAGTAACAAAAATGAAAAGAATTATTACATTCACCGGTAAAAAATCCTTTTTTTCTGAAAATGATTTATGAAAACGTTGTACTTATAAAAGATATTTTTGTTCATTTGTATGTGTATAGCAATCTCTGTTATTTCCGTTTCTGTCGATATGTTAATCTAGTGACGCAAAACTGACTATATCTCTTGGTAAGTAGGTGTCCGCCAGGAAATATTTCCTTGCTTTTTTTTTTTAAGTAAATGGCATAAAACCTGTTAGGCTTTTTTTTTTTTCTTCTCTCATTTATTTTTGCTGGAAGTAATTTTCCATCCAATACCACGACCCCGCTATTTAGTAGCTTACCTTTGATTATCTTGGTTTCCTAATTACAATTTTTTTCATGTGTACTTGTTACTACATTAAGTTCTCTTTTTGTTTGAACATTTACCTCTCTACGCTTTTAGCCTTTTTTAAAATACACAAGCAATGAGAATAATTTTCTGTATTATGTAACGGATTATTGTCGTAATCTGTTTTTAAACAAGGTAAGTGCAATAAATAGTGTGGATATAAATAAATATGCATTTGTCCCAAGAATTCCAAATCAATAAATGCCTAAAAAACTATTTGATTTATTGAACAATACTCAATCCGCTTTTCAGGTGAATTATAGAAACTAATTTTACCTATCCTTAAGAAAATATTGGTTTTTTGTGTTATAACTGTATATACAATCTTGTAACTGACTTTTATTGCCTAGATTCCCAATAGGCTTCCTCTCACATTGTTTTTTTCCAGGATAACTTCAGTGAAATGCAAATTAAATGCCAAATTTGAAATTTGCTTTTGTCTTTTTGCATAGATTTGGATCGCTCGCATGTCACGAGAAGATGTACGAATAAATCGACAAGGCCATGCTTGTGGATTTCCGCATTGCGATATATACAGAGGGTAACATAAGATATGTGATTATCGTGTACAACAATCCTACTTATACCCTTTCAGTTACATTCTTTTAATAGTAATTTTTTTGCAATTTCCTTTTTTATGTTTTGCCCATATAAATGTAGCAACAATTAACTTATCATATATTTGGAACATATCCTATGCATGTCAAGAATTCCAAGTAAATAAATTGCTTTAATCTTAAAGAAATGAAGCCTATTGATTTCATGAACATATCCTAAACGCCTTTTTTCGGTTTAAAGAAAACCTTAAGAAATATTTGTTTTTGGTGTTTATAACTAACCGCTGGCACGAGCGATACCGCGCATCGGCTGCGTAGAAGTGCCTCATGTTTTCGGAAACCCGAAGAGGAACGGTAGTATTTAAACTTCGTCTACGGAGCAGTAACCGGACATTTTTCGCTGCCGGTCATTTGCGCACAATTGTTTTTTATCTGTCCCCTTGCAATTTTTGATGACTGGTGTTGTATGCCTTTGAAGCATTATTATGTGTTATGAGATATTTTATTGCGCGTTAATATAATAAGGCCAAATTATTTCAAACTTAAGAATGTCCATTTAAGTATTGCTCCTTGGACATTTTCGTACATTTTATTGGTGACTGGATTCAAAGACTATCGACAAACTGGGTTCGAACAATGCTTGTCTGACAGCCTCTGCCAATTTATCTGAGATAAAGGCAGTTATGATAGCTGCCAAAAGATTTTTTTTTAAAAATAAAAGGGTAAGTCTCAAAATAAAGGACGTTGCTAGATTACACAATAAAGCCAAGCGATGAACCTGTACATGTCCCCTCCCGAATCAACAGCCGGTACGTAAATTTTTTTTTTAACACCATGATTTATTCCAATTAGTGAACAATTAATGTGATTCCTAAAGACTTTTTAAGCTTTAGACGTCTAACTAGATTTTTTTGAAAATTTTTTTTTGGTTTTTTCTCTATGGATTTTCTCTATGATAATTTTAAGAAAATTGATTCCAAAAGAAGCATTATTATTAAAAAACTGTCAGATTTATACACAGTCCCTGCTAGTGGGTGGTGAAAGAGCATCTTTTTGACGTTCCTAACCGTATTTATACGGATTATTTTGTGAAAAAGGAATTTGGCAAAAAATGATCTCAAATTTCCCCGAACTCTTTCCATTAAAGACTGTGAACAGCTGCTCCCAATTACATAACAGAAAATTAACTAGAAGAAATTTTATGGCTGACCGTCCCCAGGTATATATTTTATATTGTTTTATTTCCGTTACTTTTTCGTTTAACAGTGCCAGTAAGCTACAGCCTCTGCCTGGTCTGAAGGAGCTTTTCAAAATTAAAACTAATAAAAAATTTTATTTAAGAAAATAGGTATAATGGGATCGCAAAGCACTTTCAGCTTTGTAACGGCAGTTTTTAATCTATTGAAGCAGATATAAGCATCTTAAGCCGTGGATTACGATAGACGGTTATCAAAAGAGTGTTTGCAGTAAGCCTAAGAAGCAGGAAAATTTTTCTATTTTTCTTTAAGTCTTTTACTGTTTTCTTTTTTTTACTGAATAAGTTTAGTTAAAGCGAATATGTTTTGACATTTTTTATGATACTGCTTAGTTTTCAATAAAAGCTGATTGTGGTTTTTTCTCATTTTCTATAACAGAAATTTCCTCCTCTTGCCCCACCAGTGGCCCCGCAAAATTTATCTTTGGCCCCACATCAAATTTAAGTCCTTACCCCGCCTCCTGTGTTCCTACACCCAGGCGTAGGATACATAATAAAATATGGGGTATGGGCGAATGTAAAAACATAATTATAATCCGTTTGGTTATTCGAGGGTAAAAGTCCCCCCTGAAAATTTTTCAAGCCTCGACATTAAGATGGCGCATTTTGCGCCCAAAAGGTTGTTATTTACTGATTATAACTAAAGCATGTCCAGAAAGATATTTTTGAAAATATTTCAACCCCTAATGGAGGATTTTAGTGTTTTTTGTAGTAATTTGGAAAAAATCGAATATTGAGAAAGCCGTGGGAAAAAATGCTTGTTTCTGTGTTTATGCTGAAAATTTTCCAGGCTATAAACCCTTCCTAGTGGGCAACATGATGGCCAAACATTCCGCTAATGTAAATTGCTTACAAAAGACCGGCAACCTGTTGAATCAGATTTTTTCTTATTCCAGAAAATTCCATTTTTTTTGTGTAATAAAACCTTTTTCTACCATGTTACAGATGAAAAACCTAAATGTAAATAAGGAGTCAAAAGATGCTTTTCTAAAAGAAAACATTGCCTGCAAAAACGATAATTACCGTCAAAAAAATAATAGAAAAAAAGGTTTAGAACTAATAAGTAGCAAAAAACTGAAATTGCACAAGCTGTCCTGTCCTTAAATAAAACGTCCCCCAATAACTAGGTTACAACATTTCGTACATCAAGAATATAATAACATTTCTTATCTTGCCCAACCTTCCTTTAACAAAAATAATTAACCAAAGAGAAAAAAACAATTAGAAGTTTGTATATCCCTTCATTATCTGGTTTTACCTACTTTAATGTTATGGTATGACAAATCCTTGAGTAAATTAACCAAACAATTTATTTCACGACAACAATTGTTTTTAGCTTTATTGCGTAGTCCTTTTTTATCGTATAACTTTCTTTTTGGATCAAAAGTCCATAGCGGTATGTAATTCTTTTACCTTTGTAAATTCCATGAGTCTTGTATTGTTTCTGGGTTAGTTTGTCCCCGCAAAATTAACGAACGTGGACACTCCTCTTTCTTGTACCGTACGGACATATTTACGCGACATACTTCGCATCGATGTACGAGCAAGTTGTAACCCATTGGACGTGGCTATGTATTATCCTATAGCCATCACGCTGCCGCCCGCATATGATAACTCACTATGCTGCTTTTGTTGTTTTTACTATCGTGTGTAGCGAAGTTGCGAAGGTTAATTGTCAGCTGTCATCGGGTATTGGCCTTAGATTTAGTACAGCTCTCGTGGTATGTTCTCCGTAATTTCTTTTATTCTCGTTGTTTATATTACTTGGAATTTCCTGTTCCTATCCTGTCGTATTTCTCCTAACTTGCTGTTTTCTACCTGCGACGTCAACTGTTGTTGTGTTGGAAGAATATCGAAATAGCTATTTATCGTTTTAAGTTAAGGAAACTAGTCGAGTCATAAATTTAATCCACACTAAGTTGATAGCTTTGAAAGCTGCGTATTACTGTCCCGTAAGTTAACGGAACGTATTGATTATTTTGAAAATTTACTATGCGGTTCTTATTCTTATTCTTCCTTTTTTATGTTTCTGTCTATCACAACAATAAGCTACACATCCGTTTTAGCTTAAGCAACGTGAATAGAAGCGAAGAAGTAGGCCATTGAAACTTAAGCCAAGCTGAGGGCTGTCCGAGTCAGATTTCAGTCAGAGCCGTCTTATTCTAGGTTCCTACGGTTTGTGTATTTTTTTCACCCGCAAAAAGGGAAACATGGTATTTTTTATAGATCGTGTCAAGATTCCGCAAATAACTTGAAATATATTTAGTGTGTAATTTCGTACCCCTTTAAATATAAAGGTAGAAATCACCAAGATAAAAAATTATAAAACCAGAATAAATTGTCACACTTTGATTATCAATGATGATGTGAAATGCGTTGATTTAGTCACTAATAAATTAAAGCTAAACACGGGATTATTAATTTTTTACAATAATTAATTACTAATTGGTTAGAGTCCTCCTACATTTTTTTTTTGTTTTTTTTGAATGAGAAATGTTCATTTTTTGTTAATTGTTTGAGACTTCTTAATAACTAAAAATGTTAAATTAATGCTCTGCTAATATTAGAGAACGGAATTTTAGGCAGAAATTCCCTCTTTTTTGTGTTTTAGATTTTCAAGGGCAAATTAAAAATAATGATTCAAAAATCCTATATGTTTCTCGTACAAATCAATCTACGCTATGTTTTTATTTTTGCCTATTTTTTTGCCTATGTTTGGACTTTTAACAAGCCTAAAATCGTTAGGGTTTTTTCGCCTATTTTTGTCCTAAAATCATATTTATTTTGGTCCCCCTAAAAAGACGTTTTTTTTTTTCTTCTTCCCATTTCCCTTCTACCCATTATGGTCCCCAGTACCAATGGTTTTCGAATGGGGAGAAATATCTGAGATCTTTGGAGGCCAGAGCAAAAAAGATTAATCACTGGGCCTAGTTTTTCAAAGAAGGTTCGCAAGGAAAAACCCTTGCTTACATGAGAAACTTGCCATTATCTACGCTGGGAATAATGGATTTCTTCGAGCCCTTGTAAGTATGGCGGAAGAAAATGCGTTCCCAACCACCTCCGCATGTGTACCGCTGTGCTGTCCGATATTGCCTCGAATGGAAACATCAGGGAGCCGCACCCAAAACCATAACATAATGCCCCAGTGCGTTGTACGTGCCTCTCAACCGGTAAATCGACATTTTCGGTCCCGGTTCACCCCGTCGTCTCTGACTCTCTGACGACCGTGCGTGGCGCATGGCCTAAACAAAATCTAGATTCGCTCACTGAAACACAACACGTGGACCCATTCAAGATATCCAATAAGATCTTTCATTGTGCACCTATTTTAACCGTTTGCTGATAATGTTCGGCTAGTCAAGGGTAGGGGAAGCACATAGCTGCGGGACGATATGCGATGTTAACTGGCCAAAACTAGTTCGGATTCGGCGGCGATAAACTGTTCTAGAGTGTTAGCATGGCGACCTTCTTCACATCCAATTGGTCACCAATTGCCCGAGTAGCACGGGAAAATCGGTCTCTAAAATGCCTTATTTGTCTTAAGCGACGATCTTGACAAGCTTCATATCTTCTTCTTGAAGTCCCGGTTACTCTTCTACGACTGTTTCCCTGGCGGCATGTGGCTGACTACACGCCTTACACACACTCGTATTACAGTAGAACCCGAATTCCGATTTCCCACGGTTAGCCTTAATTTGCCGCCAAATGAAAAACCAGCTTTCGCGCAAACCGTAGATAATTCGCCTCTGTCGTATATTCGCTTAATTGTCTATACACTGGCTTCGTCCTTCCTTACTCTAGGCATAAGCTAAACACTTATACTGAACCGCAGTTCCATATGAGAACACAACACAAATCGAGAATAATTTATATAAAAACACGCAAAAAAAAACATTTCAATATCATTGATGAGTAGGAGACGGAATTTTAGTCAATAATGCCTCTTTGGTTTAGATTCAAGGCAAATTAAAATAATACATAAAATCTATATGTTTCTCGACAAATCAACAGCGATCTAATTATGTTTTTATTTATGCCTAGCTGCTTCTTATTTTGGACTTTTAACAGCGCTTAAATCGTTGGGTTTTCGCCTTATTTGTTGTCCTAAAATCATAGTTTTTATTTGGTCTTAAAACGTTTTGTTTTTTATAGAAGTTTGCATAATAAATATGGTTTTTACATCAGTCTGCATCTTTGCTTACAAGCACTGTAGGTAATCTTTAGTTTTTATCCAGCATAAAATGGCTAGTAAACTAATACAACGATGGGTTTTCCCCGTCTATTGTGTGAGGGGCTAAGAGTTTTGGATTTGCACTGGCCGTAAAATTGTATCTTACTAACGCGCTATTGAAGATATATCCTCATTATCGGGCTTATCGCTCTCGGGGCAGGTGCTCCAGTATGGATTCTGTCTTAATGTTAAAAACTCGTTCTGAATCCACAGTCTCACATTTCACCCATACTGTTTGGTTTTTTGTTATTGCATCTTTCAGTACTAATTTTGTGTGAATATGTAGAAATCTCCTATCTACCTTTACCGCTTCTTTTCAGCGTCTATTAAGTAGTAGAATGATAGCTTGATAGCTTGTATAGATGTTTTCACCATTATAGTACCCTGAATCAAGTTGAAATTGAATTATTATAAATAATTTTTTCTTTTTCAAAACTATTTTGAGATTCATTTAAAGATCCGATCAAATTCTAACATTTTCAGTAGTCGAAATTCTTCTTGTTTCATGGGTTTAGGTGTAGGTTGATTGAGGTGTATTTCACATTTTGGATTGCGACTATATTATTTATTCATTTTGTAAGATTAGGATTCTTTCTCAGTGTGCCAGTAAGAGAGCTGCCAGAAATAATTTGAAGTCGAGACTGTTTTCAGTTGATTATAACCGAATACCTGCTAAATTTTAGTTTGTTCAATTTTATTTATCTAGGAGCACGAATTGGGGCATTATCGGAGGAAACTTCGAGCATTGTTTTAGAGGTAAGTCAAATCATTGGTTAGCAATAAAAAATTATAAATTAGAGGAAATTGTATGCCTTTGCCTATAATTTCTGTACCGGATGATAAGTGTACTGTAACGGGTATAGAGTTTACAAATACTATACGCTCTATTTCTTTTAACATTTTGTACTTCCACTTTTCTCATCGTCAAAAACTTATTTCTGAGGGAAAAGATCGCTTGAGTAATTTCGAAATATTCTTAGTGATCAGAAATTGCAACATGCTAGAGGGGATTGGAATTTCTGGTATGAAAGTATATTAAAGTTGTTATTGAGGTTTTTAGCCTCTCCCTCATCACTAGATGGACGTGATTATTAGGTACAGTTAAAGAAAACAGCTAAAAATGAAAGGCCAGACTTTTTTGGGGAGGTGCCTTTAAAAACTATGCATTTAGGTAGCTATCGAAAAACTAGGTGATTTAGGCATCGTTAGAACATTAGAGAATTACTGTAAATTTGTGGGTACATTTTCAGTGCCATAAAAATGGAAATAAAACATACAAATTTTAACTAATAACTCAAAATACTGGTAGATTCATTTTTGGTTTAAAAAATAATAACTCAATTAATTTTAAATTCGCCGTGTAGACGATGTCCTTGCAGAATTTCGCGTTTGTCGTTAGGCAGCACGAGAAGTTGATGCTTTTTTTTTCTCCACAAATTTGCTCGTTAGAAAATCTGTTCTTGTCGGTCGGAAAATGCTAGCAGTTGTACGAAGAACATGTGACACGCGTTCTTAAACGTCAGCAAGAGACGATGTTGTAGGTACGAAAATACCTTAAAGTATGGACCAGGTCAGCTGTGGTAATGAGCGGGTAGCTTCACGTGGCTTCGTCACTAGAGTGCATAGCTCAGCAAACTCTTTAACGTTTTTGAAACCTGGATTTTTCGAAATACACTTGGTTAAACTTTGACAAAATTAGTGGTTGGCCAACTGTTTCCTTGGACTTATTCTTGAGAGCTGTCTTCGGCATTATTAATTACGGCAACAGAATCTGTAGAGAGACGGGCCGCATGTTTCTTAATCTATTCGATGTTAATTCAATGAGAAATTTATAATGCTTACTTGATGTGATAAAAAGGATCGTTTTGACATTTTTTGATTGGAAAAGTATTCTTGCGCTTGGCTGCAATACAGTTAGACTGAATCTTTGTCAAACGATATTTACAACCTAAAACAAAAGCGTTAAATAAAAACAATAAAACAATCCTTGATTTTAAAAATTTTGCTACACAAAAAAGTACTTGACTGATTTTTATTGCTTCGAAAATTATTAGCATAGAAAAAACTACCGGCCTCTAACCAAGCTCCCCAACGTGTTAAGTACAGTGTTCGGGAGGCAAATAGGAGATCTGGTTAGATTTTCTTAATGGACAACTGCCACACGCAGTTTGGATGCTTTTTAAAAAGACTCTCTTGGTATTTTGAAATTAAACTGCATTAACATTTAGCTATATTGCGATCCCTGTCATGAGGTATTGATATTTCTTAGTATGCCTTCACCACACCAAATTGAGTCCATGGCATAAACATATTAAGATGATTAAGATTATGATAATGAAATCTTCAATTTTTACGCTACATTTGAGTGCATATAAGAACGCTACACCTATAGGCTTTTGTCGCGTTGAGCTAACAACGCCTTGACTTTTTTTCGTTACTTAATTCCATCTGTTGGCCACAAAATATCTTAAAAAACGAGAGTTGGCTTTTAACTTGAAAATTATCTCGCAATTAAATTACAATATTATTAAAGTAAGTTTTTTTTTGGCATAATATATCTTATCCTAAAGCTTGGTTCAGGCGAATCTTGGCCATTGCTAGGGTTGCAATTGTGTTTCTTTCATAGTTTGCTTTTGTAGCCACTAATAACGGTTTTGCTCTGGTGTTTTCAGACAACAGCTTACCAGGTCTAATCATATTTGTGGGCCATAATACGAGCTTTAGAGTCAGGTCGTCTCATCTATAGGATATGTCCAAATACTCGCGACTAGATGGTTGGTGCATTGGCGTTGTGGTCGTTAGCTTTATTAAGTCTTAAAAAGAATTAATTAAAAATATTAATAGGTATAACACAAATCTTAAATGACATCTGTCTCAAGTATGAACAATAGCATTTTTAAATTATTATTGCATTATATTAATGTATCTCATTGTATACCATTTTGTAAGGTTTTTCACGCTTGCCACATTCTTGTTTGCCGTATTTAGTGAGGAAAGTGAAATTTCGCAGTTTTTGAATAGTTTTAATGCTGTCCCTAGGGAATATTTTGCCAGACATAAAAAGCGTCGCATAATCTCGATTAAAAACGTCGATTTCTCTTGAATTTTTGTGTCTATTAACATTTGGTTCCTCAACGGTTTCCTAAGAAGTTTGGCGCTGAATGTCCGGGAGAAGGTATACGTGATGTTTTGTCTGCTATATATATAATTTTTCTTTTTGCTAAAGCGTTACACTGACAATAATTATTTTTGAAGGCAAGTTACGGTAAAGCTTAAAAACTAAAGAACGGTATCCTTGTTTTAGCCGAATTTTGTGGTTGTGTTGGTCCACACACACGTGGTGCAGCTGCTTAGTCAGAAAGCTGAGCTCTTCCACTGTTAGCTTGGGGATTCAGCTGCATAGGATCAGTAGTGCCTCCAATTGCCTTCAGACCATTTTTTGAACTTTATGCGCTGTGTGATTCCTTGGATTTTGGCATTTGTTGTATGTATGGAAAACATCAATAAGCTGTGTGAGATAAAGCTAAGGGCACAAACCGAGCAGAAAACTACCGAAAATATTGGTTTGTGCAAGCTAGGCGATATAAATAAAACATTTCAAAGTACTTTCTTTCACTATATACTGGATTCGTCAATAGTCGTCACCTTCGCTATAGGTAACGACAGGGCACATATACGCTCCAGAGAAGACTATTAAGAGGAATAAATATAAAATCTAAACTGTCTATATCAGATGTCCATTGTTATAAACTATGAATGGGCATCGTGTATTCATTAATGCAGCGTTTAACAGGGGAATAATTTGCTTATATGGTTTAGATTACAGGGCGTAATATCTTCAATAGGGGTTAAGTTAATATAAATTTACGGCAGGCAAATCCAAATCTTTGCCCCTCACACAATATGTACGGGAAAACCATCGTTGTATTAGAGTTTAGAGCACTTTTATGGGGCTGTAAAAACTAAAATTTATGCATTTAAGAAAGAATGCAGCTTTTGTAAAAACCATATTTTTTTTAAAACTTAAAAAAAATACGTTTATCATACGACGCAAAATAAATATGATTTAGGACAAAATAGGCGAAGACCCCACGATTTAGGCTGTTTAGAAAGTCCAAATAGGTTCAACTATGGGGCAAAATAGAAACATAGCAACTAGATGATCGCTTTGATTTACGGTCGAGAAACATATAGATTTTGTACTATTATTTTAATTTGTCCTTGATCTAAACAAAGAGGCATTTTTTGTCTAAAATCCCGTCTCTACTCATCACTGATATTGAATGTTTTTTTTTTGCCGTGTGTTTTTTATAACTTTCTCGATTTGTGTTGTTGTTCTCATTGAACTGCGGTTCAGTTAAGTGTTAACTATGCCTAGAGTAAGAAGACGAGCAGTGTATCGACAATTAAGCGAATTCGACAGAGGTCGAATTATTGGTTTGCGCGAAGCTGGTTTTTCATTTGGGGAAATTGCTAACCGTGCAAATCGGAATCGGTCTACTGTAATACGAGTGTGTCGTACATGGTTTGAAGATGGCCAGGAACGTCGTAGAAGAGTGACCGGGACTTCAAGAAGAACGAATGAGCGTCAAGATCGTCGCTTAAGACAACTGGCATTTAGAGACCGATTTTCCTCTACTCGGGCAATTGGTGACCAATGGTTTGGTGAAGAAGGTCGCCATGTAACCCTTAGAACAGTTTATCGCCGAATCCGAAGTTTTGGGTAACATCATATCGTCCGCAGCTTGTGCTTCCTTTGACTGCGGAACATTATCAGCAACGGTTACAATGGTGCAATGAAAGATCTTATTGGAATCTTGAATGGCGTCGTGTTGTGTTTAGTGACGAATCAAGATTTTGTTTAGGCATGCGCGACGGTCGTCAGAGAGTCAGAAGACGACGGGGTGAACGACAGAATCGTCGATTTACCGTTGAGAGGCACGTACACCGCACTGTGGGTGTTCTGGTTTGGGGTGCGATTACTTATGACAGCAGGTCTCCCTTGATGTTCATTCGAGGCAATATGACAGCACAGGGGTACATTGCGGAGGTGGTTGGAACGCATCTTCCGCCATACTTACAAGGGCTCGAAGATCCATTATTCCAGCTAGATAATGCACGTTCTCATGTAGCAGGTTTTCCTTGAGAACTTCTTTGAACAGGCCCAGATTAATCTTTTGCTCTGGCCTCCAAGATCTCCAGATCTTTCTCCCATCGAACATGTATGGGACATAATGGGTAGAAGGTTGCGGAACTTGCAGCGTCCTTCTTTCACTTTGGAGGCTTTGAGACATGAGGTGCAACTTGCATGAGAGGCAATACCCCAAGACGAGATAAACCCCCTTATTCAATCAATGCCACAGCGTGTAAATGAATATGTAAATCAGAGAGGCGGCCCCGCACATTTTTAACAATTATTATAAAATGTTGTTAACTAATAAAGATTTTCCTCCCAAATTTTGATCTTTTTCTTATTTTACATAGGTAAATATTCTACCGAATTTCCCATCCGGAAATTCCAACCCCTTCTAACTGTTGCAATTTCTATGTCACTGAGTATAGTAACTAATAAATCTCATCTATCGAACATCGATAACGTAACAGCTCAAAAAAAACTGTTGGTAAATTTAAAACGCAAAGAAAAACGTTTAAAAAAGTTAAAAATCGAGTCGAAAATAATTAGTTTTTTTTAAGAAGAGAGCCAGATACTTACCAGAAGGTTTATTACTGTCTCATATGAAAGTCGTGTTTTTTTTAGGGAATTATTTCAGCATATCAAAAATGTAACCAACCTAAACATTTTGAATGATTCATTTTGAACAATATTTTTCTGATATTGCTTTCCCCTTTTTTGCCATATTGTTTTTGCTGGATTGTTAGATTTGGGTCTCTCTAAACTTGGGAGAAAATGATTCTAGTGCTAAATTCATCATTATCTTAATTACCAGGGACCATTAATTTTCGTATATTCTTTACCTTATTTTAAATACTCTAACAATGTTAACAATTCTTTGATTTGCTTTAATTGGTTTTGGATTGTATTGTTTGTTTTCTAGTATCCTCTTGATTTTGCAATTACTTTCCCAGTAAATGTAATTGGGGCACGCTCTGAAACCACAAAGCAAGCAAAACTCAAGTTCATCTCACCTTCATCCCCAAATTTGGTTTGTCCTTTAGGAGGAGAAAAGATGAGCAGAGCTCAATAGGCTCGGAATATCCAAAAGCCAAAACCTACGTAGAGAATCGATCACAAGGCTGCTAGGTCTGCTAAAAAAGCAAAGCTAATATAATTGATTAATCGCAGGGGGATGGGTCAAGAACCACCTCGTGTATTAATCTAATCTAGAAATTCAAGTTGTGTTTTATGATGCCACCAATTGAGGTTAAGGGGCAAAGATTAACAATTCAATTTATTATATAATACACATATTTTACATTTAACCTCACTACTTTTTCGACACAGGAATTCAAAAGCCCCCAAAAAACGGTAAATACTGATTTCCAGGTTGACAGCATAACATAGCACTGCCGATATTTTGAAAGATATTACTTCATCCTAGGGCGATTTTCACTTCTCATACCACCACCAACTCAATGCTCATATTTTAGAAAATAGACATCGTTTCCTGTCCGACAAGAGGAAGGTCATGAAGATAGCTTATGGTTTTTTTATTTGGAGACACAAAAAAAGAATTACAAGTTTTAGTCGACCGGACTACTTACCATGAAAGAAAGAACCTATCTCAAATCATCCTCGTTATTTCCTCACGCAAGAAGCCATAAAAATCGCAATAAATCCATCGTCCCAGTTCGGAGAAAAAAACGTCCGAATCGTATAGGCAAAAATCCGTTCGCCTAGAAAAAAAAATGAATAGCTCTCCATTAGGATCTAAGCTACACCTTACGTTCTTGTCGCCAAATTTCGCCCGTTCCACGTCTACGACTACGTCGGGAGAAGTAGAAAAGGTAGTTAATAAATCACGTATTAAAGCGGTACATGTATGGCTGAGCTATATGGCGCAACAGCATGTAGAAAAACAAAAATCGATAACATGGCGCGCTGGTCGGACCGCCTACGGTGGTGGAATGGAAGCGGAACAGTTCGTCAGTTTTTCGTTTTCCGTCTAGACATTGACTGAGTATTGGGCTTGGGTTTCTCGCAGGAAATCGTCCTGCTGATGACGTAATGCGTATAGGAATATACTATACGTATAATGGTCTTTTTTACCCGGCGTTATATCCATGGAGTTTTCGCAAATTTCCCCTCTGGTTTTTCCCAATATAGCCGTGCATTATTTTTTTCTCGTGTGGATTTACTCAAAGAAAAAATCTTATACAGTAGGTTCCATTGAAAGCAATCTGTGAAATGTTCTTAGACTATTAATAGAAGTGGTAGGCAAAATAAAATTGATTAATTCACCGCTGTCACCTTAAAAAGTACTTTCCTGGAATTCATTCTGGAGGTCTTGGTTTGTTAATATGTTCAATACGTGAATCAATTTTGGGAAATTTTTTGGGGTACCACCTCGTACCTTTGATTACAAACTCTATAGGAACCATCCCAGCTGAGAGAGAAGCTACAAAGAAATGGTGAGAAGACCTTCCCAACATTAACCAGAACACAACTTAAGGAAGCGAGGTGCCTACTGACAACGCTTTGCCTGTCTGAGAGGACATCTGCACAAGAGGGGGGTTTATAGGGGTAAACATCTATGCAGACTTTGTGACGAAGAAGAAAAATAGCATCCCTTGTATCTCTTGTTATTGCACAGGCTACTAAATTTGTGCAAGGTTTTCGGGCCCCACGGTGTTAAGAATGTAAAGGGCCTTGCCTGTTTATGGTTATAATCAATCATTGAACCAATACCAGTGGGGCCAAAAACTAAAATATTTTGAACTGTTTCTTTCTTTCAGTTAATCGAAATCAACTTGCTCATTTTGCATCTTACGTATGCCTTGTACATATTATTAAACTTTCTTACCTACAACTGCTTTTAGAATTAGAATTTTTTTCACAAGCCGTCACAGATTTAAGGACTAATCTTCAAATTTTTGCAACCTTGTCATTAAAATACACATATGTTGCGTACATTAAAATGAAAAAACATTAATATCATGCCAGATTTAATTTGACACAAATCAATCTATATTATACGTTCAAACCAGGTGAATTTTTATTAAATATCAGTAATCGATATTTCCATGCGTTTGAAAGATTTAGCAAAATTAAATGAGAAAATAAGAAGTAATGCTCTGTTACTGTTAAGCACGGTGAACGTCCGCACCACCAACTAAATTATAGTCAAAGCATTATGTATATTATTTTTATAAAACCCTTTAATGGCATACGAAACTTTGCTGTTATTAATTGTGCTCTTTACTTGTTTCTTTTAACGATTAAACAAGAGAAAGGAAATAGTTACTTTTGCTTCTTCAAAAACTCCAAAATTCAATTTAGCTCTAGCAAAATGAGCAAAAAAGGACCAGCCCAGATTGAAAGATAAGTTAAGATTTTAACATAAGAGTAAGGCTTACTTGTGTTCCCAATGTTTTGTATATGAAAATATCTTCGTTAATATTCAATCTTCGTAATTATTCATGAGCTGAATTAATTTAAGATTAGAAAGTAAAGATTCATGATTGGTATCCAAGATATGCTGGGAAAATAAAATTTTAGATCACAACCATTTTTTTTATACACTCAACGTGAAAGGAACTACGATCATGCTCTGAAAAATTACAGCTACATGCCCCCAAATCTGAGTATCCACCGTTTATTAATTTAATTTCTCTATTCTTAGTACTAAAAATCTGCAACAAAAGCAAAAAGCAGCATTTAGTTTAGAGAATAAACTAACCAGTTTCGTTTAACTTTTTCCCCATTTGACAAAATCTCATTAAAAAAATTTATTGAAAAATTTTCTGTGTGTATCATCAGAGGAAAATTATATTCTTTCAAATGGAAAGACCCTTTTTCAATCATAAGATCAAAAACGCGACTTTTTAAAAACCCGGGACGGCCACGTACCCGGATCAGCCCAAATGGAAATCAAAATCCGATGGTGTTTCTTTCCTTGTTTTCAGGAGAGACGGTATCAGAAATACCGGCATCATCGTTTTCCCTTTTCGTGGTTTTCACCCAAATTCGACCAAAGGTTGCTCTCCAGGTATTGAATCTGCTCCATCCAACTATCTGAGTCGGAGAATCTTGCAGTGGATGTTTTTTGGGTTGTTGTTCATTGCTTGTTGATGACCTTTGTTGACAAGAAGTTTTAAAATATCGATCCAAGGATCCCCTAAGTTTGTCCTTTTCTAACAGTTTTATTCCTTTTTGCTTGCGATAAAACGGCCCTGATTTCTTCTTTGGTTACTTCCCGACATTTGTATTAACTAGTAAAATTAAAAAAAAAAGCCCAAATAAATACAATATATTATGTATTTTATATATAAAGTGAATTAAACAGGCACACAAAAAAAGGTCGAAACCCGAAGTAGACCCCCTTTCCCCCAAGTATTTGGGGCGCTGAAACCGAATATGACGATAAAAACTGATTTAAACCACCCATCAGTTTTATCGTCATTTTTGGGTTTTCAGCGCACAAGAATTTCAAACCCCAAGGGGGTTGTAAGGGGGGCTAGGGAAAATTGTAAAATTTAAAACCTTTTTTATTGTCATATTTCTGTTAAAGCGCCCCAAAATACTTGGGGGAAAAGGGAAAGGGTTTTACCCTCAGGGTTTCGACATTTTTTTTGTGTCCCTGTATTATTAGCAGTTACTTTCAATATACACAAAACATAATGTTTCTACTTACTTTGCTATCAGTATTTAGAACAGCACAAAATTTTCAACCGCCAAATCGACTTTTTAACGAATTAATTTCGAACACAAACAGACCAAAATATTACGCTCAACGGTCAAAAAATCATAAACATTTTAAAAATTGTCGCGGGCTTTTATATTATCCACCAATATAGGTATTTCACCGAATAAAGGTTTCTCCCTTTAAAAACAGGGAACGAGAATCGTTTAAAGCAAAATGAAAAGAAAAGGCAGAGACTGAAAGAGAAGCTCCAACACCGTTGACGGCATGACTTATTTCTTTCGGGCTTTCCAAGAAAAGCTATTTTGCAGCTGCTTTTGATGGTATTTTTTTGAATTTCCCGATTTCGTTTAAATGGGAAATTAGGGATTGATTTTTTTTAACTGAAAAAAAAAATGAAAATGTTATTTACTTCTTTTGTGTCAATTTAATTTTTGCATTTATTTCTTTTTGGGTTCATGTATTTTTTTTCTTGGTCGTGCCGCCTGCCGCCCCTGCCAATTGCACGTGTTGTCCCCCGCACAGCACGGCCCTGATATTTGCTAATCAATAATGTACAATAAGATAATAATTTGCTAATTGTTTTACCTACTTTAGGAAATTAAATGTACATAGAAATAATAAAAAATAAAATGGAAATACTAATGTGTTTGTTATGAATAAATTTGCTATTTTTATCTTTTTTATTGGGATAGAAAACAATTTATGTTTCCGCGAAAACAATTACAAACTCTGGCTTCCGTATGCGTTTTAATAATGTTGTCACACGTCAATTTTAAGGGGAAAAATTATTGACTCTGCACTAAACACGAGACCAGTCTAAAGAAGAGCCTTAAAAGATCAAATAGACGTGGATACGAAATAAAACTCGAAATTTCACGTCAACGCGAATAAAATTTGGACCTATCTTTCCTCCACAATCCCGCGAGTTGGTAATGTACTAATATACATATGCATGTAGTCCCCTCCTCTCTTCTCCTACAGTACATGCGTCATATGTTGACGGAATAGTAAGGGGAAAAGTATTTTGTCTATATTTAAATGTTTTTCATTGTAAAAGTAAAAAATGTAGGGGATATTACATAACCCGACGGTTGCCTATACTGCGGCCGCGACCGACGCGAACGAGACGAGTCGAACTTGGGCCGAACGCCGACCGTTTGTAAATCTGTCTGGTCAGACTCGGGGCAGACGGCTGAACAACCGCCCAAGATGTCAGTATGTGACGACACATCGACGATAAACACCATACACGCGCGTACGCATCATAGTCCGGGCGCTCTCTCAAACAAAACACAATTCATCTTACGTTTTAGGCCGAGAAAATCCCCGGGGAATTGACCTGAAGCGAAATAATACACCCATAATTGTAGCAGCGCCGTCCTACGATAATACACAGTTCACTCCCACTTTTATTCCTTTCCTATACACAAGATCCAGGCCCCGCCGCTATTCTAACCTATCTTTTTCCGCGTCGCGAGAAAAAAGAACTTTTTGTTGTTATTATTGAGTGATTTTTGTTTTGGTAATACAATAGCAAATCGCACAGTGGCGAATACAATACCAGTAACACCACCGCACTCGCTTGCAGATCGATCTCGACCCAAGACAGTCGGCTCTCTCTCGGTTAGTCGCTTAGTTGTTTCTCATCGTTCACGTTATTCGCATATCCTTAGATTACATTTATAACATTGTAATAATAACAATAATAAACACACAGATTGTATTCGGGACGAGATACTAACGCGTTGAACTCCGTGTTTGGTGCTGTGTGTGAATATGATTACCCTAAAGACACCGGGGGGGACCTCCTCACGTAGAGCCTGCGGGATTCTCCATTTTTAGTGGAAGAAACTGTGTATAACATCGACGAATCTTCGCTACATCTTCATCCTAGTAGGTTGAGGAATTTTTTTTAATATCGTTCTTTATACAAAATGCAATAAACATACTTTTTCCTATTACTAATTTTAAAATACGCGGTTTCTGTTGTTTCTTATAATTTTAGTCATAATAAAAACGATTCGACCTTGTGTCCTCTCTTGTATATACAATATGCATACATAACCTCAAAATCTTAAGTTCATACACTCCGGCTGGGCGCTGCTGCGTACACACGGACGTACGCGCAGTCCGACTGTATTGTATTGTAATAGTATTTTTTTCGATGAATTAAATATATT
>JAROYE020000092.1:0-38202 GCA_029619315.2 Dynastes maya | reverse complement strand
ATGTTAGCTAATATACCACGGGCCGGTCAAGAATTGCAAAATCAAGAAATTATGGAAGATGGACGAGTGGATATCGAAAGTGACGTTTCCAGTGAACATAGTGTCCATAATACCGATTCTGAACAATCTGACGAAGAAGTTGAAGATTTTGTTGATGAAGTTGACGATAATCCCGCATTTGCGTCTATACGTCATTTTACTGGTAAAGACAGAAAAACTCACTGGATGGCTTATGCCCCACGACCTAACGTACGAACGCCTTTAAAGAATATTGTTAGTCATCTTCCTGGAGTAAAAAATATTGCAAAAAGGCAAATACTGTGGAAGCATGCTGGAGATTATATATTACTGAAGAAATGGTTGAAAAAAATCGTACAATGCACAAATATCTATTTAGCCAAAATACGATGTAATTATACCAGAGAAAGAGATTGCCGAGACAAAGACACAACAGAAATAGATGCTTTTATTGATTTCCTATACATGGCTGGGGTACGGAAGGCTCAATATGTGAATACTAAAGACCTTTGGGCTAATTCGATATTTGCACCTGCTTGCTTTAGGCTAACGATGTCACGAGAACGATTTCATCTTTTAGGAAGAGCACTGAGATTTGATAATATCAATGACATAAACGAAAGAAAAAAACACGATAATTTGGCTCCCATTCGAGAAATATTTGAAGAGTTTATCTCCAAGTGTCAAGAAAATTATCAAGTTGGAGAGTATTGTACAGTAGATGAAATCTTTAGAGGGCGTTGTAAATTTCGGCAAAAATATAGCCAACAAACCGGCCAAATACGGCATTAAAATATATGCCTCAGTTGACTCGAGGATGTTTTATACCTGCAATATGGAGATTTATGCAGGAAAACAGCCGGATGGGCCTCTTCATCTAGACAACTCTTCATCTGCTGTTATGCGCATTGCAAATCCCATATTAAATACAGGTATAAATATAACAATGGACAACTATTTCACGTCAGTGCCGTTAGCCAAGCAACTATTACTTAGGAGAACTACACTTGTTGGAACCCTGAGGACAAACAACAGGGAAATTCCACCATTATCCATAAATTTGGAAGAACCTGTACCTAGTAGCATGTTTGGTTTCCAAAAGGACACTGTATTGTTATCGCATAAATCAAAACCTCAGAAAAATGTATTGATGTTATCTACATTTCATTCTGGGGACCACATCGATTATGAGTCCGGCGAACTGAAAAAACCTGCGATAATTTCATTTTATAACCTAACAAAAGGAGGTGTCGATGCGATTGATGAATTAAAATCAACTTATTCTGTTTCCAGATTTTGTTGCCGATGGCCACTTAGAATTTTTTTTACAATTTTGGACATTGCTGCTATTAATTCCAATATTGTATATAAAATAAAAGTAATACCGAGATCATTGAAGAACGTAGAATTCATCTGAATAAACTGGTTGAAGCTTTAATTAAACCTCTGTTGGTTCGTCGTCCATCAATCAGGTCTTTGCCAATTACTATTTGAATCATGTTAAGGAAATATTTAAATATGCCTCAGATTGAACAGAATAGAGAAGCTGCTCCAGACTTGTGTGTATTTTGTCTAAGAAGGAAAAACAGGAAGTCAAAAAAATGATGTATTAGTTGCAATGTTGCCATTTGCATAGAGCACACCACTTTCACATGTCCAACGTGTTCTGGCATAAACGACAATAGTGATACTTCGAATGATTAAGTTTTTTTATTAGTATTATATTTATTTTAGCTCATGTGAGCTGAACATTCATTCAAAGATAGATTTCAAATAAAATATCTAGTGTGGGGTAGCATGGAAAAATCTACTCGTCAGTTAATTTTCCTATTCCCGTAATTCGTCCAAATTAATGTAGAAATCGTCTGGAGTAAGCAACAGTGTAAACTGAAAGGTACAACAAATAATATTTCATCAATTAAATCTTTATCTGAAAGGTTTATGTAAATTAGTAGAGAATTTTCACGTTTAAAGCTTGTTGGTGACATTTTGAATCACAGAATCATCGAGATACGACCTCCTAGTTGATCCACTGCGTTCATTATCGTATGCTATTTGCAGAAATAATCTCATTTGATCGAAATTCATCGTAAAAGTTTCTATTTGGATTGAATTATTAAAATTGGCTGTGAAATAAAACAATCGCCGGTCTTTCGCGATTTAAAATAAAAGAAAAATGAACGACGCTATAATTTTTCATCAATCTATTCGGCCTTGGTTGAATCAAAGTGTTTTTTTAACTCCGGTTCCCATATAAAGTGCTCGATTGTGAAATCAAAGTCTTTATTTGAAGAGAAAAGGGTTAAATTTCCAGAACAGGCAGTTCCCTGTAGTGGTCATATAAACAGAGGGTTCGTTCAAAAGTTCAAGGTTAGTTACTTTTAGAAACTTAAAATACGTTAATTTCGGTTTATTAATTTAGAAATTCGTTCTAAAATTGCCGAAAGGGTATCCAGGTTCGGGGGCCTACAAGAATCGTTAATTTAATTTAAAATTAGAAAATTTAACAATTTTCCCAAAAATCCCCCGAGAAAGGTATTTCAATATACATATAAAACATTATTTTTATGTTATATTATTTATGGTCTTCCTATATCCTAATATATACCTGAAAATAAGAAAAAATATTAAACATAATATATGTCTTTTAGAATTTTGTATTAGTGTGTATTTGGCATTAGAAAGGTGCAGAATGCGGTTAGAAACACAACCGTTATCGTTACCTATCGATAACTATGATCTGCTGTTGAAAGCGAAAATCGTAGATCTGTGGATTTTTTCAACAAATCACGTTTAAAATTTGGCATATTGAAATGAAAATGTTTATTACAGAGTGATATTTATTTGGTTTCCACATTAATAATTTACTTATGAATTCTGACGTACCTAAAATAAAAAGTGATTACAAAAACTAAAACGTATGTAATTCTGTCATTCGCTTTGACGCATTCTTGTCAGTAAGTGCTTATGTTTATATCGATAACGACTATTGTTGTTGTATAAACGAACAATTTAATTTTGTAAAATGAATTATTCTAAAGAGGAGTTAGTTGACATGGCATTTATTTTTGGAGTCTTAGGGAAATTTAGCTGTAGCTGCAGCATTGTATGCCAACCGATATCCGAACCGTAGGCATTCCCAACCATCGTTTCAGAAATTACTGGACAGATTTTCGGCAACCGGCAACGTTGTTTATCGCACACGTCTACGAAATCCAAACAGAAATAACAATGAATTTCTAGTGCTGGCTGCTGTAGAGGAAAACTAACATGTTAGTCAAAGAGAGTTATCTAGGATGTACGACATTAGCCAGTGCAGTGTGGGCAGTATATTAGGAAAATACAAACGCCACGATTATCGTGCCTCCTTAAACCAAGAGCATCACGGAGACGATTTTATCAATCGTACAAATTTTTGCAACTGGATGCTAGAACAGCTGCGGCTTGATTACGGTTTCACTTCCAGAATTTTATTTTCTGATGAGGCGACTTTTAAAAGTAACAGTGTGCTAAATCGCCATGGTATGCATTATTACGCAATCGAAAATCCCCATTGGGTGAAAGAAATAGATAACCAAAGGTCCTTAAACGTTTGGAGTGGTATCGTGGACGAACATGTGATTGACCCCTTCTTCCTTGAAGAACGCTACGCTACGCTCTTGTGATTTAACACCTTTGGACTTTTGGCTGTGGGGTTATCTGAAATCACAGGTTTATGCCGGCAAACCCGCGACCACCGAAGCATTGAAGGCCGCAATTAGACGCTGTATCGACGAAATACCGGCACATGTATGCAACACCGTTATTGAAAATTCCGCCAAAAGACTACGCATGTGCCAGCAAAGCCGTGGCGGCCATTTACCAGATGTATTGTTCCATTCATAATTCCCAAATGTCTACATTATAACTCAATAAATATTTCAATACTTTGCTACAGAAAACCATGTTTTATTGAACCTTCAAATCTTGCGCTCTTATTGAAACAGCCTTTATATGATTCACTTGCCGATTGTTCCTGCGTCCACCAATTTGGCAACGCTGCATTGGTTATTCTGTTATTAGTGGACGTAGGAACCCTTCCTGATAACGTATGCTATTCATTTAAATTTAGTACGTGGAGTGTGGTGTTTGAAGTTGAACTCTCTTACGGTCTAACTATGAACTGCAGAACTGCGAAGATCATGGGTTTGCTAGGTAGGTACGTGCATACTTCACTAAAAAAAGAAATGCAATGTCGACTTAAATTACATACGTAAATCTTATTTTTATTATAATCGAGAGATTGAAATGATTTTTTAAAATTATTTTCAGAAAGTACTCCTAATAGGGAAAATGAGTCGCCTCCTTCTGTCCAGCCTTATGAGGTAAGTTGATTCATATTTTCTTTATATGATTACGATATTTAATTTACATGTAGGAGATGTCCTTTTTTATATTTCATGCCTAATGTAACGTCAAACATTATAGTATGTAAAGGCAGTATTTGGTTACTATTATAATTATAACAAAACTTTGATACGAATATGTTGTATGTATTATTGAAAACAAAAAATTCTTATAATAATAATAATATACTTAACGGTTTGCGAATAATAAAAAATATGATGTATGTATTTTTACAAAAAATATTAGGTATTTATTTATTCATAACAACAATAAATTTGTAACAGTTAATCTGTAATTGTGTACTTGATCGTGTTTCGTGTTTTCCATCAGCAATCACAAAAAAATGATATCATGTACCATAACACTTATTTCTTGCAGTATGTATTCCCAAAATTATATTTTAGTAAATTTGAAAGCATTTCAATCCGAACTATAACTGTTTAATATATATATTTGTAGAAGCATGATGTGTATATAAAATATGTGCTGATGCAAACATTTCTGTAAAAAATCGTTTGATTAGGAGAAGGTATCTCACAGATTAACAATATTGAATTTTCTAAGGAAGTTAAAGTTTTAATCTAGACCTCTATAGAAAAGTATCTGATTTACTTTTTATCATGGCACTATTTTAAACTTACAATTAACCTGGGCAAATATGCGGTAACAGCCAGAGGCGTGGCGAGCGCATAAAAGTTTACACATAAAATAGAAGGTAAGAGATAAATTATAAAACGTGCTGAAACACTTACCGTTTTAAAAGCCTTCCGTGAAATCACAAACTGGGTAACATCTGTTAAATATTTGAATCATTAGATATGTTTCCACAGCTGTTTCAGTCAAGTGAGTACGAATTTCAATGAAGTAAATGTAGAAATAAAATATTTATTTAATTTATCGTAATTTATTAATATTTATTAATATACAGGGTTTCACGAGTACATTGGCCTCATTTGACTAAAAGTTCATATAAATTCATGTTTTATCTGCTTCCGGTTTCGAGTAAAAGAACATTCAAACTCAAATAATATTCACTATTTTTTTTTAGAAATAAGCAACAATAATTTGCATTAGAGTACTTTGAATGTACAGCGTACATGGGTGAAAAAGTATTACATTCTTTTCTTCTGTTAGTTACCACTTAAAAATATTTTATAAATTAAAGAAGATACAGTGCTGTTTTTTTCAATTGCCAGACGCTTTGAATAAATACGGTTCCTTGAAAATAAATGACAAACTAGTACTTTTTCATGGATGGAAAAGCTAACGAATGTTTGAAATTTATTCATCAGTTCCTATTGGATAGCAATAGGATTTGTTCAATAAATTTAAGTAAATTCAAAGCGTCTTGTATTCTCAGCCTTCCCATCTAAGAAGGAGTACTAGGAGTTATTTATTTTAAAGTTAGCCAGTTACAAGTATTCGTCACATTTACCTTAAATACTATTCTTACAAACGGTTACTCTAATAATATCTAATAAATATAACCATGGGAAAATGCTTTATTGATGTTTTCATTAGGATATCTAGAGCACATTGGTTACATAGGCATCATGAAAATAGAATATTCAAGAGTCAAATAAGATACCACAATTTATAAATAAAACATCTGTAGGCATCATAATGTCAGAAATTCATAAGAATGTATTATCTACATATGAAATATGTTTTTCAAGTAAAGATCAAGAAAAGATGGTTCTATAATAGATCACTATTTCCTCTGTAACCTTCAAACGCACTTGAATTTAGAAATTCCGCAGTCAGTTCTTATACTGAAGAAATAGTTGTGCCATATGATAAATCAGTGACTAATAACATCAATATTATTGACAACATAGTACTTCACCCACCGTTACAAGAGAGAAATATTGTTGCACATGAAGAGTTAGTACCCTATATCGTCAACAGCAAAGTCGCCCCGATTAATTCTCCAATATGTGACAGTGATTTAGATCCCCAAATTCTTCAGTATACGATAGTGATTTAGATCTTCCCTATTCTCCAGAAGATTCTGATGAGGTTTGTATAATGGTTTAGGTTATCCATCCAAATGTATGCCAATTCTAAAAGATTCATTGATAAAAACAAAACTATCCAGTCATTTACAAACAACAAAATTGCGTTCGAATATTTTATTTCTCACGAGGTAATTTTTCTCGAATTTTCACAGGGAAACCGACGATTTGGTAAAAGAAAGAAGAAATATTTTGGTAATAATTCAAACATGTATAAAGAGATAAGTGATGAGAGCACCAGTTTATCCAAGGCTCCGGCTCTACTCAAACAAGATACATGTGATCTCATGAATGAAGGACATGTTTCGTCGAAGCCAGAATATTTGTTTAAACAAAAATTGGATTCAGCAAAACCATCTCTATTAAATACAAAAAAGAAAATAATTAGGGAGCGTGATTTGTGTTTCTATTGTGAAACAGAAGTTTTGAATTTTGCAAGGCATTTGAAAAGGAATCACCCTCAAGAAATTGACGTACAGCAAATTTTCTCAAAACCTGTTAAAAGCGTAGTTAGTAAACAGTTAATTACAACCTTGAGAAAAAAGGTAATTTCTTGAACCAAATTTGCCAAATACATCATTCCTTCCTTGTATTCATTGCCTTGGATTTTACTCTTCAAAGCAACTTTTTCGCCACAGAAAAATTTGCACTGAAAATGCTAACAAAATTAAGAGTACATGTTCAGATTCTCAGAATAAATTAATTGCACATTTGAAGATTGATAGTCAACTGAAAGAAAGAGCTTTTCCTCGTATGAGAGCGGACAAAATATCCCTAGTAGCAAAACGAGATCCTCTAATATGTGCCTTCGGAGCCAGCAGGTACATAAAACAACACAGGAAAAAACATTTTGTAAATGTTGCCTCACGTAAGATGAGAGAACTGGCAAAAGTTTTGATGAAAATAAGGAAACTGGAAACATCTGTTTGTACTGTTTGATGCATTGCAACCAAAATATTTCGATTTATTTGTTGAGGCGACAAAAGTTATTAGAAGGTATCAAACGGAAAAAGATGTTTTCGACTCACCGACTTTTGCAATGAATATAAGCACGACTCTTAAACAGTGTTCTGATATTGCAATCAATTTCGCTCTAAAGAAACAAGGGCACTACGAAAATATTGAAACCGCAGAAGCACAACCAAACTTGAAAACCATGATTCACCTTTTTAACGCAAAATGGCGATTTGAGATTTCCACTCAGGCCGCTAACGACCTTAATTTACAAAAATGGAATAAGGTTACAATAATACCTTTAGCAAATGACTTAAGATTATTGATAAATTATTTCGCTCAAAAAGCTAATGAGGCAGTATCTCTTCTAACAAAAGAGAAAAATGGAATAGCGTACACTACGTTGTTGGAGACTGTTTTTGTAGAGTGATATTATTGAACAGAAAACGTCCTGGTAAGCTACAACGCATGCGTTTACATACATATGAAAATTCCAAAAGCGATAAATCAACGTACCAAGAGTTTCACGATGTTATATCACCTGCTGAGAAGATATTAATTCAAAAATTCAAAAGGGTGGTAATGAAAGAAAAACGTGGTCGTGGAGTACCTGTTTTATTCAGTATGGATGTACAAGATCATATCAACAAATTAAACGACGTGAGAAATAATTTTGTGAATCCTGAAAATCCGTATTTGTTTTCAAATGCAAATCTAAAGCTTAAAACACCAATTTTGGGATATAAAGTTCTTCAAAAATTTGCCAATGTTTGTGGAGCTAAGAATCCAGATGCTTTACATGCTAACGTCTACACTGAAAATAGAAACAACGAACTATTCACGAACAGGTGTTCGCCAACTGTTCAGGGGAAGTTCCATGTTGTCCGTAGTAGTATAATAACAATAAATATCTGTACTAGTATAATAATAATAAATATCTGTAGTAGTATAATAATAATAATAAATAAAATCAAATAAGTGCCAGTGCTTCTTGTGCATTCTACATCGTTCGTTGTGGCACAAGGCCTGTTGAAACAAATATGGAGTGGAGTGACGAAAAGATTGTTGAATTAATCGAAAAATATCGCGAAAGGTCCATTCTGTGGAACGCAAAATTAAGTGCGTATCGGAATAAAGCAAAGAAAAACAATGCTTGGCATGCATTAGCGGTTGAAATTAATGTACCGTGTGAAGAAACAGAACGAAAAATTAAAACTTTGTTAGCATAATTTCGGCGTGAACATCAAAAAGTACAGAGAATGATAAAGTCTGGAGTGGGTACCGATGAAATTGACGCCACGGTATGGTTTGCATTCAAAAGTTTTGAATTTCTGTACGACAGAAATGAACCTAAACCAACATCGGATACACTGGGAAAGGTAAGTACCTACATAAAACGCCAGATTTTCATATTATTATTTATTTATTTCATCAAGCGTACATATTTTGCCATGCAACAGCACCGTCATTAGAAAAATATTCTGCGTATTCATCTCTAACTTCTTGGGCGGTAACTGTTGGCTTTCTAGCAACTCTTCGTAAAGGTAGAAGAGAGGCTAAGTCTGTAGTTTGTTGCCTCCATGCACTCTCAATGATCTGATTGTTTCCTTCTTTAACGTCAAAAATTCCGGGTGGAGCGTATACATTACCTGAAGATGGCTTTTTTTAAGAAAATTGTGTAAAAGCACGCAAGCCAGAGTTACTAGTTTTGCCTTTTTGGGTTCTAAAAGCATTGGTTTTCGTAAAACTCGAAAAACGACTAATAATATACCGAACGCATTTTCTACCACCCTCCGCACTCTACTTAATCGATAGTTAAAAGTTCTCTGTTGTGACCCTTCTTCCTGGTTGCCAGGGTATGGTTTCATTATATGTTCTTGCAACGGAAAAGCGTCGTCAGCTACAAAAACGAAAGGTGTAGGTTTATGTCGGTGTGGTAATTTATGACTGGGAGGAAGATTTAGTGCTCCTATGCTTAATTTTGTATGAAAATTTGTGTTTCTGAACACTCCCCCATCTGAAATTCTACCATGACATCCAACATCTACTGTGCGAATTAATGTTAACACATCATAATTTTCACAATTTTACTTTTTTTAGCAGTTGGCAACACGTTTATGTCAAAGGAGCGACAATTTTGTTTTACTATTCTGACAGTCGGTGAGTAATGACATACCAAGCTACAGATGTGTTACATTTTAGTTCTTTTTTAGAATTATCGTGTTTTTGCCGAAGTAAGCTTTATTTGCTTCTTGTTTTTGAAGGTGGATATTACTCCCAAGAAGCGCACTAAGATTGTTACTTTGAGTGAACACACATCAATGACTCAAAGAGGTATTGCCAAGAAGTGTGGTTGTATGTTTAGGAGCTGTAAATAAGATTTTGAAGCAAAAAAGGGACACTGGAACGATTGAGGTGAATAGAATAAGGAAATGTGGGAGGAAGAGAAAGACAACAGCAAGGGATGAAGGTTTTTTAATAAGGGAAAGTAAATTAAACCCTAGGAAAACAAGCCAAGAACTTCAGCAAGACAGCACACGTTGGAGTTATTGTTCATTACACCACCGTACGAAGACGATTTATAGAAAGTGGAAGAAAAACAATCAGACCTCATTGATTGCTGCCATGATGAAGAAACGATATGATTGGGCCAAAAAATATGTAAGCTGGACTGTTGAAGATTGGAGAAAAGTATTGTTCTCACATAAGAGCCATTTTTTAGTACAAGGACAGCTATCTCGTTTTGTTAGAATAAGTGACAACAAAAAACTTACGACAGCTCATATTGATCAAACAGTTAAACATCCGTTAAAGAAGATGTTCTGGGGCTGCTTTTTTTATAAAGGTACCGGATCCCTTGTGCCGATAGAAGGCATGATGAACTCGCAAAAATACAGAGACTTGCTAGAACAGAGATTGGAAACTGAACTAAGAAAAGTTGATGCCAACGGTCAAGCAGTTTCTCAACAAGATTCGGCTCCATGTCAGGTGTCCAAGATTATGAAGAAATATTTCAAGGACAAAAACGTAACTGATTGACTGATTGTAATCCAGATATGGTTTCGAGACCAGCAAATATCAGAAAACTGTAAAAAAAACTTGTTGATTCTATGTTAAAACGCGTTAAAGAAGTTCTAAAAGCCCAGGGAGGACATATTGAAAACAATTTCAATTGTATTCTTTTATAAATAAATGTTGTTTGTTTCAAATTATCACTTGTGTTCACATTGATTCGCATAATACTGTACGTATAAGAATGAATGGTCACTATCGACTACAGCCATTAAAACAATGCTGAAGGCTCCTTTGTAATTAAAGTATTCTGTTCCGGTTTTAATTGGGGCTTGCAGCACAACATGTTTTCCGTCAATCGCTCCTACACATTGTGGAAAATTCCACCTGTTGTTAAAGCCATCAGCAACGCTTTGCCACGAATCGTACGAATTGGGCATCTGCAACAAAGTTATATTAAATAAATTACAGCCTTCTGGGCTTTCGTTAATTTATACTCCTCCAAACTTTGTTTATTACTTGGTATTTAGAGGTAAATATTGATTGCATATCTTTTTCAGAATAGCAAGACAAGGGACGACAGTGAAGACGAAGTAGCAGAAGACAATAGTATGTCGACAGTGGAACATCCAGAGGAGGGCTGTGTACACGAGGACCAACCCAACGACCAAGCTTCCGTCTCCTCCGAAGGGAACTCAAGAAGATGCGACATCTTCACTCCAGCTGCAAAACGATGTAAAAAAATCGCCACTAAACAAAAGCAAGATGCCCCACTTGAGGAGGCGTATGGAATAATGTCCTCGCTTGCTGAAAAGTGAACTGTACGTGATGAGTATTCAATTTTTGCCGAACAATTGGCATGTAAAATGAGAAAATAAGACGACCGCAATAGACTGATCCTTCAGTATAAAATTAATATGCTGGTTTTTGAAACGAAAATGCAGATGTTACCACCAACTAATACTGCTCAGTGTCCTGTGCCCTCCAAGTACTGCAACTCAAATTTAGATTATGCTGAAAATATAGAACCACTTTCCCAGCCACATCATTATATACAGTCATCCTCTTCAGTTTCACTACATAGTAATACTTCCTCGATTTTGGTTGCATCAGATATGTCTCTAAATTCTGCAACCGCTAGCATCAACGGCCACTATCATCGCTCAAACTATGCAATACAAGGAGGATTTTCCAATAATTACTTAAATATATGATTACTTATCGCTTAAATATGCGTTGATATTAGTGATCATGTTCTGTTTTTTAAACAATAAAGCCTGTATTCACAATATTCGTTGTTCTTATTACCTGTACATGTTCAGTAAGCGCTGTTACAAGGGCTTTACACACTTCTGGAACTATTTTGGATATCACCTGCTTCGATATTTTAAATAAGTACATCAGACTAGTATACGAATCTCCTGTAGCCAAGTATCGTAGGGTAATTGCGAATCTTTCTTGCATCGGTATGGCTTTTTTGTAATGTGTGTCACGTTTGGATATTTGTGGTCCAATGAGGTTTAGTAAATATTCAAAATCGGCAGAGGACATACGGCAAAAATTCCTAAATCCGCTTGCATCTTCAAGTTTTAAATCTGCTAGGAGATTCATACCACTATATATGCGTCCGTTTTGGAAAAGACGCCTTTGCCAGTATCGTCGAGGGCCGTACTTTTTCTTAGTACTCAGTATATCAATGACCACGTAGGCAGCAGCAGCAAGTAATAATAACTGATCATCGTCATCTTGTCCTTGCAACGACATCATTAATTTAATGAATTATTTTACAAACTAATGACACTTTTTAATTGTAGTAATGTAGTAATACGAGTACACTGCTTAAACACTTCGAGTCATTATTTATTCTTTTTTTATGATGCAAAACACAACTGCGTAGTACAGCACGAACACGTTGTGACTACCTCGATCGTCTACACCGCACTGCGAGCTCGCCGGTATTTTCTTTGAAGTTACCGCCTCGGAGTGGAAAATAGGCGAACCTGTTCGCGAACTCCTCAAGGATAAAGATGTACGCGTACTGTTCGTGATCTGTTCACAAACAGTGCGCGACTTGAGCACGAACAGTTCGAGAACAACATCCGCACCGGGGACGCGTACAGTCTTGGAGCTTGCATCCGTATAACGGACGCAGTAAAGTAATTTCTTTATAATTCAATTATTGCAACATTTCCGCACTTTAAATGGAGCGACATCTGTACCTTGATTGCAAACCTATTGCCTACAGAAATTTGGGTCACAACAAACAGCGTGTTTCGGAGATAACTGGAACTTTAAGTGATGCAATAACATGCTACAAATGTAAATTTTGAATATTTTTAGTTCAGCAACTTTATGTTAGGAGCGTTGTAGTCTATATGATTATATATAATTCATTCATATAAATGTCATAATTTACATAGTAATATGTCGTTGTATTAGTCTATTAGCTATACGTTACAGTATTATTTCGTGACTAATGTAATTGATTACGAATACCGGTATTGAGTATACTTAGGCTATATAATATTCAACTTTGAGTTATCTAAAATGTCTAAGTAATCCGTTTAACTTTTAGTTTTAAGTAATTGACAATCTAAAATAATTCATTATTATTTGCGCTTTATGCATTTACAATTAATGTTAAAAATAACGTCGTTGATAACTAAACGAGTCTATGTTTACAAAATTGACAAAATTCTAGTATCAAATTACAAAATTAATCGTTGGTAGAATTAAGAATATTTAACAATCTTTCACGTGTGTTTTAACAATTTAATGTTTGTAACAAGTTATAAATGGCAATAATTTAAAGAATTAAAAAAATTTAATTATTTACAAACAATCTGGCATGGAACAATCTACTGTTAGTAAATGTATCACAGAAATTACTAATGAAATAACAACTCACGTACTTCCAAATTGGGTGAAATTTCCGACTACAGAAGTGCAATTTAATAGAATAAAAGGGGGGTAAATAAAACATCGTGAATTTTTACCTATTTTCAAGGAGTAGTTACTTTATTATAGATTTATTCAAAAATTCAATTTTCCGGGAGTGATCGGGGCAATAGATTGCACACATGTAGCTATCGTTGCTCCAGCCACCAATGATCTAGTTCGTCCGGCGATCGCTTATTATAATAGAAAAGGTTTTTACAGCCTTAATATGCAAATGGTAAGTAATTTTAGTGGACTAATGTTTTCTAACTTATCTTTATAAAAAAGCTTATTTAAGATATGTGATTCCAATTTACGTATTCTGAATTGCAATGCGCGTTTCCCAGGAGCAACTCACGATTGAGGTATATATTCAGTGAAGGTATTGTTGCAAAGACTACATGGAGAAGGTAGATTCCACGATTTATGGCTAATAGGTGTGTTGCATATTTAACATTATGAAAGTTTATCATTTTCACATTTTCTCATCTAGGAGATTCAGGCTATCCCCTGCAATCTTGGTTGATGACCTCAGTAGATAATGCACTGCCAAATACTCCTGAAGGCAGATACACGCACTTATATACAAGCTCGTAATGTAATTGAAAGATGTTTTGGTGTTTTAAAGCAAAGATTTCGTTGCCTTTTAAGACATCGAGTTCTTCATTATCATCCTAATTTGAAAGTGAGTAAATGTATTCAAAATGTCAGCATGTTCATGTTTAAATCCATTTGTAGGGATTGTGGTTCCACTAAATTAATTAAGCGTTGCAGGTAATTAGAAACTAATTGAAATAAAGATTACACAACTGTGTAAAACAAAGAATTAGTTTTAGCTTGTATTTGTACGCAGATATACAAAATTAAAAGGCATGTTGGGAATTTTATTGTTATTTAATATCTTAATTTGGTTATGTGCATTTTCTTATTTCTAGAACATTTCATCTGTGCCCGATTTCAACGTCGAGACAACAATTTCATGCCAAAGAAAAATAACGTATATATGCTTCATAATTATTTTTTTATTAATTTTATACTTTAAGGAATCAACAGAGCAATTAGAAAATTACGACTCTGAAGAGCAGGTACAGTTACATTACAAAAAAGAAAACAATTATATTAGACACTAAAAGTATCATTTATTTTTGTTGGGTTATTAATTTAAACAATAGAATTATTTAGTTCAATGGTAATATTATATAATTGTTGTAAGGATGGTTGCTCTTTCGACGATTCAGATGCTGGTCCTCTTTATTCTCCCAGCAATGAAAATGTAAATAAAGAAAATAAACAATTTGTAAATTTTTAAGATATTTTTAGCGTACCAAAAGAAGAAACATGAAGAATATTTTTCTGCAAAAGCCATTTAGTGGAGATTTTACCTTTGTTACAGATTTCAAAAAGATAAATAAATCCGATATGCTGTCACACATTTTTATTATAATTTTAATTTTTAGAATTCAAAGACGAAGAAAACCTTAACTTCATCCACATCAGATTCTTTTTCTAAAGAAACAGATGATAAAGACTTTCCATTTACGAGCAAAACTTTCTTCGCTGTTGAAACAAATAGTGAAGACAACTTAATTACGAACCAAGACATTCCAAACAGAATGAGCCTCAAGAACAACAGCATCAGTTACAGAGGAAACCTAAAACAGAACTCATCATCAAATACCAATCCATCTGAAGGATTATCAAAAATAAGTATAGAAGAGCAAACAAAGTTAAATCCAGAAAATGGACAATCTAATATAAAAAAAAAAATTCGAAAACGAGACTATTGCCACTTCTGTGAAACTAAAGTTCATAATTTTGCGCGACATGTTCTTAGAAACCATAGCTTGGAAAGAGATCTACAAAAAATTTTATCGAAAAGACCCAGAAGCAAGGAAGGAACGGAATTATTAACAAACCTTAGAAAAAAGGGGAATTAAATAAAAAATGTTGGCGATTGTGTTAAACCAGTTAGACAAGCCTCTTTGTCAAATTCAACTTACTTACCTTGCAACAAATGTCTAGGATTCTATTCTAGAAAGCTGTTGTTCAGACACAGGAAACGGTGTGTTGGAAACACATCTAAAGTCAGCGCTCAACCAGAAGTCCGAAATCAACTTCTAAGTCACATTAAAATCGACAAACAATTGAAGAACGAAGTATTTCCGCATATGAGCGCCGATAAAGTCTCCTTAGAAGCAAAAAGTGACACTTTTATTTGCGCATATGGTACAAGATATTTAAGGACACACAGAGACAAACACTTCATTAATGTCACTTCTCGTGAAATACGTGAACTTGCGAAAATAATAATTGAAATAAAGAAAAAGGAGCCAACAATTACAAATATGTTTGTTGCATTGCAGCCAAAATATTTTGATTTGTTTATAGAATTTGCTAAAAAAATATCTGGTTACTGGAGCTTTGAAGTATCCATTCAAGCGATTAGCAATTTAAATATTAATATATGGAATAAAGTTATTATGATACCTTTAGCTAGTGATTTACAATTACTTAAGCCAGTATTTCCCAACGTCCCACAGGGGGGCAATTCGATTGTTAAGGGGGGCAATTCGAAAATGGACTCGTCCAGAGATTAAGTTAACCGTATCATTTATCAACATTTATCAAGCGTTCAAGAGACTGTACTGTATCAATGTATAAAGGTATACATTTTTTTCCAAATAGTTTAAAATATTTGACAGCTTATTGTAAGTGTAACAATAAATACCTTGGGGTTGAGATAATCTTAATATTAAATGTCAAGAATTAGGCTGCAATTTCATGTGTTCACAAATTAACGAGCTACGAAATCATTTAGATTCTTCGCATGAAATTCCGCAACAAATAGAGGAATTACAATTCAATAATATGTAAGGTAATTACTTCACATTATTAAATCATTTTTATTCAAGTATAGCAGTATTTATTTGCATAATTTAATAAATTGAAAAAAATGAAAGAAGCTAAAAGTAAAACTTGTTGGGTTAAACATTATGGCACTAAAAATAACACAAGTTACTATTTTTGTGATCGGAGTGGGAAAAAGCGTATTCTAGCTGAGGATAAGCGACAACGTATACTAAAATCTCAGGGATCGTGCAAAATTGATTCTACCTGTACCTCTTCAATTATTTTGAAACAAATGGTTAATAATTGGAAAGTCAAGTAGTACAAGACACATTATGGTCATGATGTTAGAATGTCACACTTATCTTTATCTACAACTGCAAAAAATTTAATAGCTTCACAATTAATGCAAGGTAAATTAAAATTGATGCTTTATTTAATTTTTACATATTTTGATGATATTTTAAGGTATACCACCTACGGAAATTTTAGACAAAATCCGACAGAGTATTGAATCTGATTTTGAAAGAGTGCACTTAACTACAAAAAAAGTATAACGTTGCATTAACATATAATATTCATGACAGGGCAATAAAACATTCAAATGATGCTATAAGTGTCGATATGTGGGTCACAGAAGTTTCTCAGAATACAAGCACAATTATATTATATAAAAAACAAGGTATTTCAAGTACAGAAGACTATTTTAGGAAAGATCGGGTATTATGACAGAACCTCAGTCAGAATTATTAAAGAAATTTGGCAATTTTTGTATGGATGCAACCCACGGCACAAATCCTTATAATTTTAAGTTAGAAACATTGTTAGTGGTTGATGATTTTGGTGAAGGGTTTCCAATTGCGTTTTTAATTTCTAATAGAGAAGACTATCTTGTACTAAAACATTTTATTTATTCGGTGAAGGAGAGAGTTATCTGTGCCAATGTGTTTATGTCTGATGATGCTGAACAGTATTTTGCAACATGGAGTTCTGTTATGGATATAAAAAATACTAAAAAGCTTCTGTCTTCTTGGCACGCTGTTAAAGCTTGGCGAAATAAAATAAATCTAATTAAAGACAAAACAAAACAATGTTGCCAACTTTAGGGAAATGTCAGTTGTTTCATCCACACATAGGCAGATTTTCTTATTTCTCAACTCTTTTATACATTCCTTTACTGTGGTAAATTGTATCGTAATTGCATAGATGTTGGCAGCTTCCATGAGGGAACGTACTTAGCCCAAAAAAGACGAAAGTGTTTATTAGATGCTAAATGTTGTGGGATGTTGCACACACTTAACATAAAAATTAAATCATATAAAAATTGCCAGTATGGGATATTGTTTCTTAAATTCATTACATGACGTTTACTTTTACAATGTTTTCTACATTCAAACCTATCGCGTCTTAGCAATCCGCTATTGCATATTGTGCAATAAATATGCGGACTACTATATTCTAATTCAGGGAAATGCCTGAGATATTTATTCACATTCGAAGGGAACGTTACACCCTTTAGGTGTCCCATCTTCGCATACTTATTTGGTGTGCAGCGTGCAACGTACTGTCGCTTTGAACTCTCTCGCGGTACTGTCGAGATCGACTACGAGCTGAAAATTACCCCCACCCACGCCGCTACCGCTACGCTACTGCCATTCGGTACCACCTTTCTAACAAACTCTATTTATTACACTGTAATTTCTTCAGATGACTCAGGGAAAGGAAATTTGTATGAATTATTCGTTTTACATTATGATTTCATTCAATTTTCAGAATCAGTACAAACTAATAAATATTCCAACAGTTTTAAAATATAAAAAAAAGTAGTTTACGTTTGTAACATCCATTTTTGTACTACAAACAGACACTGATAGTAACAAAGTAGCTTTAATAGTAACAACGGATCAACACATATATGTACAAACGTGAACCATACGTGAACAGTCAACACTTGCGGTATTCAAATTCAATTTAAATTTTGAACTAGCGATTCTTATTGGATGACGAGTACGGCTTCCTCATTGGAGGGATCACCCCTGCACATAGACGCTCGTTAACAAATAAGTTGTAAAATATGGGGTAAACGTCAGAAACCAGTTTAAACCTAGACGAAATGCAGAGGTTAGAATTTTAGTGTGCAGTTGAAGCGGGTTGTTTCTTTAAAGTATGTTTAATCATATTTACTTATCACCGATACACGATGTCCAGTAGCAGCACGTCCTCCAACTCTAAAAGAAGACATTGCTCGTATCAAGTATCATGGGAAATAGATTATACATGGATTAGAAAAACAGAAAAAGATGATGTCGCAAAATGTACAGTATGTAATTCGCAGTTTACCATAAAGTGGGAGGGTCTTGACGCCGTGAAAGCACACCACAGTTCAAAAACACATCAAAACAAAATTAAATCTGTAAAAACCAACTCTTTAACGGCTTCGTTTCTTAGTAACCCTCATTCTGAAACACACAAAAATAGGGTAATTTTAACGGAATTGACAAACATATACCATGGTATTCAGCATCATCATTCTTACTTATCAATGGATTGTGGATTGAAGGTCATGAAGAAAGTTACAGATTCAGAAATTGTAAAACAAGTGTCAGCCGGGCGAACCAAAATTGAAGCTATTTGTGAGAATGTTTTAGCTTCCTTTTCAGTGGAAATTATACTTGAAGAATTAAAGTCATGCTCATTTGTCTCTATAGTTAGTGACGCCTCAAATAAAGGCAACAAAAAGATGTTTCCACTTTGCTTAAGATATTTTCATATTAGTTCAGGATTACACGACAGAGTTTTAACATTTTACGAATATGCAGATGAAACATCCACTGCAATATTTAATAAAATACTTGACATTTTACAACAATTTAATATTGATTACACAAAAATACCATCCTACGCAGCTGATAATGCTTCAGTAAATTACGGAAAATTTAATTCAGTGTTTGTGCATTTGAAAAAAAAAGTTCCTCACTTGGTCTTGGTAAACTGTAACTGCCATGTAATAAATAAGGCTGGCAGACATGCCTCAAAAATATTACCATTTGACGTTGAAACGTTAGTAATAAAAGTCTACAATGAATTTTCCAGTTCAGCGAAAAACGTAGAATCTTTTTAAGAATTGTGTGAATTTACGAATATTGAATGGGCGCAAATTTTACGTCATGTACCTACCTAGTTGTCTTTAAATCCAGCAATATGTAGGCTTGTGGATAAATGGCCAGCCCTTCAATCGTATTTTTTAAGCCAAGGTGAAGTTGATTGCGACAAAGTGATCTGGAAATTTGTGGCTAGCGAAAGTGAAGATGAGACGAATATCAGAAATATATCAGAACCTGAGATATATTTATATTTCATTCATCATATATTTGGATTATTCAATGAAACCATATTAGCACTTGAAAGTAAAAGCTGTTATTCTGTTATGTTATACGGGATTATAGAAAATTTTGTAAATTCATTTAATCAAAAAATACAAGATAACTTTTATTGATACAAAGCAAATGTTGGTCTGCGGCGATTAGAACATTTCAAATGTGAAAAAATTCGTAATGAGTTCAGAGAATTTTGCAAGAGAGCGATAAGTTATGTGCAAAAATATTTTGATTTAGAAAATTCATGTTTTAAATATATGAGAATACTGGACTTAAAATCACCACTCGAGTGGACGGGCTTGAAACACTTGATTGAAAAACTGGAGTTCACTCCAAATTATATTGATGTAGATCAATTGCGCATTGAATACGATATTTTGAAAAATGTAATTATTAACTTAATTAAAATGAACAAAACGTGTGCAGAGAAATGGTAACACGTGTTTAAAAATAGTGAAATGCCAAATTTCGTAAAACTAATTCAGTTTATTTTTTCAATTCCTATAAGTAATGCTTACTGTGAGCGAGTGTTTTCAATAATAGGAAATTTGTGGTCTAACGAAAGGAATCGTCTTCGAACTGAAGTTGTGAAAGCCGAACTGCAAATAAAATTAAACTTTGAATTCAGGTGCTCTGAATTTGGCGACTTCATAAAACAATACCCAAAAGTATTATCAGCGGCAAGAGGAAATAAAAAATATACATTTAAAAAGTAATCGATCATAATGATCAAAAAGTATACCTTGTCCCTTTATGAATTTATTTTTATTTTTTTGTTTTTGATATATACACAAAATATACTTCATGTTTATTAATGAATTTATTTTAATTTTTGTTTGTGATAATGTTTTTTATGAATTCATTTTATTTTCTGTTTAAAATACATAAAGTTTTTGATTTCAGCAGTTTATTTTATAAACTCACTACTTGATTACTTCATTGTATTCCCTAAATTCTGAGTCATTTTCAATTGTTCTAGGATGTTCTGGAATTTTTTTTTTTGCGAAGTGGCAACCCTAAACGTAAAACGATCGTAAACAATTTGCAACGGACCAGCGCAATATATACTATGTATATACGTACGCGCTGAAAGCCATCTGTAGTATTATCGTGTCTTACTGGTTTTTATATATACGATGGATATATTATATAGTGAAAAAACCCAAAACCACGTATCTTTGTGCATAGAATTTTGTTTACACATCGTACAGCGCTGTCTGAAAGGCTGCGAAGCCTAGTAATGACTCAATGCTCAGGTAAATATTCCAATGACATTTTCTATAAAAGCAAATGCTATCTACATATTAAGTTATTCTCTGAAGTTCCTTGTTGTAGTAAATAGTGGTGCTAAGTGAAATTGTAGTGTATTTCAAAAATGTCATTGGCAACTATGATTAGCGAAAAAGGCAAAATTTTGCTTTTATTCGAAGGACACAAATATTATGAATATCGTTCATTAAAAACAGCGGGTGAAACAGTTTGGTGTTGTATTAATGAAAATTGGCGTGCAATGGTTTACACTTTGGGTCAAAGCAATAATTTATTATTTTCCAATAAATTTGGTGAACACGTACATGAAAAAGTAAACATAAATGTTTTAAACAAACAAAAAATAAGTAATCAAGTTAAGAGGAAGGCCGAAGAATGGACATCAGAAAGATCTTCCAAAATAATTCATCGTGAAATAGCTAATCAAAGCAAAACGTTGGACACTTTAACAACGCAAGATATAATCTATATTAGAAACAATTTGGGAAAAGAAATCCGAAAAAATATTCCTAAACTACCAAAATCTAGTCAAGAAGTTCAGTAATGTATTAATTCGATGGGCATATAAACAGCCAAAGGTGAACCTTTTGTTTTTATTAACAACTTTGACGAAGAAATCGTGATATTCTCTTGTAAAAGCAATCTACAATTTATGCGCGAACAAAATAAATTTTACATAGATGGCACTTTTGATCATTGCCCTAAATATTTCCTACAATTATTTACGTGATACGTATGTGCCTGTGGCATTTTACTTATTAAAAAATAAACTAACTTCAACATATAAGAAACTATTTGAAGCGTTAGTTTCTGAATGTGACAAATCAGGATACAAATTGCCCCCAAGCACTGTAGTAATAGGCTTCGAACAAGGAATTCACTTCAGTATTTTAGAAGTGTTTCCAAACGTCAGAATAGTTGGTTGCAGGTTCCACCTTGCCCAAGTTTGGTAAGATAATCAAGAATAGCTCAAATTGGATTATCAAAAGAATACAAAGACAAAAATTCAGAAATTGGCAAGTGGTTACATCATGTGTTTGGGCTGACTTATTTACCTCCAGCAGAAGTGGGTGACGCTTTTGCCTTCGAATTATGCGAAGAAATGCAAATCGATGGAAGAATAACCGAATTTGCAGATTGTCTAATTGATAATTATATCTGTGAAGAATCTAAATTCCCTCTTCACATTTGGGCCGAAAACTCAACCGACATTTCGCGAACTACTAATACTTGTGAAAGTTTCCATTCGAAATTTGGATCATACTGTCCAATGTCTCATCCAAATATATACGTATTTCTTGATGCTATCAGAGGAATGCAGGTAGACACATATACAAGAATAAATAGTTCAAAAGAAATCAAGAAAGATATATCCGAAGAGAAGTTCAATTAGGGTAAAGTCGGGAGAGATGGCGCGGCGGCTAAGACGGCTCACTAGATTTATTGCGTTATTATGTCGACAGGGAGCGCATTAGTCGTTTCTAGATCACGTGTGGCTGTTCAATATTACGATCACGGTGCAAGTTCGTTTATTGACTTTGATTAAGGTAAGAAAATTGATGATAACACTATTGTGTGTTATCAAAAATATTTCAGCTTGTTACTGCTACCCAACTATTTTCTTCTTGCATGCTTTCAAAATAATCTGTAGGTCTTGGATAGCACGTAGACTGAACAATTAACCATTGTAACCTAAAAATAACGTATAAGTATGAATGAAAGAATAAGATGGAGTGAGCCATCTCTACCTCCGTTGTCGGGTGAGTCGGCTTGCGCCGTCTCTCCCGACATGTTAAATTTCTGAGTATATTTCTTAATTCACATTCAGGATTTTTTACTTATCGCCAGATGCCAAGCAACTATAAGAGGAAAGAAAGTTACAGTCGTGGAATGTGGACCCAAGACCAAATGACTTCTGCTACGGAAGCAGTTCGTAACGGCATGGGTGTTAGGGAAGCTGCCCGGCAGTTTATGGTTCCTGGTACGACACTACGGAGGAGATTGAAGTCAGGAAATGTTCAAAAGGGTCCCCTAGGGCCAGCACCCTCCCTAAGTCATACTGTGGAACGCAAAATTCCAGGTCATATTAAAAAGATGCAACAACATGGGTTTGCTCCAACTCGAACAATAGTGCGACGAATGGCATACCAACTAGCAGAACGATTAAAACTAAAACATAAGTTTAATAAAACTAAAATGATAGCTGGAAAAGACTGGTTTTACTCTTTTTTGAAAAGGAATCCCGATTTGGCAATAAGAAAGTCGGAAGGTGTTTCATTATCTAGAGTGAATGGGATGAACAGAAAGGATGTGAGTGACTACTTCGAGTTATTACTGAAAACTTTAGAACAGAATAATCTTCTAGATAAACCAGGAAATCTGTTCAATATGGATGAAACGGGTCTGCAGCTAAATAACAAACCTGAGTATGTAGTCGCTGAAAAAGGTTCGAGAAATGTAACTGCAGTAACGTCTGGAGAAAGGGGTGAGACCATCTCTGTTTTAGTGTGCTGTAATGCCGAGGGGTTATTTCTGCCTCCTTTGTGCATTTTTAAAGGAAAAAATAAAAAAAGTAAATATAAAGATGAAATGCCATCGGGTTCAATGGTTTGTATGTCGGATAAGTGTGCATACGTGAACACTTCTCTCTTCTTTTCTTGGTTGCAAAATCACTTTTTGCCACGGAAACCTCATGGACCAGTAGTTCTTGTTCTGGATGGTCACACATCTCACGTCAGTTCTGTAGATGTACTGGAACTAGCTGAACAAAATTGAATAATCTTATTGTGCTTGCCCAGTCACACAACACAATTTTTGCAGCCATTGGATAGATCATTCTTTAAGTGCTTCAAATTATTCTACTACTCAGCATGCAATGCATTTATAAGGAGTCATCCAACACGAGCTATCAATAGATTTTAGTTTGGTAAACTTTTAGGGGAAGCATGGTTAAAATCTGCGACTGTTGAAAATGCCCCGCGGGATTCAAAGCAACCGGTATCTATCCCTATAATCCTCAAGTTATTCCGGATTACGCCTATATTAATGACGCTGAGATCTCGAGTACTCAACTGACATGAACAGAACCTCATGAAGATGTTTCCAATGATAATGCAGCAAGAAAAGATCCAATTTCTACGAGCACGCCAGATACTATATCTTTGATAGATAACATTGCTGTTAATGAGGAAAAGGAAGATGTTACACCTGCGAACATGTTAGACGCCATTAGTCCGATTCCTTCCACATCCAAGATTGAAACAACAAGAAAACGTGGGAGACAATTAGCTGCAGTCTTAACGACCGAGGAAAACATTCAAAGAAGGAAAACACTGTCGGAAAAAAAGAATACACTCGTGAAGAAGATTACACCGAAAAATACTACCACACTGAAGAACAAGAAAAAACTAAAAAAAGGCAAGACAAGTAAATTTAGCACCTCTTCAGAAAGCGACACTACAGAAGAAAACGAGCTCATTCTTGAGTCGGACACGGCAAGTGACGACATAGAAACTGAGTGCGTGAGATGGAAGTAGACAAAAAGTAGAGAGGATTGGATTGAATGTGTAATCTGTCGGAAGTGGTTACACGAAACCTGCACAAACTTTACAAATATGTGCTTGCGTTGTGGCAGAAGCCAACAGTAGCTTTATTGACGGTGTACGTTTGTTTTAATTACTTTAATTACGAATATTTTTGGTATGCCATCTTACCCACACATATAGGGTAAGATGGCGCGTTTCAGAATTATCTATTCTTGTTTTTATTTCCAATGTAGCACGCCTTTTTGTAGTTTTATTTAAATATTTTGTTTCAAGTACCTGTTATTAAAGTAATGTAAAAATTACAAATTGTTTGTATTATATTCACTGCGCCTTTTATGCAATTGAAGAAAAGGTGTGCCGTCTCTACCGACTTTACCCTAAGCCGTAATTTTATCGACGAAAATATTACATCGACGAAAATATTACAATTTTAAAATAAATATATTTCGCGCCATGATTTTATCAAATGCGTCTCATATAAATTCTCTAGCGTAGTTTTATAGTTACTTATGTACATAGTTTGTAAATTATATTAATTCAATACATGTTTGTATAATTTTATGTTTAGTACTTTATTCTGTTACATAGATAAATTCCTTTTTCCTTAAAGTGTGTAAACTTACAAACAAACAGCGTAATTATACGTATAATCTACCTAATCGTTACAGCAGGTATCTTGACGGGAACTGAAGTGGGCTTTAGCGGCCAGTTTGTACTCTGGACGGGAACTCGCAAGGCCGGTATTTATAGTCGGCGTTGAAACCAACCTTAAGCACCACCTTGCACAAGTACGCGTTTTCGCAACCTTCGCCTCAAGCATACGTTCTGTTTAATAAAGCGTGCTTTGGGTATTTTCGCCTGAGGTTGTATTCAAGCATGGAATTTTGGTGAATTGTAGTAACTTTTGCAGCTTGGTAGGTTCTTTCCAGGTTTTTTCGCGCCAATTGGTATTTACAGCTTGATCTATCAAATTTTGTCGCTCTCTTAAGTAGTTAATTTTATATTGAAAGTAAGTAGTAAAAATATAATAGACTATTATTCCATCGGATGTATATATGTATATATATATATATACATTTTATGTAAACACTTTTAGATGAATAATAAAGTGTACAACAATAAAGAAAAAATCCTTCTGGCCCAGCTTGTAAAAGAAAATGAGGCAGTAGAGAACAAAAGGACCGACGGTGCTACATTGGCGGAGAAAAAGAAAGCTTGGGATACTATAACAACAATTTATAACACCCAGCCTGAAGTAGACACTCCACGGACTTCGATGCAACTCCGAAAGCTGTGGAATAATTTAAAGCAAAGGTACTATAATTTCCTTCAAATTTCTAATTTCTTCGATCTTTTGCATTTATTAAATTTTAGAAAGCGCAAGGAGACCACAGCATGCTCTTAACGGGTGGTGGTCCACCAAAAAAGCCACGGTTAGATCCAGTTCTGCAAATGGTCGAGGATGCTGCACCAAATCTAGATGTTAGCATCGACTGTCCTTGGGATAGCAATGCCTTATTTAAAGAAGGTATAATAAAACTTACGTAAGAACACAACAATAAATTAACAGAAAAATACATGCACAAACAGTAATAATTGAAAATAATGTACATAATTACATGTTAAAGTATTTCAATATAATTTACCTGTTAAAATACCTACTGATGATTAAAATATTGTTGAATAAAGTGCCTGCGAAAATCCAACCCTCTCGCAGCATCCTGAATATTTCTATCGATCTGTGGAACTGGTATTTCATTGATATTTTCTTCAAAATCTTCATTATCTCTTAAACCGATGTTGTACAATACAGCTGTTGCACATACTATTGCAGCTGTCGTTTCTAATTTAGTTTGAAGACCTCGTTGAAGGCATGGAAATCGTTTTTTCCATGTTCCAAATAATCTTTCAACAATATTTCTTGTCCTTATGTGTACTGTGTTGTATCGTACTCCTTCATCATTATCTACACCATCAAATTTTAGAAATGAAAGCACAACTAATATGTTTTTACATTACCGGGCTGCAATACGGGAGTAAGAAGATATGGTCTACATGCATATCCATTGTCTCTTATAAGTAATCCTGAAATATCACCTCTTTCAAGTTTGACCCTTAATGCACTACGATCAAAAATGACACTGTCATGCCTTGATCCTGGATGTTCAACAACAATATCCAATATTTCTCTCGTAGGTCCCGAAACTACCTATAATGCTTCTTGTTTTTGTATGCTTCCTAATTATATTACGATATATTTACTTGCACGTTTAAAGAAAAAAAACCTTTTCTATTACGGAATACTTCTGCGTTAGCACCTCCTGGATTTACTATTTTAATATGTGTGCAGTCTATACATCCTGAAATGTGAGGAAAGTTGGCAATCTCATAAAATTTCCTTCTATTTGCACGGATCCCTTCTGTAGTGGTGGGAAATCTAATGAAGTCACGTAAATGTTGTGCTATTAAAATAGACACCCTTTTAATCATTACACTAATTGTAGGTTGACTAATACCACGTAAATCACCAGATACAACCTGAAAATTACAAGTAGCATAAAAACGTAAACAAGTAAGTAATTGTAAAATTGGGGGGATTGGTAAGCCACGACTATTGGGTTTCTGTAAGCCTGCAACAACAAGTGGTAAAACAGTATTTGCAACGGAGTTTTTGTTAAAACGATAACGTTTACGAGATTCGTTCTCATTATAAAATTCCATAGGGTTTTCTGCATCACGTATGTATCTCTTTCGCACGCGTTCTTCATTGTTTTCTTCCTCAACAATATCAATATATTCTACAAAATCTTCTAAATCTTCATAAAACATTTTTTCAAATAAATAAAACAGATTATATTATATATATTCAACTGTCAAACAGATGCTCAAGGTAGCTACAACACAACCTTGAGGGAAGCATACGTTTTTCTTCGCCTTGAGCACCAGTCACTGTTTGAGGTCAGTTTATAAAACGCAACTTTGGCATCACGTGCTTAAGCATAGGCCGCGCCTCAAGCACCGATTATAAATACCACCCTGGGAGACCTAGACTTGAGCACAGGCAAAAAGATTATTTTGACGGGAATTGAAGTGCGTCCCTTCTGATGATATTATTCAAGATAACGTCGGGACAAAATGCGCACAGCAATACCACAATTCTATATTTAAATGAGAAGCTAAAATGTTGTTTGATTAGAGAGATATTTTAGAATTTCAAATAAAAAGTATTAATGATACGAATTGTAAGCACACAATTCGTTCATCAGTAAACGATTATAATGAAACTATACCTAAAGTAGATAGCAATCGATTAATTGATATAATGATTGACCACACATTTCATGTTACAAAATTAAGTAAAACAATTAATATACATATTTCCACATTATAAAAGAATAAAGCGATCTCCTTTGGATATCGTTGGTAACATTGCGAATTGGGCATACGGAATCATGGGTAGTAAAGAAAAAGAAAGAATCAATGATGATCACACTTATGCAATTAAATGCAATTAAATGCTGCAATTGAATTGCGGCATTAAAATGCATGCATCTTACTTGAAAACATTATGCAATGTTGTAAGCAATTTGTGATGCGCAATGAAATGCATGATTTAAAGCATGTTCTATTTTTCTTGCATTTCTTATGCAGCTCTAGTGGTTTTTGTAGGGATATCAAAGTTGCCAGTAGTTATTATTAAGTTTACTATACATTTGTGGTGATAGTTCGGTCGTTTGACGTACGTTGTTTTAACCCCGTTTTAACCTTTAAAAGTGGTGTGCGCTTTGATAGCTCGAACTGATCACACGTGTGTACTTTTACTGCTATATTTAAGTGATTTTCTGACGATAATCCTGATACTGGCTGTTGGAAGGTACCCTGCGTTATTGTTTTGGGAGAAACGTACAGATAGATAAGTTTCTAGTTTTCATTTCTTTTGGTTTTAAATATTATTAAGAATTTGTTTTTTTTTTCCTTTGTATATGTATATAGCTTGCGTTTGCCGATTCCTTGTGTAGTTGGGGACGTTTTTTGCTTTCCTTCACGCGCACGTGGCGTGTGGGGGAGAGATAGGTAAGTCGCGCCTGTGCGGCTTGGTTTAAATACATGCATTGCACGAATCACATTGTGCAGGTTTTTTACTAATTGAAATGGATATATCCATTGACAACGCCAACACTTCTGTAGACGGAGGTGTTGCGGGGAATGATAACGTTAGTAATGAGAATGAGTACAGTGACAATGTAAATGTAAATAAACAGTCCTTTGCTTCAGTTGTAAGAGAAAATACAGTCACAAAGTTTAAATTTCCCGAACGTGAACAGGGCATCATATTAGATGTTATTGACGGTATTCAAAAAAATGACTACATTGTAGGTGTGGGTAAATTAATGGGCCTTGAAACGTGTTATTCGCTTCAAGAATATCAAACAATCGAATATGTATATATCTGTCTTCTAAAGATATCGTGAATGAATTTATTAGTAAGTACGGGGGAATAACAGTAAATGAAAAGTTAATTCATGCACGGCGGTTAGTGTCACCAGCCAAACGTGTTATATTATCTAATGTTTCACCCAGTATTCCACACGAAGTGATAAAAGACGAATTAAATAGATTGGGTTTAAAAATTGTTTCTTCAATTAGTTTTATAAATGCTGGACTATATTTACATGAATACAAACACGTACTAAGTTTTCGCAGGCAGGTTTACGTTGACTTAGATACTAGCGATAACATTCCTGAATCGATCATTGTCCAACATAAGTCAAATACATTTAGAATTTTTGTCACTACTGATGAAATAAAGTGTTTCCTCTGTAAAAAAGCAGGTCATGTTGCCAGCAAATGCCCTACTAAACTGTGTGACAATCCAAAAGAAATTGTTGTTTCCGCTGATGTTCATATTAATCCTAATGTTAACACAATTTATAATGTAACTGCCTCTAAGAGTGACCCTGATACCCTTGTAGAGCATAATACAGTCATTGAACCCTCTGAAAACGATGTCGCTGATATTAAAAACCCTATGAAACGACCAGCTCCTTCATCTTTCGAATCTGAAACAAACAGCGTGCTTGATGAGGTGCATTGTTCAAGTCTCGAATCCGATGGTTTTGAAAAACCGAAACCGTCCAATAGTAAATTCACTAAACAGCGGTCTAAAAAGAAAATTAAAACCGACATAGCTGTAAATGATGATCTCTCAGAGATTTCAAACACATTTAAGAATATAGACTCTAATATTAGTTTGGAAAATTACTGTAAATTTTTAAGGGATACAAAGGGTAAGCAGGATATAACTGCTATTATACAAAGCCAAGATTTAAACGTGGATCAATTGTTTATGTTGCTCATTAAATCAATATGGACTGTTAAAACAAACACCTTAAAATCGCGACTAAAACGACTGGTTAAGAAAATGAAAAAGGAATATGGTGCTACGGCAAGTACAATTATAGACCATGACGAATTCGAACTCAGTCAATCACAAGATTATTCAACAGATACGTCAGACACATATGGATAAACATACTCATTGTTATTATATATCTTTTTACATTTAATTAAGTTCATACTGTTTATGTATTCATTTTTCCTTCTATTTTATAAAATGCAATCCTTTCATTCATAATTTAACCATAGTGCAATGGAATGCACAGTCTGTAGTGTCTAAAAAGTACAGTTTAGATAGCATCATATACGAATATAATCCTCATATAATAGTCTTGTGTGAAACCTGGTTCAAACCACACTGTGATTATAAATTCAAAAGCTATAATCTTGTTAAAAAAGACCGTCATGATGGATATGCTGGGGTTGCTATATTAATACAAAAGACTATCACTTTCGATGTAATACATTTTCAAAGCCAAATCAACAATGATTTCATGTTTTGCGGTATTAATGTACATCATTTCCAATTTTCGATCTTTTCTGTATATCGAACTTGCCAATGCCGCATTTCCTGTGATGAATATGTAGATTTTTTCTCTCATATGTCACAATCGTTCTTGATTTGTGGCGATTTCAATGCGCATCATCCAACTTTCGGTTCCACTAAATCTGATAATGCAGGAAATATTCTCATAAAAGCTATAGATATTTCTGATTGTGTCTTCTTAAATGATGGATCCCCTACTAGGATCTCCAGACCCGATCAGGACGCATCTGCTGTTGATCTAACTCTTTGCTCCCACGATTTAGCACAAAGAATGGACTGGCGGGTGCTAGAAGACTCATATACATCCGATCATTTTCCTATTCTCATAAACATGGTGTACTCAGGCAGTAACATTAATACTATATATCCTACTCGTAGATGGAGAATAGATCAAACTAAATTGCCTTTATATACTGAGTACTTGCAAAAATATCTGTCTACTATTCCTGATTTGACCAACGCAGAAGAAAAAATTAAATTCTGTCTCGATAGCATCAGAGAAGCAGCTGATTCTATTTTTATCATTAAAAAACCGTCTATACGCAAGAAAATGATACCTCCGTGGTGGGATGACGAATGTTCTGAAGTTATTAAAAAACGTAAACAAGCTCTTCGAAACTTTAATGCCAATCGTACATTAGAAAATTACTTGAAACATCGAGAAGTATCCGCATATTCCAAAAGGTTCCTGAAATATAAAAAACGTAATAGCTGGAAAACATTTTGCTCTAGTTTAACTAAGGATATCCCTATCGGTAAACTTTGGAATACTATTAAGAACTTTAAACAATCGTCTGTCAGCCATTTCAAATTACCAGATGGGCAACTAGATGCTTATTTAGCGAGCTTCACACCCGATTTGTTTCTTTGCCCGTACACGATATTGTCACCGTATCAAATCTCGATCATTTCATGCTGAAACCATTTTCTTTGATTGAGTTGAGTAAGGCCTTAAAAGATCCTAACAATACTAGCCCAGGAGTGGATGATATTTGTTATACATTGCTGAAACACTTACCTGATCAACATAAAGATAACTTACTTGCTGGTTTTAATTGTATGTGGCTGAACAATGAAAGGGTTGATGAGCTTAAGCAAGTATTGGTAGTCCCGGTCCTGAAACCGGGGAAAGATCCTACGTCAATCGACTCATATCGGCCGATAGCTCTCATGTCCTGTATAATCAAAACGTATGAAAAGATGATTAAGCGCAGATTGGAGTGGTGGCTTGAGTCCGAAAATATTCTTCCAGTTCATCAATTTGGCTTCAGAAAGGGTGTAGGCACAGTTGACGCTTTAACGGAACTTGTCACAGATGTGCAATTGGCGTTCACGCAAAACTTAAGTGTAGGAGGCATCTTTTTAGACATCTCAAGCGCTTATAATGGTGTAAATTTAAATTTACTCGAAACTAAACTTAACAACATAGGGTTATCGCCAAAAGTATCACGTACAATCACTGATCTCTTCCGGGATCTAAAAATTTTTGTTAGATCAAGCAAAAATGAACGATTTGGTCGCAGACTTTTATCTTGCGGATTATTACAAGGCTCCAGTCTTAGTCCTGTGCTTTTCAATATTTACACTCATGATTTCCACAATATATTCAACCCAGAAGTTACTATTATACAATATGCTGATGACATCTGAAAATTCCATATATACCATTAATGACTTTTTTAACATAAAATTTTAAACTGTTTATGTGACAAGTTAATTTTTATATGTAAACTTTTACTAATTATTTGACGTGTTCTATTCATTGCGATGTAATGAAGGAACAAATATATTATTATTATTATTATTATCTGTTTGCATGTTACAAATAAACACTTGGATCTACTTTCCAGCAAGCTTTCGGAAATTATGAATGTTACAAAGAAATGGTTAGTTAACAATGCTTTGTCACTTTCATCTAACAAGACCAACATAATGTTCTTCTCGCGTTCGCGTTGTATTCCAAGTCACAGTATTATTCTTGACGGGGACAGATTTTCTATACCTCCATATACTAAATACCTTGGATTAAATTTAGATAGTAAACTGAAATGGACAGCTCATATAAATCAAGTAGTGGAAAAATGTGAAAAAGGATTGAACATTCTGCGTATTATTACAAAAGTACGATGGGGATCAGACTTTCATATTTCAATGAATGTGTACAGGGCATACACTAGAACTGTGTTAGATTATGGATGTACGTTATATTGCAATACTTCTATGACAAATCTACGTAGATTGGACATTATACAAAATAAAGCACTCCGAATATGTGTAGGTGCTATGCGATCGACGCCCATCAATGCATTGCAAATAGAAGCAAAGGAGCCACCACTAGGATTAAGAAGACGCTTTCTTGCAGCTAAACATGTCGTTAAAATAAAAACAAACGACAGGAAATTTATTTTACACAAACTTTACAGATTATCTTTGCTAGATTTAACAGCACCGTATTGGAGGAAAAGGAAATCACCTATGTTATGCGAAGCTTTCCGATATGTCACCAAATTCGAACAACGTTCATACAATAGCACTACAAATATAAATATAACATTTTTTGAATCCATACAGCCATGTAATATTTACTTTCCACCTTACACTGGATTACAAGAGCATGATGGCCAGATTTGTAGAGAGATTTTGGCGCAACACAGGCAAGATTTGATCATTTTCACCGATGGATCCAAAAGTAGTGATGGCTGCGGATGCGCTATCTTCTCAGTCAATGACGGATACCAAAGGTTGATTAGATTGGACACTGATGCATCTATCTTTACTGCTGAGGCAATTGCAATTCTAGAGGCACTACGCTACGGTGCTAAAACGAAATCCAAACGCATTGCTATATTTTCTGACTCAGCTAGTGTTCTGCGATCTCTCTATTGTTATTCAGCCTCTCCTACTACTAACCCTATAATCTCAGATATTTTATCATTGACGGTTGCGTTAGATAGGGAGAGCGTGGATACGAAGTTTTATTGGGTTAAAGGTCATGCAGGCATTGTATTTAACGAAAAGGTAGACAGTCTTGCCAAAAGAAGCTGTAGTGATGGTATTCTGTATAAGCCTATCTTGAGCAGTAGGGAGTTTCTAAATCTAATAGACGAGGAAATACGACATCGTGCTTGGGAACACTCTTGGCACAAAGCGTATACCACCAAAATGACTCAGTACGCCTACATTCATCCAACAGTCGATAGCATGCCGTGGTATTATTATGACATCTCTAGATTTTATCGTACTACAATTGCTCGTATTAAATTCGGACACGGCCAATACCCAGCACATCTATATAGATTGGGCATGAAAGAGTCGCCAGCTTGTCAGTGCGGTAGTGAAGTGGCTGACCTTAATCACATATTATATAATTGTGGTCTACACAAAAGAACCCTAGACGAGTTCGTATACCAGTTAGTTTCCAATGGAGTCCATTTACCAACAAGTTTAGTTACCTTAATGTATGTTAATTCAAAAACTATATTCGACCTTATAGTTACTGTACTTAGTAGAATGAGAGTAAACGTTTGAGATCGGCTTTGTAAGACTCCCCATCCCTCCACTACCTATGTGGGTAAACCTATAGTCCTTTGGCCGTTTTCTTGTGATGTTTAAGTTGTTAGTCATCCCGATAGGCCCCGGGATGTGAAATGTGTATCCCTGTTGATCCCTCAAGTTTTTCAAAGTCGATCTCTACATAGTAGTCACAACATCGAGGCATATGGGCTATGATCCCGAGATGCCAAATAATAATAAAAAAAAAAAAAACCTTTAAAAGTTACTCCATTGGATCGATTCAAGCATTATTTGTGATGAAAATGAGTTGTTTGCAAAAGAAATGTGTGTTCACATGAACACACACGCGTGAAAGTGTCCAAGACTTAATTGTACTCTGTGAAAGTCAACCACTACTCTATATTACAAAAGATAAAAATTATAAAAATAAAATAAAACGCATGGAGGCAGTTTTGTTTATAAAAAGGCAGCTAGTTGAAAAATATCCGGTTGAATGCCGTTATTTAACAGATACAGATATTAATAAAAAAATCCATGTGCTTCGCACACAATTTAAGAAAGAGGTAGGATTACTGAATAAATACTTGTGGATCATCACCAGACACTTACATGCCAAAACTATGGTGTTTTGATATGTTACAGTTTCTACATGAAAGTGATCCAGTCACACAAAGTAATTCGAATTTGGAGTTATCAGTATGTATAACAAATTTTTAATTTACCAACAGTAATGATACTACTATTCAAGGAAATAAATGGAAGCCGCAGATGATGAGAAAATGATTTATGAAGGCACAATAGAGGATCTCGAAGTCCGTCATATAACAGACCTTACTAACAGTCCTATATCATATTCACAAGCATCTTCATCAAATGATACAACTAGAACGAATATACAACAAAATATTAATATATCAAAAGCAACCAATGTTCTACAGGATCATAAAATAAATGTTTTCTGTAGCAGCTCTTCGTCTTCACGAGCCTCAACACCAAATGTGCTAATACCAAAGAATAAAAGGCAGCAGATTAAAAATTCATCTGTAGCAGGTTTATTGAACACAGCAGTAAAATCATTCGAGGAATATAGGCACACGGAGCAGAGACGAAGACGAATTTGATGTATTTGGAAAGTATGTGTTTACAACTATTTCATATAATTAATTTTAATTTCTTATATTCTTAGAGTTGTTGCAACAGAGTTGCGGAAAATTGGGGATAGCAATAAGGTCCGAGAGTTGAAAAAAATTTTATTTACTAAAATAATGGATGCATAACATTCTTAAAAATGTATTTATTTAATATATTGAATAATAAAACAGTATGTATTTATTACAATAGAAAAAAATCTTTATGCTAAGTTATTTTACCAGTCAACAGCTCCAAAAACCATTAAAATATTCTAAAAATTCCTCACCATTATTTAATGCTAATTGATTTGATCTGTTGCCAGCTTGTTGACTTAATCCATAGAGAAATGTAAATCGTCTACCAATATTATTTTCGTTGTAAGTATGTGGACATTTTGTTATTAGAAAATTATGTAAGGTAACAGAAGCAAGTGTTATTGTTTGAATTTTGTCCGGGTTTAACCCTTTAATCATTAAAGGGTTATGCATTAAAGTTTAATGCAAATTGTATCTTTTCCCTGATACGTACCGAAATCTTTAAGAGTTTATATATTACCTGCCACATAAAGCTCTACTGCGCATAGTATCACCATTTGAGACATACTTTGAACGTTATAAACTTATAAAAGAATGCAATATATGGCATCATGTATGTACTGTGAAATTTAAAATTTATCCACATTGTCAGATTTATAATACACCGGTTCAATGTGTGATATCAACATTTATTTATCCAAGTACAAATAACATAGCGTTTGATTTAAATTGTATGTAATAGCTTCTAAAAAGGTAATATTGAAATAAATTAAGCACGAAGATTTTTTCGCTACAGCGCACTGTAAATTATTTGTATCATTCTGATGCTTTGTGTGAATGTGATATGAAGTTCTCACCATAACGTCAGATTTCATATTTTCATTTCAGAGAAACTTGTTAGAGAAAAAGGAACCACTGACCGATGCGGAGCTCCAGTATTTCACAGAACACTTCTGGGATAGTGAAGATGAGTTAGATTTTGATTCTAACAATATCAATGACAAAGACTATGACATATCATCGGATGATCTTAGTGCATCTGAAGAGGAGGACGAAGGGATGCGAAATGCAGATGTATCATGCAATATTACAAACAATTCAGAAGCTATTGGAAGTGAGACTGTTTCAACTAACAATAACGTTGACGATATTATTGAAGATGTTGTGCATGGTTATTTACTACAAACCCTTTTGTTTCTAATTTTGATAACGTGGGGATAACTTGGAAACACAACATTTAGTATTGAATCATAATCAACTAGCTTTCCTTGGAAACGATACTCTTGCAAGTAATAGTTTGCTAGAAATCCGTACTTTTAATTCTTTTTTACCGAAGAACTCTTTGTCGACATCGTAGAACAGTCCAATTTATATAGTTTACAGCAAAATCTAAACAAACCAATCAATACACAACTGAATGCATAAGACAATACATGGGTATATGTACGATATGTATGGGTACGAGCTTACTGGTCGGGTGTGATTGGAAATGAATTGGATGAATTGGAAATGAATTGATTAAGAACTAATGTTGTTAAGAACTAATGTTGTTTAGTATCCTTAGAGTGCTTAGATAGAGATTTAGCTTTCGTCTCGCTCTTTTCTTCGAGGGCGGGATAAGACCCTTGCCCGTTTCACATATACCCAGCATGTTAGAGTTAAGCGATAGAAAAGTAGGTATTCGGAAATAGATATACACAGTTACATGTTTAGACACATTTGTACATATATACCCTTCTTTTTCCTCGAGAGGAGGGATGCATGGTAGAATTAAAGTAAAAGTTTTTAGTTTTTTCGTTCAGATTTATTCGGTAACTCGGTTGAAAATGGGGGCCCAGTGAGCCTTTGAAACAGCTGTTCCGAATTAATTAATAAACATTTTGTGTGGTGAGGAGTGGTGCCGATACTCTCTGTTGTTTGTCATACTACCCCACAGTCCTTGCTATCATTATTGCTCATGGCTCTCCAGCCTAAGGATTGAACCGCTTCGGTGGATGTGAGTACTAGAATTAAGTTCATACAAGCTGATATCTTATTTCTGAAACGGTGTAAAAACATAACGTCTTTCCAAAATTTATGAAGGTCAACCTTTCCAATAATTGTAAGAAACCACAAAACGTCATAAATCATGCCAAAAACAATGGCTACGAAATGAAATCAGATATCAGTATGCAAGACGTAGTCAATTAGAAATAGAATTATACGAGTTTACACCTTAAAATAACAACGGTTTTTAGATGAAAACAATTTTAAAAAATGGTGTGTTTTCCAAAGACGCGTAATTGAACGAATTAATCGTAAGTTTAAACTAAAAATGGTGTGCCTCAACAAGAAATTCCATAAAATTTGTCTTAAAAAGGACGTAAACGCCGCATGTACAGTGGAGAACACACCACTAATTTGTAACCAATCAGCAGAGACCTTCAATAGAACTGAGATCACACTGTTAAATAAAGGACTAAAGCACTGTATTCGCGGGACTCAAAAATCCCGACGGAGGACCTCATTTGCGTCAGTAGAGACAGCCATTAAGAACTTAGATTCCACAACAAAGATTACATAAGAAACGCGTTGCAAAATTACGATTTCGAGACTTGAACGAAGAAAAAAGTCTAAGAAATAACACAGGGGACCTCAGAACTATTAAAGGTCTCAAAAATAAAATTGTTTTTACCTAAAAGCAGACAAAGGGAATAGAATAGTCATTTTGGACAAGCCCGATTATTTCAATCGCGTCAATCATTTGTTGTCATCGGGACCTTACAAAGGTTTAAGAAAAAAGTCCGTTACCATCCATGATCAGAGAAACAAAGGAGGTTATAAAAAATTGTCTAAAACTCATTAACGCGAACCTTGAGTTTAAATTGTCAGTCCCAAACCCGACAGTTCCAAAAATGTATTGCTACCAAAAATCCATAAACCAGGAAAGTCCATGAGACCAATAGTTTCAGGTATAGACTCCGCCTACGTACAAAACTGTCCAAATGGCTAGTAAACGAATACAAAAATTTACCCATCAAAGTAGACAGCCTAGAAGTAGAAAATTCACTAGATTTTATAAATAAGGTCAATAATATTGAATTAGGAGAAGGGGAAATTTTAGTAATCGTTTTTGATGTTTGTTCACTCTTCCCCAGCGTACCAATCCCAGAAACCATAGAATATTTAGTTGAATTCTTAAAACTTAACGACATTGACGACATCAAAATAGCGGAATAC
>JAROYE020000091.1:35000-38893 GCA_029619315.2 Dynastes maya | reverse complement strand
CCCCACCCCCCCCCCCCCCCAACAAACCCCCCCCCCCAACCCCCCCCAAAAAAAACCCCCCAAAAAAACCCCCCCCCCCAACCCCCCACACCCACCAAAAACCACCCCACAACCAAAAAAAACCAACACCCCACCCCCCCCCCCACCCAAAAACCCCAACCCCCCAAAACCCCAACCCCACCCCCCACCACCCCCCACCAAAAAAACCAAACACCCCCCCACCCCCCCCCCAAACCCCCCCCCAAAAAACCCCCCAAACCCCCAAACACCCCCCCCAAACACACCCCACCACCACACCCCAACCCCCCCCAAACACACCAACCCCAAAACCACAAAAAACAAAACCCCCCACCAAACACCCAAACACAACCACAAAAAACACCCCCCCACCCCCCAACCCCCCCCACCCCAACAACCAACCCCCACACAAAACACAAAACCCACCCCCCCACCCCCAACCCCCCACCCCCCCCCCACCCCCCACAAACCCCCAACCACACCAAAACCCACCCCCCCCAACCCCCCCCCACAAAAAAACCCCCACCCAAACACCCCACCCCCCCACCCCCCCCCACACCACACCAAACCACAAACAAAAAACCCCAAAAACCCCCCAAAAACCCCCCCCCACAACCCACCCCACCACCCCCCAAACCCAAAACCAACCACACAACCAAAACAACAACCAACAAACAAAAAAAACAAAAACCCCCCACCCCCACCACCACCACACCCCACCCCCAACACCCCCCACCCACCCACAACCCCACAAACCACACCCAAAACAACCCCCCCCCCACCCCCACACCACCCAAACCCCCCCACCCCACACCCACCCCCACCCCACAAACAACCACACCAACACCACCCACAAAACCCCCCCCCCACCCACACCACCACACCCCCCCCCCACAACCACCCACACCAACACCCCCACCCAACAACAACACCCAACCCACCCAACAACCCCCCACACACACCCACCCCCAACAACCACCAACACACCACCACCAACCACCACCCAACACCCCCCCACACACCAATAACAACAACCCACAACCCCCACAAACACAACCACACACCCCCCCCACACCACCCCCCACAACACCAAACCCCCCCCACCAAACCACAACACCACAAACCCACCCCAACCCCAACAACCACAACAACACACCCCCCCCCCAACACACACCACACCCACCCCCCAACCCACACAACCAACAACACACCACCACAACCACCCACAAACACCAACCACCCCCCCCCCACACACCCCCCAACCCACCACCAACACCCAACACACACACCCCACACAACAACCACCCCAACAACAACCACACCCCCCCACAACACCCAACAACCCCCCACACCACCAAACCACCACCCAAAACCCCCACAACCACCCCACCACACCCCCACCCCCCCCCACACACCACCCCCAAAACCAACACCCCCCCACACCCCAACCAACCACCACCCCCACACACCCCCCCCCCCCCACCCCCCCACCAACCCCACCAAACAACACCCACCCACCCCCCACCCCAACAACCACCCCCCCCCCCCCCCCACAACACACCCCCCCACACACCCACACCCCAACCCCACCCCCCCAACCAACCAACCCACCCCCCCACAACACCCCCCACCCCAAACCACCCAAAAAACACCCCCCAACCCCCACCCCCCCCCCCCACCCCACACCCCAACCCACCAACCCCCCCCAACCCCACCCCCCCCACCACCACCCCCCCACCACCCCCCCCCACCCCCCCCCCCCAACCAACCCCCCACCACCCCCCCCACCACCCCCCCCCCCCCAACACCCCCCCCAACCACCCAACACCCACACCCCCCCCCCCCCCCACCCCCCCCCAACCCACCCCCCACCCCACCCCACCCCCACAACCCACCCCTTCCACACCCCCCACCCCCCCAGCTCCCACACACCCCCAAACATCACCCACAACTCCCAACCCTTACCCCCCCCTTCCCCCCAACACACGCCCCCCACTACCCTACCCCATACCCCACCCCCCCAGACCAAACAACACCAACCACAACACCACCCCTCTCGACACCACCCCACCACCCAAACAACACACCACCTCTTCCACTAAAACAAACAAAAAAACTGCCCTCCCCCTCTACCCCCAACAAACCCCCACCCCCCACCCCCAGCCCCCCCCCCCCCCCCACAAACCCTAAAACAAACGTCACCCCCCCACACAACACACCACCTCACACCCCTCTCCCCCCCACCACAATCACCACCTAAACCACCACGCCCTCCCCAACAACACCAAAACCACCCCAACCACCCCCCCCACCCTCCCCCCCCCACCCACTCCCACCTTTACACATCACCCACCCCCACCAACAACCCACCCCCCCCACCCACCCCACACCCCCATCACTTAACAACCCCCTCCCCCCACGAACCAAACACCACAAAAACCTCCCACCCACCCCCTGCCATTTCAAACCACACCCATCCCACCCCACCCCTTAAACCCCAGCACCCGCCCCCCCCCCCCCTCTACCAACCACAAACATTCCAACAACCCGCCCCCCCCCCACCACCCCAACCACCCCCCTACCCCAACCACCCTCTACCCCAAAAACACCCCACCACCCCCTCACCCCCAACCAGACTCACCACCCCCCCCCTCGGGCCCTCCCCCAAACCACGACCACACCCCCTACCCACCTACGCCCCACCTTACCACAAACCAAGCCCAACTCCCCCAACCCTGCTAAACCCCCAACCTCATCCTGCACACCACTACCCCCCCTCCCCCGACCCTCCCCCCCCCCAACCCATCCACTCACTCCCAACACCAACGACAACCTTCCTCCCCCCACCGCCCAATCTCATACAACTCCCCCCCCCTCCCCCCACCCCCATACACACCTCCACCATTAACAAAAACTAACACCCCACCCCCCCCCCATAACCACCCAAGCCCCCCCTCAACCCCCCCTACCCGCCCCCTTACACACACAAAAACATACCCCCTCCCCCACTACAACCACCACCCTCCAACCCCAACATTTCCCCTCCTTCGTCCCTCAACAAAACACAACACCACCTCTCCCCCAAACCAAACCCCCTTCCACCCCACACCTCACACCCCCACCCCCTCCTCACAAAAACAAAACCCTCACAGACCACACTCCCCCCCCCGCCCCCCAAAAACTCATCAGCACACAACCACCCCAAATAAACCCAACCCCCCAACAAAACAATATCCACACTCCACCCTCCAACCCCCACCCCCCAAACCACAAACCCAACTCACCCAAACCCCCGCACAACAACTCCCCCCCCCCCCCACACCAAACCCGCCTCCACACTACCACACCCACCCCGCCACCCCCCCCATCCACAACACCCACACAACCCCCACCCACACTCCCACCCACCCCAACCACACACCACTTAATCAAAAAAACTACCCCCCCCATCCACACACCACCACCCCCCCACCTCCAACACCCACCCCCCCCCCCCCCGCACGCCCCTCCACACCAACAAGCCCAACCCACCACACCATAACATCTACACCTCACAACCACCCCCACCCCCCGCATCCACACACTCACCCCCAAAACACCACCCCCCACAACACATCAACATACCCACCCAACCATCTCCAACAGATCCCCACCCCGCTACACAACCAAAACAAACAAAACAACCCTAAACCACCAGAACCAAACAAAAAAAAACCCACACTAAACGTGCCAAAAAACATCCAAACAATAAAAAATAACACATACACCCAAACCATAAAACAACCCGCTACACCACCAAGATCCCACCACCCCCTACAAACCAATAGGTTAAAAAGAATGCACAGAACACCTTAAAAATCAACTTACAACCCCTA
>JAROYE020000091.1:22500-25000 GCA_029619315.2 Dynastes maya | reverse complement strand
AAAAAAAAAAAAAACAAAATAAAACAAACAATAAAATACTAACTTAATAACCCAAACCCATCACAAATAATACATAAAATTAAAATAACACTCTCCAACAAATAAAACTAAATAATTACACCCACAAACAACAATCTCCCAACCCCCCTCCCCACACCACAACCTAACCACAACCCACAACACCCCCCCACCCCTCACCCCCCACCCACCCCACACCCCCTACCCTTTACTACCTCACCACCCCCTCACCCACACGCCACCCTCCCTACACCCCCCCGACCCTCCCACCCAACAGAGCCCTCAATAACCAACGCACAATCACAATAATCCCCCCCAACCCCTACCACCTATGTCCCATCACTCCCCCCCCAGCCCCCCCCTCTCCTCGAGCGCCCGCCTCCCTTAACTCTGCCCCCTCTTGGCTATCCTAAACACCCCAATCACTCTCGCCCTGCTCCCCACCCTTACACAACTCATTACTTTACAATCTCCTGACCCGTCTCCCGCCACCACCAAACAACCAAGCGAAAAACCCCACACAAAACATACACCAACCCCCTCCACCCCACAAACACCCTCCACTCATCCCAAAAATCAAACTCCCACAAACATACAAGACCTCTCCCCCAAAAACCACCCCCCCCTACACCCCCCAAACCTCCACCAACCAAAACCCATAACCCCCCAACCCCCCACACACCCCGTCCCCCCCCTCAACCTCAAACGGCCCACCCATAACATCTCCATCCCTCACCCTCGCCTCACCCAAATCCATTTCTGAGACTTGCTTCACATACGTCCTGCCCTCGCGCCCTCCCCCACCCCCGCCCCCATCCTTTTTTGTCCCCCCCTCTCCCCGCCCATCCCCACCCCCCCCCTCCCCCCTCCCACCCCTCCACCCTCCACACTCGCTCGTGCACCCACCCGTCCCACCTCTCCCGCCCCCCTTCTCCTCTCAACAAACAAAAGACACCTAAAAACTGTTTTAAACAACACAGAACGACACAATAACAACACAAACAAAAAAAATACATGATAAAATAGTGCCAAATTACTTAAGTGCCACACACAACAAAAAAATAAACCTACAAAAATATTATAATCAAACAACAACCATATAACATAAAGTCTGAATAAAAAATGATGTATCCATACTTACGTATAAAATCAGATGAAAAAAAAAATTGGAACATAATGAGAAAAAACGGAATAACTACATAGCAACATTCATACACTACAAAACAAACACAAAAATAAAAAAAAACAGGAAACCAAAAAAAAAAATCCTCAAGACAAAAAAAATAACGAACTAACAAAACGAACCATTGTGTTACTCAACAAATAAAACAAAATAAAAAAAAAACACAAAAAAGAAAAAAACGAAAAAACTATAATAAAAATCAACAATTAAAAAAAATGCGGACATTAAAGAGGAAAATATCAAGTAACGAAATAGTGAAAAACAAAAAAAAAAAATAAAAAAGAACGTTCATAAATTTCATTATTCTTCAAACAAAACACAAAAAAAAAAAAAAATACTAAGAACACCTTAAAAAGGACACTAATATATCGAGGATCATAAAGATCAAAATGAGAAAAAAGACGAACCGGATGGTGGCGTCGTTTTTAGTATATTTAGGCAGTAAATCAGATAAGTCCGCGATTTTTTAAGTTTAATGAGATTGCAACGGGGCCATCTGTCTTCTCGGCGAGCTGCTAGATGGCTGTCAAATACTTGTGCTTCTTGAAATAGCGCTTAATTCGTGCGTAACCCAGAAGATTGCTGTTAAAAACGTTTTACTAAGCTTTTTACCACTTATTTAACATATTTGAAAATACTTTACTATAGTATATAGTAATTGATTTTCGAATGCTCGACAATATTTTGTTTAAACCTTGCCAAAGTTATGTGCTATTAATTTTTAGTAATATATTTCCATCCGACAATTAGCGATTGCACAAATATCGAGTTTTTAGCATTATTACTTGAAACGTTTCGAATGTTATTGACTACTAAAAATGTGTATAATATTAGGTGATTTGAATGTTCCTCAGTACAGACTCTAGTTAACAATCTGTTAACGTCCTTTCAAGAGTTTATTTAAACATCACATCATATATACAGTCGTATCTAAATGTTAACAATGCGTCTCCTGGGTTTAGTTTTTATCCAAAAAACTGATAAGAAACGAAACAATGATCTGAAACAATCACAAGCGAAAGACATACTGCTCAAAAAAATATTGGAGATGAAGACGTACACCATTCCCTCGTTACGCATCTTTTTTTAACAGTGCTTTAACACGGCATGTACATTTCGTACAACAAGACCTATAACTATTAAGTGAAAGCATAACTTTCACACCACGTGTACGTATCTCCTCAATACCGATTGGTTACCTCATTCTTGTACCGATGTCTGTTCAATCTCCGCTGACCGTCTTTTTTAACCAATATTTTATAATGGCGTATTTATCAAACCGTACCTTAGCAAATTGTA
>JAROYE020000091.1:5000-17500 GCA_029619315.2 Dynastes maya | reverse complement strand
AGTAAAACAATGTAATAAAAAAATAAAAAAAAAAAAAAAACAAAAAAAAAAAAAACAAAAAGAGAAAAAAGAGAAAGGACAAATCAAAATAAACAAAAAAAGACTGAATGTGTAACAATAAATAGAAGATAGAAAAGATCATAAACAAAAAATACACAAAAAAATCAAATAAGAATACAATAGTAAGTACAAAAATGAAAAAAAAAATCAGTGAAAAAAAAACCAAAAAAAAAAAAAAAAGGTTAAAAAAAAACAATAAAAAAAAATACAAAACCAATAAAAAAAGACTTAATCCTATAAAAATGGCAAAAAAAAAAAAATGAAAAACTGAAAAACGAACTAAAAAGAGACCAGAAATAAAATATGTACTATACAAACAAATAAAAAAAAAAAAAAAAAAAAAAAAAAAGTAGTGATAGAAAAGATCAAAAAAGAGACTAAAAAAAAAAAAGAAAAAATAAAAACGGAAAAAAATCAATAAAATAAAAAAACAGAAAACGTATAAATAAAAATTGTACTAAAAATTAAAAACAAATTATAACGAAAAAAAAAAAAAAACAAAAAAAAAAAAAAAAAAAAACAAAATGCCATAAAAAAAAAAAGAAAAACATAAGAATATGAAGTAACAAAACACAACTAAAAAAAATAATAAAAAACAAAATAAAAAAAATTAAGAAAACACAAAAAAGATAAATTAAAATAATAAAAACAACATAATACGTACAAGAAAAGAAAGGAAAATACTGAATAATATGTGAGATTCGCTGAAAAAACGTAGAAACAATTAAAATATACTAAAAAAATTATCATAAAAAAATTAAAAAATACAAAAAAAAAATACTCATAACAACATGAAAATCATAAAACCAAAACTATAAAAAACAAAGAAAGATTAAAAACATACACAAAAAGAGAAGTTAACACAACAAAAATCTTAAGCATAGTTAATTAAAAAAAACATAGAAGATATTATTAATTGAAAAAAAGCAAAATATAAATAACATCTAAAAAAACAAATATTAAAAATAATACTGTAAATTGAACAATAAAAAAAAAAAAAAAAAAAAGAAATAAAAAAAAAAATACTAGATAAAAAACAATCTATAAAAAACTAATAAAAACATAAAAATAACAATGATACACAAAAAGATACACAAAAATAATTAGAAGAAAAACCAAAAAAAATTATATCTAGTAAAAAAACAAAATATATCATACTATCAGACTAATATTATATAAAATAAAAAATAAACCCAATAAATAATCAAAAAACAAAAGAAAAATAGCAACAAAAAAGAAAAAAAAAAAAAAAAAAAAACAAATAAAAAATAAATCCCTTATTATAAACCCAAAAACAAAAAAAAAAAAAAAAAACTTACAAAATACAGAACAATTAAGACGATCATAAACAAAAAAAAATATCCAAAAACAAAAAAACAAAATAAAAAAACAAACAAAACAATAATATAAAACAAAAACAAAAATAGTGATAAAAAAAATTATAAAAAAAAAATAAAAATATTCTAATAAAAAAATTCAAACAAATAGATTATATCAAAATAAAACAAAATTATATAAAATAAAACTACAAAATAGATAATTAATAAAAACAATATAATAATACCAATCAAAAACGTACTATATTATATATCTAGTGCATAAAAAAACATAAAAAAAACAAAAAGAAACAGTGAAAAATAAAAATTAAAAAAAAATCAAGACCAACCCAAAAAAGTCAAGAACAAGCGCCAAAAAAAATAAAACAATACAACTAAGACAACAAAATCAAAAAAAGCTTATGCTTGACAATAAAAAACAAAACAGACAAAAAAAACAATACCAGAAAAATATGAAATGAAAAAAGTAAAAAAAACCTAATACAAAAAAAAAACAACAAAAAAAAACTAAGCCTAGAAAAATGTACTAACACTACAACAAAAACAACAAAAAAGAAAAAAAAAACAAACAAATCTACAAGAACTAACATTAAAAAAAAAAAATATAAGTAATAAAAAACCTAAGCAACTAAAACATTAAAACTAAAATCACCAAGAATACACACTAACAGATATTAAATACCCTAAGCAAAAAAGAACAAAAAAAAAAAAAAAAAAAAAAAAAAAAACAAAAAAAAAGAAGAAAAAAAAACCGTAATACAAAGCAAAGAATTCTACAAATACAAGGAATAAATCAAACTGAGAGAACTAAGTAAAATAAAGAAAAATTACACACTGAGAACGTAAGATTAAAGACTAATTAAGGATAAAAAACTAACATTACTGTGAATAAACTTAAAAAAAATAGACAAAAAAAAAACGAAAAAAAATCACAAAAAACGCATCTACAAAAAAAAAAAACAATAAAAAAACAAAATATAATACAATACTATAAATATGAATGTAATAGTTAATTCAAATCAATAAAAAAAGAAAATTATGCAAAAACAAAAAAAAAACATTCAAGAAAGAAAACAAAAAAAAATACAGAAAAAAGATAACCAATTTAAAAAAAAAATAAAAAAGACACAATAAAAAAATACAAACAAAAACAAAAGAAAAAAAACACAAAAAAGCACAAAATATCACAATATATTACAGGATATCCTAGGTAAGTTAAAAAATAGATGACAAGAAATACCATACAAAGAAAATAAAAACAAAAAAATAAATAGAAAGAGAAATCTGTAAAAGACATAAAATATTATAAGATAAATAAACCAATAAAGAAACAAAAAAACAAAAAAAAACAAAAAAAAAAAAAAAAAAAAAAAAAAAAAAAAAAAAAACCAAGAGGTTACTATTATAAAATAGACATAAAAAATAAGACGAAAAAATAAAAACCCAAACGAGAAAAAAAAACAAAAAAAAAAACAAAAAAAAAAACAAAAAAAAAAAATAAAAAAAAAAATAAAAAAAAAAAATTAAAAAAAAAAAAAAAAAAAAAAAAAAAAACGATAGAGTATCTTAAATAAGGAACAAGAAAAAGAAACCACAAAAAAATTAAAAATAAAAAAACAAAAAAAAAAAGAAAATATGACAAAAATATTAAAAAACAAACAAAAGACACAATAAAATAAGAAAAAGGAAAGTAAATCAACTAAAACTCGAAACAAACGTAATAATTTAAATAAAAAAAAAAAAACAAATATAAGAAAATAATAAAAAAAAAACAAAAAAAAAAAAAAACACAAAACAAAAAAAAACGAAGTGTAGCAAAAAAAGAAGAAAAAAATAGTAATATATAACAATTTAAAACAAAAAAATAAAAAAGACAATAAATAAAAAAAAAAACAAATGCGAAACAACAAAACAAATCGCTACAATATGGAGATTAATTTTCGGCATTAATACATTATTTCTTTACGTCACATTTTTGCTATATTTATCCTCACAATGTGAATAAGTTTATTCACATGGATTGTAATGTCTTTTTTAAACAACCATTATTTAACCTACATGTGCTCATAAATGGTGATGCTATTCATTCTCTACAATGAAGAAAGCTAGGTTATCTGTCTAACCATATTCGGTGTGAAGTAATAATACCACAAAACAATAATATATTTTTCAAAAAATAATTTAAACCACGAGAAATATTCTATTCAGCCAATACATATTCATCTCAAACCTTTGATACACAGAACATATTCCCGCAAAAAAATAAAAAAAAAAAAAAACAAAAAAAAGAACCCACAATGGGAAAATCGATCTTATATTCTTGATTATCATGTTATTTGACATAAACACACACATTATATAATTTACAATCAAGGACACGTTTACAATCACGTTAGTGTATTTAAAACAATAATAAAAAATTTTATGTAAATAATAATGATTAACTCATACTAAATTAGGATTTATTTAACATATTGCTACCATTTTGTGTCAACGTTTCGCTCTGACACATTAAACGATGAAATCACATAATGCGGTAAAGACAATATATTTATTATCAAAGTATAGGAAGTTTACTTTACAACGAAGAACTGTACATTGCATGAATTTAACCATATGCTCACGTCATATTAAATCAAATGAGATATATTATCAATATCACAACTTGAGGTATTACTTTTTCATGAATCATATCGGCAATAAAGGCTCTACAATCACATACACACAATGTCAAAAAAATTTATTTTCCTAATCGCATATGGCAAACCATGCACTAATAATTGCGTTTGTAGTACAAACATCGAAACTATTATCTATCATCTGTGTTGCAGGATTAATCGAGAGAAATTCCAATAAGAATAAATGATTTTGTTTTTGTTATTTCAGTACAAGAGCATTGAGAAACGAAATAGAATTACATTTATTATTAAAAAATTGTGACAAGTTTACATGAGGTAATATATTCACTGACAAGCATGTGTAGAATAGATTTTTCAGGTTTCATACATCTTGCACCACATACGGATCAACACTTTCTGCAAAATTCAAGTTCAGAGGTTTACATAATCCAGTCAAATTATTTAAAAAATAGTCAAATGAACTTTGAGCAAAACCATCCAAAAGAGTCTGTGTATGTATGTAACATGAAATCATAACATGTTTCCTACACCAGGGGGTACTATCTGCAACCCATCTACCCAAAGACCAATTTTTTAAATACCTGTACTAACAAGCAAGTTGTTATCATGTCGGTCAAGATGTTGAAACCCACTTACTCATGACAAAGAAGGTAAAGGACACATCGTCAAAGACCATGTGTATCCGTTCCACAGAATAATACGTGATCCCATTCTTCATACTGCAATGAGCGTAGAAAATAAAAAAAAAATATGTGACACCACTTCCGCACATGTTTTCGAAATCGGTAGTAGTTGCGAATTCTGTGCTGCACATTATTCACACGATTCCAGCATATTCATGACAATTCTTCGAGTATTCAATGATCCAAGACTCCTGAGACCATATGAAAATGCAATGAAGAAAATTCGTCCCATCTCATACTATTCATACAGCGCAAATCAAGTGTACTGAATAGCGAGTAGTACACCGATAATCACAATATCATGGATTCGATTAAGCCTATTAATTTCCTTAGGCGATATTGGTGCTAGATAACCTTGCTCAGACTCTATTATGTGTATTATCCAAAGCAAATTGCACACATACAATGTATTTACAACCAAGGAGCTATTACAAATTACCGTTTTATGATACGCAACCAAGTGACAACGCAAACGAAATCCAAAAACAGTTATTATTGTGACGTAATATTAATTTTTTACTATATAAGAAGTGTATAGACACCCCCACCTTAAGCACTTATTATTGATACTAAACCCTCTACCCCAGAGAAGCTACTATATACATGCGCATCTTACACAGACAGCCCTCTCCATTAACAGAGATCGTGAAAGCGACTACTGTTATTTTCTCAGCCTAGCCTATCCTACTAGGACATTTATGTGGGGTCACGGGGGGGGGGGATAGTGACGTGATAAGCGTTAATCTAAACGCAACCCTATACAATATACACGGAAAGGCCATCATTGCCCATCATCTTTATTCGGATACTATGACTTAAGAGCATTAGTCTAGTTTAGGTCATCTAGCGCTAATCTGCTAATAACCTTCCATGTAGTTGGTATGATATGTATTGAAAAGTGCACGTGGGAATGACAACCTGAGGTACCTCCATGTTAAACTACTGCAAGATGACTTTCATCTACTAAATGCCAGTACTGATCAGGCAACATAAGAACTTACAAAAAGCAATAATATAACATCAACTACGATGGCTAATATACCAATACATAGATATCCATTGATCCATTAAAACTGCAAGTGGCGCAGTATGATCAACAGTACAATCGTGTAGTTATTGCGAAAGTGATCCCGTGATTACGTTTTATTGTACATGCAGAAAACGTCCGTCCCAATCGCGTGTCTGAAATTCCATCGGGCGGCAGTTATGAAGTGATATGCCTACGGGAACAATGATGAGATCCATCTTTAAGGCTACTGCCGCCTAGGGTATATACGTCGAATTATCAAAGAGGGTCAAGAGAAATGTGCACACACAGATGAAGAGCGGTCAGGTCACCCGGCCCATTTAATCACCAGACGATCTGCGACATAACGTGGTCTGATGATTACATTTCTGACGTGCAAAAATCGCTGACGCGTAAAACTGACAAAGAACTGCATTAACTAATCATTTCTGAAATTCACAATCTTGCTCAGAAACATCGTGACGCGAAACCGACTGAATTACATGAAAAAAAATTTAACATGCGAGGATGGTGACAAAATGCTATACCGACATAGCACAATGAACCAACCAGCATAGGTGGTATCAAGCGTTGACTCTGTTTTTGCTCAGTATAACAGAACAAACACGGTCATCGATACGCTGATCCTGTCGGTGCAATGCCATTTCACACTGATCAAGCATATCGTTTTCACACGAAAGCGGTAATTACATGGTCTCAGTGTTCTAGGACCGAAAAAAGGTCGGATTAGTTGGTTAATTTCATGCCCCAAAAAGGGACCCTACACCATCAAGCTAACACATACTGTGAAACACTATCAACAAGCTGTGTAAGGTACCATTCATCAAAACAGACAGGACACGAGCTAATGCTGTGACAAGTGTGCATTGTTCTTCTGCAAATGACAATGCCACGTACCACCCCACTAGACCTTTATCAGAAGTTTACAACAGTGGAGAGCTTCTGACACCAACCTGCTATAGCAAAGCCCCGACTTATGCTACCAACTCATTATGTTCAGATAACTCAATGGATTTCTTGTCAGGACAAAACGTTCCAAAGATGATGATGACTATAAAAGCCTGTTACAAGCATTATGATGATGTGGCTACTTTACGAGCACATGTTTACGCGGAAGCAAAGACAAACTGGTTTCGAAGATACAACAAATATCACAACAAAGAGCGGACCACATACATTGAAATTTACTTTACATCTTTACATAAAATCATATTAACTTCCTATACACATATTTCTTTTAAATTATATGTATAAAAACATCTGGGTAATATTTTGTACATGGAATAGCCCTCGTACATCATACGTAGCCACGTATATTACAATATCAATCAATAATTTCCATTATTTCCGTCGATACCAACCACACTGTGAGCTACGGCTAAACTGAAAATTAAACGTTATGAATAAGTGATACAAGACGCATAGACCAAGTGAGTTCGAAATAATACATCTCGACACGAACAGCCTGGTAACAAATATCGGAATTACAATTTATAATGTGCACATATATTATCCTGTCCCATAGATACGATACTCATTCGACTATAGTTACTACGACGGCATACCTGGTAGTATTTTTTTTCACTCTGTGCGCTATCGTGCTAACACTGTGTTTTTATAATAACATATACGTACGTATCTTTGTATGCAACGTAGAGTAATCTAATTATGCCACTGGTTTCACAACACAAACCAAACTATTGATATATGCTAGCATGATAAGCACAAGCATATCGCAAGATGCAGGACATCAACCAGAAAACATACCCGTTGACTGATAACTATGGGTAACCACATGACAACACTCAAGAGGAAAACGTATGTGCATATACAGCCGGAGGCCGGAATATGTTTACATACAGACATACTGCCAAGGTAGTAGAATATATGAATGTGTAACATTTATTAGGTTCGGTGATTGCATCGCAGTGTTTCTTCTCCAATCTATTGTGGGTGCAAACCGATCGCAAAGCCAACCACATATACACGGGGTCTGGGGGGGGGGAGTCAGAACGCGACACAAACTTGCATACTCCACAATCTCTGTTTCTAGATTAATTTTCAAGCGGAGAGCATACCAGCTGTAAGCTCAGATAATATACGTCACGATGTCGATATGTCAAGTCTTAGGATAAGACATACATGTGAACATCTGTTTTCTTCCTCATTGTCTTGGGTATTATTTCTGTGGATCCTTTAAACGAGTACCTTATTAATACTTAGGAAAAAGAGGAGGACAACACCACTTTTATTAGAATTTCTTTCCATTCTTTGATATTTTAATGAACCAATGTAATATTAATCTATAAACAATTACAACCGACTTTTCTTCAGATGTATTATTTAGATGCGATGCATCGTTTGCTATACTTATCGAACATGATTAATTATAGTTCAGACGCTCTACATAAGATTTTTCTATTACCCATATCAAATTAGTCCATTTGCCAAAAACATAAACTAAACTTTCGTCACACACGTGACGACCATTTCAAGGAAAGTCGCTGGTTCACACAAGTTCATGTTCACAGCTGTTCATTTCAACATAACAATATTTATTTATATGAAAGAAACGAAAAGATATATAAGGACAGCTGAACTTTAAACAGACACCAACACGGATAGTTCTGAAAATGAAAGGAAAACGCACGAGGAGACACATTGTGAAATTTACAAATATAAACATTGTGAGGATGAGAAACAGACAACGACACAACCAATTGTTTATAATACAAAAGGGGGTGTCAATAAAGAGAGAAGAATTCGAGGCAAAAAAGTCATCTCTATTCGAAAAATATTTTATATTCTAGATTATCTTAACCATGGGTAAACATAAGCTCACAAATAAATTTTCTTGTGAAGTTTTTACTTGTATTTAGAGTAAAATATTTTCTTAGGGTTAGCAAAATCACACTGAAAATCCCTCGACAAGCAAAAACGTTTCTTTCCAAGTAACTCATTTAGTTTATCAAGTGTATAAGACAAGATATTTCATAATTAAGGCTAGGAATGCAAAAAATATAGTCCAAGAACAATATAGAACGACCAGGATTTCGTTCTTAACAACACATCATCATTCCAGACTAACAAGGTAATAACACAATAAACGGCGAAAATTATATAAGAGAAAAAATCCATAATGTTATAATATTAAAATTAGGAACAAGTGAAAGAACTAATGAAGACCTATTTTTTGAGATAAAGAAAAAAAAAAGAACAAAAAACAACAAAAAAAAAAAAAAAAATGCGCGCGTTAGACGTTACATATAACTACATTGTTTCTATATGGAATATAATGATAAATTCAATACAGGAGGATATTTATTTACAGTAATACAATACGCGTTGTGAAAACAGCGAGATGTGAAAGACAAAACATGCTACGAATACATTTTTTTCACATGTCTTCGATTTAATGTTCTTTTGTTTTTTTATTTCGACACGACGCAACATAAGTGATTGGAGATGGAATATAACGAACGTGATGCACATAGCCGAAACATATTATTTATCGCTTTGATATTGATTATTTATACTTCAAATTTGAATATTTCAGTTTAAGATGATTTTATGTTGACATGATTCCAAGTAGTATATCAATGACAATGTCTATTTCCTAATTAAGAATATTCTCAGCTGTTGCCAAATATAGTAGTCAAACAGAAAAATAAACCGATAAAAAAAAAAAAAAATAAAAAAAAAAAAAAAAAAAAAAAAAAAAAAAAAAAAAACAACAAAAAAAAAAAAAAACTAAACAAAAAAAAAAAAAAAATAAATAAAGAACAAAAAAAAAAAAAAAAAAAAAAAAAAAAAAAACACAGTAAAAAAAAAAAAAAAAAAAACAAAAAACAAACAACCAAAAATAAAACACCCCAAAAATAAAAAACACAAAAAAAAAAAAACAAAAAAAACACCAAAACAACAAAAACAACAAACAAAAAAAAAAAAAACAAAAAACAAAACAACAAAACAAAACCCAAATTACCAAAACCACAAACACACACACACAAAAAACAAAAAAAAACCAAAAAAAAAAACACCCCAACACAACAACACAAAAAAAAAAAAAAAAAAACACACACAACAAATACACCACAAACAAAAAAACAACACAAAAAAACAAAAAAACACAACCCAAAAACCACAAACAACAAAACAACACAAACCCACCAATTAACACAAAAAACACACCCACCCACCACAAAAACCCAAACACACACAAAAAACAAACCACAAACAAAAAAAACAAAACCACAATTTAAAAACAAAATACCAAACCCCACCCCAAACACAACAAACCCACACACCACACAAACCCACACACCACCCCAACACAAAAAACAACAAAAAAACCACCCCCACAAACCTCACGCAAACCCACCACAAAAAACATAACCCCAAACAACAACCAACAAAACAAAACCCACCAACCACAAAAACACACAAAAAACCACACAAAAAACAATTCAGCTACACAAAAAAAAACACAGCCACTCAAACCACCCCACCCACCACACCCACAACCACAAACCCCTTAAAAGACACCAATCACCACACAAACACCACACAAACCAAAACCACCAACAACCAACAAAACCCAGCCACACCACAACCACAACAAAACAACCAACCACAAAAACAAATAAAAACACCACCACAAAATAACAAAAAAACCACCCACAACAAAAAAAAAACCACCCAAAAAAAAACACCAAACAACATACAACACATACCAACAACACTTAAAAAACAACCCAAACAACAACACAAACAACACAAGAAACGCACAACCACCAAAATCACTCCGCAACAACCAACAAAAAAAAACACAACCTCTACAAAAAATCAACCCAAACCACACAAAACCAACAAACAAATAAACAACACAACAAACCAAAAAAACAAACACAAACAAACAACACACAAACACACACCACAAACAAAAAAAAAAAACCCAACACAAACACCACCCCAACAACACAAAACACAAACCCAAAACACAAAACCACAACAAAACAACAAAAACACAAAACAACACAACACAAACCAAAAAACAACACAACACAAACCACCAAACAAAACCAACAACAAAACAAACACCAAACCCAAACACCAACAAAACAACAAACCCAAAACAAACAAAACAACAAACCAAAAAACAACAACAACAACCACACAAAAACCCCCAACACCCACAAAACACACACACAAAACAACACAAAAAACACACCAACACCACACAACAAACACCACAACCAAACACACAAACAAACACCACAACAAACAACAACAAAAACACAACAACACAACAACAAACACCCCAAACACAACACCAAAACACACACACAAAAACCACACACACAAACAAACACCAAAAACAAACAAAACAAAAAAAAAAACAAAAAACCAAAACACAAAAACACCAAAAAAAAAAACCACAAACACACCCCCACCCCCCCCAACCAAAAAAACAAAAAACACACCCCACAAAAAAACACACAAAAAACACACCCCAACCCACCCCCAACCAAACACCAACAAAAAACAAAACAAAAAAAACCCAACACCCCAAACACACCACAAACAAAACCCCAACAACCACACAAAACCAACAAAACAAAACACAACAACACCACCAAACAAACACAACACCACCACCAACACACAAAACAACCAAAAAACAACACAAACAACCACACAAACCACAAACAACCCAACCAACACACACAACACCACAAAACACAAACCAAACACCACAAAAAACAACAAACCACAAACACACAAAAACAACACAACACACAACAAACCACCCACCAAAACCACAAAAACCCCAAAACCACACACCCAAAACACAACACCAAAAAACCAAAACACACACACCCACAAACCACACACAAAACACAAACACCCACAACAACCACAACACCACAAACCAAAAACACCACACAAAACCAAAACACCCAAACCAAAAACACACCACCACCACCACCAAAACCCAAACACACAACCCAAACACACCCCAAAACAAAAACAAACAACCCCCAACAACAAAAACCACCAACACACAAACACACACACAAAAAAACCCAAACACAAAACAAAACCAAACCACCAACAACCACAACACCCACAAACAAACCCACACAACAACCACCCCAAACAACACCCAACAAACAACAACCCCCCCCCCCCCCCACCCCCCCCCAAAAACAACAAACCCCCCCACCCAAACCCCCCCCCCCCCCAAAAACCCCACCCCCAAACACCCCCCCCCCACCCCACCACCCCCCCCCCACCCAACCACAACACCCCCCCAACCCAAACAACCCAAAAACCCCCCCCCCCAACCACCCCACACCCCAAAAACCCACAACCCCCCCCCCCCCCAACCCCCCCCCCACCCACCACCACACCCCAAAACCAAAACCCCAAAACCCCCCCCACCCCAAAAACCAAACCCCCCACCCCCCCCACCCCCCCAACCCCCCCCCCCCCACCCCACCACCCAAAACCACCACACCAACCCCCAAAACACAAACCCCACCCCCCCCCCCCCCCACAACACCCCCAAACCACCCCCCCCCCCCCCCCCCCACCCCAAAAAAACCCCCCAAAAAACCCCCCAAACAACCCCCCCAACCAACCAAAACCCCCCCCCCCCCCCCCCCCACCACCCCCCCCCCCCACACCCCACCCCAAAACCCAAAACAAAAAAAACCCCCCCAAAAACAAACAAACCCCCCCAACCAAAACC
>JAROYE020000090.1:0-39175 GCA_029619315.2 Dynastes maya | reverse complement strand
GGGAAAAATTTTTAAAACAAAAACTTTTTAAGCAGAAATCAGAAACTTTTATACAAATAAATGAAAAAAATACTAAAAAAAAGTTAATAATAAATGAATATTTTTCTGCATTGATTGAATCCCCAAAAAATAATTAATAATTAATTTTTTTATTTTTGAAAAATTACATGGGAATTATTGTCTTGGATGCACGAAAGTCAAATTTGAAACTATAAATTTCCAGTCCTATGAAAAAACGGTATAAATAAGTTCTATTGTAGCTTTAGATTTCTTGTTGATAACCTAAATATGTATATCCTACACTAGGGAACAATTTGTAACAAATTTCTTTTGAGTTTGGTTTTTGAGCTGTTTTATACTTAATTAGGCATGCTGGTTTAAAAAAACTGTAGTTAGTTTTCTTCTACCACGTCAAGTTTTATCTCCACACCTTATGAGAATGTGACCACTCTCCGCGAATCGAGCAGGGGATCATAGGAAGCACTATTGCTCTCCTATTGGCTGACACAAACCTTCTCCGATGGGCGCCGGGTAAAAGAACGCATAGGAGAACAGCGGAGGTTTATACTTGTCGGGGACTTGTTCAGTTACGCCTGAGATACCGTAGTGAGACTTTGTGTTTCGCTCTGAAGCGGTGCAGCCCTTTCCCGACGTGGAGTCTGAGCTCTTGTTTATATACAAAGGTTAGCATGTTTAGTGTTTGTTATATATGAACTGAAACTTTTCCTTAGTCTTACCTCTGCTAGTTCACATCGTAAGTGCTTAAAGCCCGGATTTCGTTTTGTTACATGTGTGGCAGTTTACCATTCCCAGTCAAAGGACAAACATCAGTACATTTGTCAGGCAAGTCTATTTTGCCTTTTTAAAGTAAAAATTTGGGTGATCAAGAAAAAATCATGGGCCCCTCCAAGTGTGTAACAGTGTGTTGAGGTTCACGGATGTGGACAAGGGAACACTGATAAACTTCTTTTTGGTATACCATAATTTGGCGAGAGCCCAGAGATCATTCAAGTGATTGTTACTTTTGTATAGTGAAAACGTTAGGATATAACAAGAAAACACAATGTAAAATAGAGTATCCTAGTTTACCATCAGCAAATACCCCAGTGCCTCATTCAGCCGAAATTCCAGTGTCAGTTTTCAATGAATTACCTCTTTGGAAATACGGGAATACGGGCTGGTGAAGATCGAAAGTGACCCCAACGATGAAGATTTTGAAATTAAAGATGATTCCGTTCTTTAATGGGTTTGACCGCATAAGTTGAATGATTTGGTACGAGATTTGGGCTATCCAAAAAAGCTTCAGAGCTCTTAGCATCAAGACTGCACGAGAAAAACTTGCTTAAAAAGGGGAGCTAAGGTATCCTATTTTCGATCAAGAGAAAGTGCGTTTCTACAATACTTGGAAAGATGATGGATTTGTGTATTGCCATAACATACATGGTTTAATGGGAAAGTTGGGAATTTCAGCTATAACGCAACTGAATGCGACTGTTTACGAGCTCAAGCGGAGTTGAAGTGTGTTTCCTCCACAATGGAATTTTTGGTTCAGTCCCGATAGGCCATTCAGTTTGTTTGAGTGAAGAAAATGGGAAAACATAAAGAGAGTCATTTTTTGTACCACATGCACCAATGAAACTTTGTGTTTACCTTAAAATGGTTAGCTTCCTTTTTGGCCAGCAACGCGGATATACCAAGTATCCCTCTTTTTGTGTATGTGGAACAGCAGAGCTCGTGAGAAGCATTGGGTGCAGCGAATTGGCTGCCACGATTTGACCTGAAAACCCGGTGATCCAAACATTCTACATCAGCCACTTTTGAGAGAAAGAACATTATATTTCCACCTCTGCATATAAAATTGGGTCTCATGAAGCAATTCGTTAAAGCTTTGCCAATTGAAGGATACTGTTTCAAAATATCTCATTCGGCATTTCCTAGCATGTCATTTGAAAAGATAAAGGTCGGGCTTTTGATGGTCCACAGATTCGGTAGCTTGTTAAAGATGAACATTTCATCGGAACAATGTCAGAAATTGAAAAGAATGCTTGGTTGGCATCAAAACATTGTTAAAGACTATCTTGGAAATACCGAGCCCCAGAATTACGCCAAATTGTTCAGCAACTCTTGGAGAGCTTCAAAGCGCTAGGTTGCAACAGAGCACCAAATTGCAAATTTTTTTCATAGGCATATTGCTAACTTCCCGGAAAAAACCTTTGGGGCAGTCAGTGATGAGCATGGTGAGCGTTTCACCAGGATTTGAAGGTCATGGAGGCACGGTATCAAGGTAGATGGGATGTACATATGATGGCTGACTATTGTTGGAGCATCAAGCGAGAATGTCCACAGATTAAACATTCCAGAAAAAGCTACAAGCGAAAATTTTTGCCTTAATATGTGATTACCGTTCGATAAAAAAACAAGTATTTACATGCACACAATTTAACTTGCAGTAACTATTATAGCCTTTGTACGAATAAAATTATTTTCCTTTATATGCACAATTTGTATGACTTTTTTGAGGTTATCCTGTAGCTTAAAAAGTTGACGTGATCAACAAAAACTGCGGTTATTTTTGGATTTAGAGGCCAAAAGTTCGTTGAAAAACAAGGTCACCAGATTTAAAGACAACAAAATGTTATTTCATGCCTCTAGAATATTCTTAATTAAATTCGTTTATTGTTTGTCTGCACCTTCTTGTTAGGCCATTAATATGTAGAGGGAGTTTTGAAAAAAGAGTTAAAAGAAAGCGAGGATAGGTTTGGCTTCTAAATTATGATATGTCTAATCTTTTTTTTCTATATTATTACAGAAGAACACGCTCTCTGAAAGCAGACCATCGCCAATACCACACAATTGGACACATGTGGGAGATTAGAAAAAATTCTTATGCATATGGTCATGTGAGTACCCATTTTGTCTTTCAATCGAAGACTTATGGTTCTACAACTCTAAACGATTGTTGTAGATATTGCTATGTAGATTTATCCATCTACTTTTAAAATGAATTAGAATAAGGGGGGGGGGAGGGGGGGTACGGGTGCGGGGGGGGGTTTTTTTCTTTTTTGAGATATTTTCTTTTTTTTTTTTTAGTTCTCTATAATTTCTTTGCTTTTTATATTCTTATTTTTAGTCTTTTAGATAGAAGATTTTTTCTTATTTTTATTTTTTTTAGTTTCTATAGACTCGTTATTTTTTTTATAGATTTTTTTAGAATATTTTTTTTTTTTTTATATTGTCTCTATCTTTATATCTAGTTTTTTAGAATTAATTTCTTATTTCATAGAATTTCTTCTGTTTTTATTTTTATACTTTTAGTTTTTTTTTTTTAGGATTTTTTTTCTTTTTTTAGAGTTAGATTTTTTTTTTAGTTAGGAATTTTCGTGATTCTTAGAAATTTCTTTGATTTCTTTTCTAGAGTTGTTGTTTTTTTCGTTTTTATATTTTTATTATTAGAAAATACTTATAGATTTCTTTTTTTATTTTTATTAGTTTCCCTATTTTTATTAGAAAAAGGAAGATTCTGTTGTGCTCTGTATTTTTCGCGTTAGTCTAAAAATAACATTCCCTAAGTGAAAAATATAATAAAATCAAATGTATTTCACTTTATTCTTCTACTTCGCAAACTCAAAAAATAAAAGCAAATAATGAAAAGACAACACCAAATGCAACCAAATAGTAATAGCACCGACAATATGTTTCAAACCCAAATTTAATTTGGAAAGATCGGAAGTGCTGTATTTCCACGTGCTTTCTTTGATGCCTTTTGTATGTTTTAAATCATATACTTTACAACCGTCTGGAAATTCGAAACAAAAAAATTAAATATGTTACATTACGAAGATCTTCTATAAGCTTCTTAAGAGAAACCACCTTATACTCCCAAAAATGCAACCAATCAGATTCAGTAATGGAAACAAAAAATTAGGTATTCAGGTTGAAGGTTGTAGTATGGAAATTTTTCCGCAGTAAACACTATTGTTATGTTCCCAATAAAGGTCTCTTCATCAAGTAACGACGTTCTGGCACCTTTTAAGGTCAACATAGTCTTTAATTGCTAAATTCCACTAAAAAAAAAAAGTTAATTTCATGGATGGATAGACCTATTATGGTGGTCTTTTCATACCACCCTGCAACCTTTCATTGCAGCAGCTAGGTATTTATCGTTAAATTGTTCGCAAGAGTTTTTCTTCATGGCAAGCATTAAAATTGCTGATAACTTTTTTTATACACTTTCTGAGGAGAATACGATTATATATAGGTGAAAAGTAAAGTTTGCTTGAGATACCCTATCATCGGATCTTAGAGGTTACGGTCCATGCAGGTTGACGCGGCACGCCATTTTAGTCCAGGACATCGCAAGATCATTTACGTCACGAATAACCGAGACCATGTTGGTATCTAGATTTAAAAGCAAATAAGTGATGCCAAAATCATTATTTTTATTTGCGGAATACTAGGAAACTGTTAATGATGCTTGAGATCCGCTGTTGTGATGGTGTTCAATAACCAGCATAAATAAGGCTAGTGCCAGGAGTAAACCGGGCCGGTTCAATTCCTTTTCCTTAAACTCATTGTAGCGAGAATATACCTTTGCAGAGAAGCGGAATGCCATGAACACCTTGAAGATTCTACTGTGCCTTTTTCTGTTCCTCTTTAATGACCTATACAAGATATTATTTAGGAAAAGAAACGCAATGAAGCGTGGGAGGCTACATTAGATACACCATATACATTATTGCAGACACCGCTAGATAAGATTAGAGCAACAGGATGATCCAACATTTTCGCGGGAAAATGGTCTAAAAGGTATCATCAATCCAGTTAAAGTCTAACAAAATAGTATGATAAATTTTTTTAGAGGATTTAATTTTATTTTGAATACCTTGGAGCTGGTGCATATACAGGTAAACTCACCATCTTGTAATTGGTGTGAGAAATCAAAGAAAGAAGGTGTCTGCCTTGAATTAACGGCAGCTAAAAATTTGATTAGAAAAGTTTAAAATATCTCTGTCAGGCTTTACGTGTCTGAAAATAACAACCTCACGTACGTCTCCTTTATCTTTACCCATATGTTTCCAACGATACCAGACCTGGTCCATTGACATAGAATTCACACCCAACTTGCCATTTTCATCCACCACCAATTCCGTAGTCATGTTATGTTTTTTGGCGTATCTCCAAACCACACGACTAACATGTCGGTCCATCCGGAGGATCTAAAAATTAAGATTATAATTGAATTATGTGAGTATTTTGGCTATTTTTCTCGAAACACATTTTAACCCCAACAATGGTAAAAGGTTTGTTTTGCGAAGTTAAAGCCATACTCCTATTCCTCAAATTCTTCCTTGTTGATCTAAATTTTTTATTTGGATATAGATTGGAGTTTGTAAGAAGCTACGATTTCCATAGTACCAACTATCGAACCAAATTATGTCGTCAAATGTTCTTCAGAACCAACAAATTTATGAGTATACAATTCAAAAAATGTGCTCGTTCTCCTCTAACGTGTTACAAAATTTCGACTTGAATCGGCAAATTATCAAGATATCGTTCTCTTAGGGAAAATTCTAATGTGCTTTTGACTGAAAAATTCTTCAAATCCCTTGAGAAATGGTCTTCAGTGGATATCAATAAATCTTCTGAAATTGATCTTCTCCAGGCAGATTCTTCTTCAATTCTAGATTTTTCAAATTAGTTAATTGGAATCTGTCCAATGATTTTAATTCCCATGAAAACCGTAATATCTGAAGATCAAATTTTCTGGTATTTTGAGGGTCTTGCAGGTTTATGTAAATGGTAGTAATTTTCGTGGGGTAATAAAATAGTCTAACCTATGACGGCTTAATATTAACAAGCAGCCGGTATTGTTAAAATATTTGATTAAGATTAGGTGATCAGGGATATTTGATTGAAAGAGCATTGTTATTAAACGTGAACGGGATTGAAGAATTTAGGTCTCAGTGAAAGCTATATATAAACTACTCTAGAATATTTTTTGTAATCTATAAAGTGTTGGTAAATAATATTTATGATGTTTAAAATGCATTTTTTTTTTGTCTATATTGAAAATGTTCTTTATAAAATATACGTATTTAATGCAATATTCTGGTTAAATGGAATTGTGGAAAAAAAACACAAAAGTACTATTGCATCTCGATTTTAACAGCTTCTTGTTATCAAGCAAGATAGCAGAAAACATATAAGATATAAGCTACCAATACTGCACTATTTGGTAAAAGATGTCAATGTATTAACTTATACAATTATAACATAAAAACTGAATTTTGATGTAGGAAGAGAAAGTTATGGAAAATAAATAGGAGTATATAAACCTATTTACAGCATATTATTTTTTTATAAGTATAAGTAGAGTTTGTTAAAAAGGTGGTACATACGGCAGTGGCGCACCGCATAAAAGTAGCCTACGTAATAACAATATTAGTGAAAAATAAATTAGTTACCTTTCCTGACGTCTTAACTGTCCATTGTGGCCAAATTGGCAACCGCCCTGGTAAGCTCCGTAGAATTGCAACATCAGCAACGCTTTCCATTGTCGATTTATACTTCGAAAATGAATCGTTCGACATCCACTGAAGTAAGATTTGCAAATTGTCAGATATTCTTTTCGTTATCTGGGCACTCTTGACTTTCAGTTATAGACCGAACCTTTGTAAATCGGGATTTTTCGTTAAAATTGCACCAAAATTGTGAGCCACATCGACTCATAGTGTTCGTCAAGTTTTCTAGAGCGGTCTTGTAAATTGTTTATGCAATTTAATGCATCTCGTGCGATAAGTGACTGTTTTCTAATTGTCAATAGCTGGCAACTCGGGAATAGTTCAGGAAATTTATCTATTTGTTGTTGAACGTACCGAATTGAAAGAAGTTCCTGACTATCTCGAATGCTGCAGAAATCATTTGACTTCAAGTTTCAAGATTGACATTTTTCACTTGTGAAAAAATATTTGATAGTTAGATACTGCTGAGCCATGTTCCCATCGCGTTATTACAGTCTGAGGTGGTGGTTGGTTGGTACATTTTGGACACATTGTTGAATACACGGGTGGTTGGGAGATTTGATGAAACACCTTTTTGGTAGATGCTATAATGAACATCCGACTCTTATCCACCATTCGGATATTCTTCGAAATGGTTTCGCTTACGAAGTGGACAGGGTGTTTGAGGCATGTTATGTGGGGGGGACGAAGAAGTCAGAAAGCATAATTTTAACATCCTATTCAGCTTTCAGCATTGTTGGGACTCCGTTAGTAAACCCAAAATGGTGAGTTGGGCTCCTACGATACAAAATTCTCTTAATATACCATATTTTCTTTATTATGTTTACAATGGTGTCCGGACATCAGTCCTTTCAATTCCTTTTATGAGCTAAACAACAAGGGAAGCTGCGGACCATTACGTTTTAAAGGACGCGCCACAAAATTATGAATTCACGCTGTTTTGAGCATCAGTAGTTTCGTCCACATGAGCCAGGATTTTTTGATTTCCCAACTCAGTCTTTATACAATCTTTTACTGTTACTTTGCACAGTGGTAAATTGTACCGCAATTGGTCTTTTTGTTGGTAGGCTTCCATGGATGCGAACATATTTATCCCAAAAAAGACTACCCCCCCCGAAAAAAAAAGTTTTCATATCTCCTAGGTGTTGTTGGGATGTTGCACGTACTCAACATGAAATAAAGTCATACAAAATTACTAGTACGGAATATTGTTTCTTAAATTCAATCTTACATCAAATGTTCTGCGACCTAATAAAACCCTATAACGCAAAAATTTGGCAAGTGAATGTCGAGAACCGGTAAATTCCAAACCAGGGAAAACGCCAAATATATTTCTCACATGCGAGCAGGAGCGGTACACCAGGCTTAGTCCCATGTTTTCGAAAAACACACAATGAGAATCTGATAAAATAAACCGAACGACGGAACTGCTCAATGTCTACCGCATTACTGAACTCTGCATCCACATACGTACATATACCCCCGTACAAGGCGTTCCTGCGCGTGCAGCCGTTTGTCCGCTTACCTAATAAGCCATTAATTTAAGGAAAAACCATAATATTTTTAATAAATTTAATAATAAAATAGCCTGGTAAGGAAATGTTAACAAATCCGGTGTTAATACATGCATTTTTGATTGTAGATTATCACCGTCGAAGCGTATTTTATGTTCCCATTTTACGTGTAATTAGTTGTAAAAATGACCGTATATTTGTGTCAATGTAATACGGCTATTGTTTGATAATGCTCTCTGTTTAATGTATTTTCGGGTTACAATGTATGTACTATATGTAGATCGCATTAATGTTTATGTAAAAGGTCTCTTTTTTTTGTAACCATCTACCATATAACGTCAGCACAATCTTTATTTTGCCATTATTAATTCTTATGTATTCAGAATAGAAATAAAGCAACCACTTCTGGAATTCACTGCTTAAAATATAGGACACATCGAGTAGGATCAAACCATTTTGGTACTTGAAGGTGCAACATGCTAAATTAAACTTAGCTAAAAACAAATCCATATTTTAAACGGAAGTATTCTTCTTTTGCACGCGCCAACTCAAAAAATTGAAGACCACGGTTTGAAATTACAAAACCCAACACCCAGAATCCTGTTGAAAGCTCCAGTGAAATGGTTTAAATTTAACCGTATCGCAGCACTTCTTTAAATTGGTTTGTTTCTTTAAACGTTTGCTTGATAGCTGTTTGATATTTAACTCCATATATCTCTAAAAAAATGTTGGAAGATACCTAAAGAATAACCAAAAATACTGTTACTCCCCATAATAAATTAAGCCCGATTCATGTAACGTCAGAAATTTAGGCATTAAGTGAAAGGTAATAATACAGGAACTTTTACGTAATGTTATTATGCAAAATTGGCATATAAGATCTTCATCCAGGGAAAAAAAAAGTTCTAAAGGCAATAGTTCCTAAAATGTAGTTTATTATTGAATAATTATGAAATATCTGAGATGATGAGACCATATTTCATACCACCCTGTAATCGTTCTACAGTATCAGCTATGTTATCATCTTCAATCTTACTAGATCGTTCACGGTTGTTAGGATAAACTTATTTAAGAGCTTTTATATGGTTGCTAAGAAGAAATGCAAATTTATAATCTATTCAAGAATCACAGAGTTTGGAGAATATATCCCTAGAGTCGAATTTTATAGCTCTTGCTACAAAAATGTGTCTCCAATTATTCCAGCCGCTTCTAAGATCGTCTACACATGTATGATGCCATAATATCTAGAAAATCGTTATGATTATAAGCCTATTCAAAAGGTCCTCATTTGAAAAGAATCTAGCTAGAACAGTAATAGTACTTGACAATCAAAGAGCTTCTATAGATGATATTCAACATCCAAGCTCAAAAATTAATGCCAATCAAAAGACTAGTCTTGACTCGAGCAACAATAACTAGGTATCTTTTGGAAACTTTGCAACAGAAATCCTTCCTTGAAAGGACCAAAGGATGTTAAAAATCTCATCATCGACGGTCATTTTTTCTTTAGTTATTTCTTCAAGAGCAGAGATTATACAATTAGGAAATTATTTAAGAAAAAGAATGGAAAATATCCCTTCTTTTAGAAATTTTTTACACAAATAATATGACAAACTTGCCATAGAAATAACGAAGTAAGGACAAAGCAAACCATACGCTTACATATTCATAGAAAGTGACCAAAAAGGTATTGTTATATACTGCTAATCTAAAACAAAAAAAAAAAAACAAATATTAAGATGTTTTGGCAATCTTTGAATTTGGAAACCTCGGAGCTGGTGCCAAACATGTAACTCGCCACTCATCACGGATTGGAGAAGTCGAAAAATTTGTAGGTTTCGTTCTTCGATAAAATTGAGCACCTACCAAATATATATTTTTAATTCTTAATAGTTTAAGTTCATATTTGAATTCTGAACCTATACCACATGTCTCCTTTGTCTTCTCACAACCAAATTTTCCTGACGAGGCCGTAACCCAGTCCAATGTTGCAAAAGATTTTTTTCTCCCCATTCACTTCCTGATATGCACTACGAATTCCGGAGTGATATTATGGCTTTTTGGCATATTCTAAGGTGAAAAAAAGCATGTCTGTACCTAAAGGTGGATCTGAAAGAATTGATAAGAATTCCTGACACCGTAGTTCTAAATATCAAGTTTTCTGGGATATTGTTGCCTTTAGTTGACTAAAATCTGTGGCCAATATTCCTTCGTATTGGGAGATATTTTAATCTTGGTTAAAATGGACATAAGCAGTGTTGTGAAAATAATTGAATTAAGAATCTGGTTTAATTAAAAAATATTTGCTTGGGGAAAACATTTCAATGCCAAACATTTGCATATATACTTTTTGTTGTTGCATATGTGTTGCAAGCAGTAAATCAATTCGCGTTTGAATATTTTTCAATAGTTCCACTTATTTGTAGGTTACAGTTGTGTATCAATAATGGTTGTAATTATTATAAAAAACAAATTGTGTAAATCGTAGTTTACTGCTTCAAGCATGTAATATATGGTTGCTTTTAAAATTGACTGTCACATAATGTATCTGCGATTTGTAGAATTTATCATTAATAGCAGCTAATCGATAAAGCTCTAAAAGTGTATTGCATAAGTGATAATCGCGTAGCATAAATTCAAAGTAGTGCAGTGTGTCAATTTGTGCACGCCGTAAGACGGTCATTTCTAATTTTGCTAACATTTATTACATAGTTTTCAGTTTCGATATGCTTTAAATGAAACGATTCAGAAAGTTGATGATTTCTTTTATCACGAGGCAAAAAATATTTCATCCTAATGGTATTGTTTGATAATCAACTATTATTTAAACTTATGACACGTATTGAATTATGTGATTAAATAGAGCGGGCCAAGAAGCGCCACGCGCAAGGTTCGAATGAGGCTGCGGGCGCATATATGTAAGTAAAACATAGGAATTTAAATATGTAATTTTAGGAGGAGGACCAAAACCCACTGTCTATTACGTCGTGAAGACGCGCAAATATACACCTGCCAGTTGGTTGTCCGTTGATAAATAGGGCGTTGTTCAAGTGGGCCAACTACAAAAAAAAAAGTTCATTCATCGACGGCTACGAACTAACAGCCGCGCTTATTCATTTACGGATGACGCCGCTCTATTCATCAACAAATGGGACGAGGTCTGAATGTTACGTTTGCAACACTTCGTGGCATACTAGAAACAAGCGTCGGTGTGCTGCCTTTAGTGATTATGTCTAACGTAAAAAACTATTAAAAATAACGGCCATTACCTACGAAATTTAATAAATTCCTTAGTGAATTTGTGGTACACTAAATGGGAGTACAATTTTCTGTAAAAGAGTTTGTAATAAAAAAGAAATACTGTGCTGGAGCAAAGCGTGATTGTGAAAGGACATATAAATAGCGACACACACCCACAGAAATAAAGAAATGGTGTGTCACAAAACAACGTACAATTTCAATTAGAATTGCTTTTAGCGTTTATGGTATGTGGTCTACCACTTCGTATACTTGACTAAAAAAACGCATTTCGAAAATGCTGGAGTACCATACAATACCGAGTGGATACTACCATCTCGGACAGCGTTACGGAGAGGATATTCCACCGAATACGTGAGGATATTGAAAATCGAAATTAATTAAAGCCGAATTAATAAGATAAATACAGCTGTGGCTATCTATGTCTTGATGTTGAGACGACAGAATTGCACAAAAAAAATTCTATTTTGAATATAATAGTGCGCGTATTAGATTCCTATAAACCAAATTTTGCAATTTATTAGCCAGCAGAAGATTAAAAACCAGTGTAAGTAAAGCAATTACGGCCGTAGTTCTGCGAAACGTTAACAAAAATTTTCAAAAGTGTAACCCAGTCAACTTTGTTGTTCATGGAGCGAGGTTGCAGCAAACAATGTGAGTGTAGCCTGTGTATCCTTAAAGAAAAAGTAGTGTGAAGCGACTTTTACCATGTTACGTGTAAAGTCCATGCTTACATCTTGGGGGCACAAACTCATTCGAGAGTGTTACCCGAGGTGGATGCATTAATAGCCAAAACACAAAAAAAAGTGTTTCTCAAAAGGTCCTAAAGAGGACTAGGGCATTCCCACAGGTTATGCTTGGTATTCGAGAACCACCACCAGCCCATTCTTACGCGTTTGGGGAACGTGGTTAAAAAGTTGCTTTTTATTATAATGAACATTTTTCAAGAAGTTCAAATCCGTTATTTTGCAATTCGTTCCCTGCCGAAGCTAGAGCTATTAGGATGAGCCAGGAAGGGATTTCTCGATATTTTGTTAAACACATCTAAAAGAATATTAGCAACAATTACAAAGGTGTTAGTAGACCGCGAAGAAAATTTGCAAAATTCTGGATTTGTCGTGGTAGAATCAGTGCAAGTCGTGGACGAAGTTAGTACATTGTTACACAGTATAAACACGATGCAACAAGTGGACGATTTTAGCTAAGTTGATAGTGTTTAAAAAGAATCGGAATCTACCGCGAGATAAGGTACAAATGATGTGCGTGGGGCATCTGCAGCTTCCTTGACTAAGTCTTAAAGATGTTTTTTAATTTACGCCGTCTTACTTCGTAAGCGTGGAAACGGCGTTTCGAAAATATTAAGAAATTTTTTCGTCTCGGCGAACATCCTTCACCGAGGCAAATGTGGAAAAACTTATCTGATGGTGCAACTTTTTAAACAAGACTATCCGCATTATTAAGTTAAGAAGGATAGAAATTTATTTATTATATTTTATTTGTTACATTATTAAGTACAACAGAATAAAAAAAGCGTTCAGTTTCTCAGTTATTCCTTATTTACATCCATTTACAAAGGCTTCTAACCTTTACCTTTTCAATCAACATAAAAAATCATAATGAAAATAAAAACACCCAGCGTGTACATACATATATATATATATCCGCTCTAATTACTAAAACATTATTATTGCGTCAGCTTTATTTTTCACTCTTGTGTATTAAATTTCGAAATATCACATATCTGCTGTGACTCACATATACGCTATGTACAATAAGCGGCCGTTACGCCTGATCCGATTCTGTTGGATGGCGAATTCGGCCCCGCTCTAGTGATAAATATAATGCAAGTCTTCTTAACATTACACGTATTATTTTTTTTCATTAATCTCGTTACTTGCATCTTCCCTTTATTACTTAGCAGCTTTATATTAAATACAATAAAATAAAAAACCTCAAGAGCTTGGTGTCATCAGCTCAAGTGATCAGTCCACGTCATTTTTGATTGTAATTGTGTTCAAAATAACATATTTTCGATTTGGTTAAAAATCTGGTTGTGTATTTTAATATTGAGATTGTTTCTATTTTTATTCGCGAACAGATGTTCGCGTCGGATCATTTGGAATATTTGCAGTGTTTTTTTTATGTAAATACTAATCGGGTACCCTATATAAAACCCACGGATTCAAAAAAAATTATTATTATGCTTAGTTTTTCCTATCCAATCGAAAGTGACATGTCACTTTAATTTTTAATATTATTTTAATAATAGATAGAATATTCATTCTTTTTATGCGCTGTAGAATTTTTGGATATACAGAAGCCTCAAAAGAAAGATTCAATGATTATCAAAAGAATAAACTGTAATCAATAATTTTATGAACCGGATTAAAACAAAAAAAAACAGATTAAGTAAATGTTTTAAAAATGTTATCCTTCTGTCAAGAATGATACGGATCTTCAGCTCATTTAAATGCGCAAGTCTCCTATTGTAAACGCTGTTTTCGTGAAAAGAACCCACACGAAAAAACCAGAGGCGTGAGACAGGAAAATGTGCCCGTAACAGGGCACAGGAAGACTATCTTAATAAGAAAAAGTCTACTTACATTGTTGGTTTATCATGCTCGCCCATGTATTCATCCTCTGCGGGATAGTATCTCTAGAGTCAAATGCCCGATAATGTTATCTGTTAACTTGACCGTTAAGGCTGTACCTGAATCTGAAATACAATCTTGTGGACCACATTCTGGGTTATACATCCTTTCACATACCTCCACATAAACATCTCCGGCTCTGATCATCTTCCGTCAAACTCATGGCAGAAATGATTTATAAGGCTTCAGTTTTTCAGAATTCGAAATGTCTATAAACTGATTTTCTCGGGCATATGTTATGATCAAGAGCTGCGTCTCTCTTGATAATAGTAGATCTAATTTTTTATCATATTTATGGTCTCCTGATCTAGGTTGTTTTTTTGTTACGTGCCGATTTGTAGCAATAACTCATTTTCCCCAACTGCAGATTAGTAATTGAATATCTCACAATGTATGCATAACAATGCTGCTTATCTCGTAGCCCCGCAAAATTAATATTAAAATGCGTTTGATTCACTCAGAAGCCACGATAATAAATAAAATAAAAATAGCAAACCAAGAGAACACAAAGTTACAATAAATTAATATTAAATGTATGTTATTTATGCATAAAAATCAAGGAAAGTTGATGAACTGGTTTAGTAGATCGAAGAATATGGATTTCAATGATTGCGCTGAAGTAGGGATATTACACTTTTAAAAACTCTTACATGAAAGGAATGAATAAGGTATCAGCACATTGGATCTGAAATTCTTACTCGTCAACTAAAGATTTTTTCAAAAATTGTAACGGGCGATGAACAGAATCCATGCACTGGGGCGCGTTCGAAAATTCAGTAGTAGTCCCAGGTACTCTTGTATCCAAACTATAGAGCAATACAATTAACAAAGTCAAAATTGGAAATTCTAAGTAGGCAATATTTCCATCAACCCGTTTGCGTGTCGAATAGTCAGGGTAGTAGAAGTCACTGACCATTTACCTCTATTACCCAGTATTTTACTTTTTACCCAGCTTTTTCGAACGCACCGCCCTGTGTTTATAAAAGGATCCCCGTCACAAAAAAAAAAAAAGAACGTATGTAGTCTTTCACCGGAAAGTAGATGGACCTGGGGTTGGTTTTGGGTTGGAGGAGGGGATGTATTACTAACTTGAATTATATGGAGAAAATGGACACTACAATAACAGGAAAGTCTATATAAGAAAACATAAATTAGTATTGAAAGACTGCCGGTTGTGATAAACTAAAACACAAGACTCCAAAAACTGTGTGTGGTTTCATGACAATGTCAGAATCCACATAAGATCACCAAGTCCAAAAAGTATGTTATTCCGGTATGTAAATGGAAAAGGAAAAAAAAACATAAAAAGTGGAGATGGGACTTGTTGTTTGAATTCCTGGATTCACTTATAACAGATGGGGATGGCCCACGTTTCTTTCCAAACCAATGGAGACCACCGATAAAGATACCTGGTTTGGTTCCATACTATACACTAACTCTATAACGCGTTTTTTTTTTTGTATGGTGATTCACGAAATGTTATGCATGAACTTCCTGATAATTGCTTTTTGGGTTTATTATTACTATACAATATTAGATAAAGGTAAGTTAATTGAGGAAAAAAGAAATGGAACTATTCTTAATAAAAATAAAAATTTTTCCAAAATCAACATCCATCCAAAAGGGCATATAAAAGAAAATTGGTTAAAGAGAGACACACATCTTAGTGTTCAAAACAATCCTATTAAAGATGGTGGAACTTTTTTGTATTTCATGAAATTTCAGTAATTTTTACACTTGATTTAATTCACAAAAAAGGGAAACCTTGCAATACTCACGTACGGTACTTATTTTTTGCATTTTTCGCCGTATTCTTGAGCGGGACGTTCTCTTGTGTTTGACTCCATTCGTCAACCGCGTGCGTCAAATATTGTAATCCACATAAACAATCAACATACGGGAGCCAGTTAAACTATGCACAAAGGTCACCTCAATTGACCTGTTTTAATACAAATTCATAGTGACGTGTAATGTAATTCTTTTTAGATCTAGGTCTTTATACCCAGCAAACATGACGATAAATTGTGATTATTTCTTTTTTTCGAAGATAAACCTATGGGTTAACACTAATTCACAGCGCTATTAATGTTCATGAGCTGAAAACATGGCTTTTAAATCTTGTAACTTTGAATCGATTGCATATTCCAGGATACAAGCTTTTTCAAGAGAGATTCCAAATTCGGCCAAATTTGATCTTGATTAATTTTGGACTTATGGACCAATATTGCTAGAAAGAAGTAGGTCTTGATTATAGGATAATTTTTCGTTATTATTATTAAAATTAATCGTTTTTTTTTTATCAGAATATGAAATACACGAAAAAACATGTATGGATGATATACTTCCTTAAGTTACATCAAATTAAATTTTAACGGCACAATATGTCAAAGTCTTCAGTACAGGAAAATGTGTACAGCATGTCTTACGATGTTTATTCTGATAACCTCATTGCAGAGGAGGGTGACGATAAAGTTCTATCTGAACTCTTTGACATGAAAAAAGGTGGGTTAAATAAAGGTGGAATTAGTCACGAAGGTAGAAGCAAGAATCACGATATAAAGAAGTATGGTGTAATATTCAGTTTGATCTGCTTGAAAGAACAAGTGTCTGTTGTATATTATTAAATAATGGTTGAAAAAACAAGTAAATAAACTAACAAAACTAATCCATGTTTTGCTTTCCCAACAGCCTCCGCAATTTAACGGGGGAACATTGGCCGGTCATAAATATTTGAAGTTATTATAATGCAATATTATCTTTATTAAAACCTACATCTAAATATAATACGAATTACAATTATAATTGTATTTCAAAACATGGAATTTAGCCTCTGTTTTCACCAATTCAACAAAGACAAATGCAATTTGCAGAAAAAAAAAAATTAGAATTGCAACACCCCATATAGTAAAACTCACCAAACACATGGTTTCAGCCTAGTTTAATCGTCAACTCTGAATTACCATGTTTGGCTGCCTTTAAACTTTCTTGGACAGCTTTTGTGTATGTCATATCCTATACTTTAAACAGTAAGAAATAAAGTGTATACCCCCAAAATTCTTTCTCAAATATATGTTCTCTCAAATACTGGTACTCCCAATAGTATACAACCCCGATTGTGTCCACATCAAGGATAAATCGTTTTAGTGGGGGTAATAGTATGGAATTTTTCCTTAGCATTAATAAACAATATTCCCCAAGGGATCTTCATCAAGTAAAACGACGCCTTGAGACTCCTTCTAGGGTTAGTAATTCCCAATGCTACTAAAATTTCCTACAAAGTACTCATATATTCGTATTTGTGAGGATTTCTAAAACGGGTAAAATGTTCTTCCATACCTCCCTCGAACCGTCAACAGCGGTATAGCAAGATCTTGAGTGTTACTATTTTGCTAAAAACTCTTTGTCAGTGAGCTAATAAGAAAATTTAGTTCAGAACAACTGTTTTTTGTGTGATTTTAAAGAAAAAGAAGCTAGTTGATGTAATAAAATAGATTATTTTTGGAGTACGTTGGTATCTGATGCAATAGACTCTTATCAAGCAAAAGATGTAGCTCCCCATCGTATGTCAGCTGCTACCACAAATCGTTGACTCATGTATAGTGCTCATAATACCTTAATGCTTCGTATGAGAAATATTTTTTAGAAATTTTCATTGAAAGATACCTAGGTACCGTCAGTAGTGATGGGGACAATCAACTGCTGTAAAATGGTATTGTAAGTATCAAACTCAAAAATCAATGGCTATACATCGTTGATCAGCCTAGATTGTTCCAAGTTTGAGTACTGTTTACTGGACGGAGAATAAAACTCTGCAGCAGAAAGATTCTTGCTGCGCCAAATATTCAGGGATTATTGTGGCATCTTCGCAGTTTTGCATCACCTTTTTGTTAGTTTGTTTCTTTAATGGACTATGAAAAATGATTCCATTACAAGAAGATAAGAAAACACATGAGATGACAAAGAAGGTTTACATACACAGAAAGTACACAACATCATCAGTGACGCTGAACACTAAGCAAGATGACAAAGGCACGTCATGCTCCACGATTTGTGAGAGTAGGAGAATGATACGAAACGGTGTTGCTAGACCGACTCGCTAACACCTAAAAAAGATAGACCAAATTATTAGGAATACCTCTTGAAGATCTTTTGGAGACCTTGGACGCCTGTGCTAAATACAGGTCGATCCCAGATCTCATTACTGGTTGGAGAAGTCAAAGAGTGATTACTCATGTTCCCAAGTGTATACAAAGCACTGAAAAGAATATAGAATCTTTACAAGGGATCTGTTTGCAATGTTGATGGGTATTTTGACACTAATCATATGTCGTCTTTATCTTGTCCCAAATTCCTCCAGGATGCCGGTAGCCTGTTCGCCAATTGTCGTAGACTTTGACCCCAACTTCCCTTCTCATCTTACCACACAAAGTCTGGGTTCCGTATATGGTACCTTATTAGCCAAATTCTACAGACAATGAGCGATGTGCTGTTCCCAGATCCAGGTGGATCTGGAAAAATATTGAAAAATGTTAGTTCGCTGGTTAAATAATATTAGTTTTTGGCAACAACAAAAAATTATATGTTTGTCCACTCTATTCAATAAACTTTGACCTGTCAAATAAAATAATTTCCGATATCAGTAATACCTTATCAAGTTCTCGAGATACGATTTTTTTTTAATGAAACCAAATAATATCAAATGATAAACACATCAGTGCATTATTATGCAAACTCTTTGTTTCCGTGTACACGACATACAGTATAGGGATTTTATCAGAAGCTAAAACAGGCTAATTCCGACAGGGATCTTCCCTTGCCAATCTTTCAGTTTATTAGGAATAATATAGATAGAGAATTTCGCAAAAAAAAGTTTTTATTGGTAGTCGAATAAACAGCCTTATCCACAGAAGATTACATGATATACCAGAATTCTCGTGTCGCCGCGACCCCCCCCCCACCTACAAATTAAGTGGTTGGTAGAACAAATCCAAAAACAAATTTTTCTGTAGAAATAGTGATCTGGATGAGTTTTAGTGAACTACGATAGCCAATAAACTACTCAGCTACGAATCACCCACGGCTTCGATTTGAAGATTTCCAATAAACACAATTTTCTGGAGGGTTTTCCGTGGGTAAAAAAAAATATATCTTCCTAAAAATTAAAATACGTTCAGCTTCCAATTTCCACATTCCTATCTCTAAATTTTCAAAATTATAGAGTTGAATTTTCACCCAATTACTTAGATACCCTTGGCAACCATAGACCTTAAAAAACTAAGGTGTGATTATGGATTATCAGCGCCACCAAAGGCTTTATGTTCAACATAAGGGAGTTGGATCCTACATACTCAAAAAGTAATTATTTTATCCCCTAGTTATATTAATATAAGAACATTGCTTTCGTCTGGAAAGAATTTGTGATACATTAAAGTAGCCACATAAACGCTGTGAGCTGAAAAAGAACATTTTCCAGGGTACTAACATCTAGAGTTATTGGATTCTGCCTGTATAATGATTACGTGAGGAACAAGGCTTCATAATTTGCAATTCACACAAAGTGTGGAACGATAATCGCTGTATGTGCACTTGTGTATTATGATGTCAATATACAAAATGTGTAGAGCAGTTTTCCTGTGAAAACAACACAAAATTTTATATACGACGTGGTTTATTTCCTAAAAATGTCTGCAGACAAGACTAATGTTTCAAGTTTTGTCTCGTTACCTTTGAGTTGAAAGTTCAACATTCAGATGCTTAATTTATTTGTAAAAATCAAGTGTCTGGTTGAGCATTCTGTATGTTGGGTAAAAGATTTACAAATCGTGTCAAATGCAATTATCTTTTAGAACAATGTAATTTATGTAATTTCGGACCTCAAAAAACCAAAAGGAAATTCAAATTCATTAAAAAAAAACAAACTTCAAAAACACCTTCTCTTTTGTTAAACGACGTGTGATCAATTTCTAATTACATCACACAGTATTTTCACTCACCGTACAGCCCAATGCAACTCGCTGACAACCAAGTAGTATTAAAATTAATGAACATCCACACATGATAGATCAAAGAATCTATGCGGAAAACAAAATCCGTGTGTTTTACATAATCAGTCATGTTTGCAATGGATTTATCTTTTGACATTTTAAATGAATACCTGATGGTGGCTATTGTTGTTTCAAATCTGCTTACATGCCTGTTATTACGTTGCTAGTCTAGGTAATGGTGGGTTCAATATTGACAGCCCAAAAGGGAGATCTTTAGGAATAATAAAAAAAAAATGAGAAATAGAGATTCATATTCAAATGTACTATGAATTGTTCTCATGGGGTTTGTAAATAATATATTTTTTAACGTGGGATTATTAGAATTTAATACTAAACATGAAGATTATTAGAACGGAAATCTTTCTTTAAAAACTTCAATTTTATATCAAAGTTGACTAATCTGCCATTATTGGACACAAATTAATAATGTTATTTGGCCACACAAAGCTTTATTGTATCGGCCAAAAAAACAATACAAAATAACATAAAAAACTGTCGAATTTTCATTCTCACTTTATACTCTTTTAAGAGACAAAATTATTATTCTATTAAACCGGCCGTGTAAACACATAACAGGGATGGCACATGTAAAAAAGTGTATTAGAACACGTCGAATATCTACGAAAAAATGGAATTCTTTTTATTATGGTTTGTAATACAATGTTGTTCCATTAGGAATAGATTAGATAGCTTATTAGGTAGGTATACACACAAAACCATTTATCTGCACAATTTTTTTTATATTTATAATAAACTAGAGTTGTTTTCAAACTAGTACCAATTGGCAGTGGCGGAGGTTGGGGGGGTGTGGGTTTTTTTTTTTTTTTGCTCGATTACAAACCTCAATAATAAAACCTGCGAGTCTCAACCAAGATCTGTTGTGTATACAGTTACGCTGCCGTAAATACTATTCGGATAGTTCTACGTTTGTTTGAAAAATGCTGCCCACGTCGCGGGGGAAAACGGACCAATGGTTGGACAAAGTTACAGAAATTTATAGCAGAAAGCATGACCTAAATATTGATGGCGTCAAAAATTCAATGTGTAGTTTGAATATCCCTTTAATGTGTTGGTTCCAAAAGGGATGTTACGTCACGTAAATAGTAAACAGCATTTTTCAAAAGAAAAAAATTGCACACGGGACACTGACAAATTAAAACTTAAGTTTATGTGTTACCTTTATTGCATGTAATCTACCGTTAATTTACTAGACAAGGGAAGCATATGTATCTTTTGGAATCAAGTATCGATTGCAAGATTACCAAGTCGGCATCGTTACAAGAATTATGCCATCTTCGTGAACATGTTGAAAAAAGGAATTAATCGGTGTGAAAGATAAAAAACCGTGGTTTATGTGTGGATGAAACCAACATCGTAAAAAAACATTCTGTGGTTAATGTAGGGTACGTCAATGGAACCCATATCAATCGTTCACCTTCAATTCTATTAGCTTCCAGACGAGTACAACATGTACTAGCTGAAGTGATTTCAAAGGTTAAGTGTTAAATACATTGGAAAAAGTTTGCACTTTAACAAACCAACTGTGATGTTTATGAGCGATGGTGCCGCAAACATGCTTTCTATAGGCCAGGTCTCTAAAAAAAACATTGTGCTAACTTCATGTACATATACGTGTAAAATTTCATGCTTTCAGTTATGTGGCAGATAGTATTAGAAAATGTTATCTGAGGTAGAACGCTTTGATAGCGCATACAAAAGCAGTGTTTGTCAAATCCTCCCAAACGTATTCCCAAATTTCACAGACTGTGCCCTCGTAGACCGAGCCACCAAAACCCGATTCTTACACGTTGGGAACATGGTTACAGGCCGTGTTTTATTATAATTAAATATTTTGAGATATTAAGAACGTGGAGATTTAACAATCGATCCAAAGGAAGCGGCGGCATATCAAGGAACAGCCACAGTCCGAAATTCAAGATAGTCAAGTTAAAACGGATTTAAAAAATAGTTTACAAACCAATTACTTCGGACTAGGTGGAGAGGACAATAGAACAAATTACAAAGTCCTTCGGTGTCGTTAGTGCATCTCTGCAAATAGCTGCATGCAACATGTTCACGCACAGCTCTGCGCGGTAGAAGACGCAAAAAATGTTTGTGTTCTAGAGAGGTATTGAAAGTGGTTAGAGAAAGATTTGTTTTGGCACATTAAGACAAATTTGTGAAGGTGCGTCAACAGAAACCGCTAAGTTGTTCCAAAGATTATTTTAAATTATGCAAATATACGTCACTAGATGTAGAACGTTCGTTTTCTGCATATAAAACAACTTTTTCCTCACGCCGCACTTGGTTTGCGAAAAACAACTGTGGAAACCATATCTAATGTTGCAGGTATTTAAACACGCATTATTCACTTTGTAAGTTCACGGAAACTCTTGTAAGACGGTAATTGTTTGTGAGCACGTATTATATTTATTTCTGCGCCCGCCACTGGCTGGTGGGCGCAAATTGAAAAACTCTATTCATCACTCATCACATGATGATCTGACAAAAAATTCACCGCCGGAACCCATTATATCCAAATATGTACAACAGTTGGATATAGAAAGAACAATCAAAGGTTCCCAACGTCATCATTTCCCTATAGCAACTCAGACTGGATCTGCTAGGCTCCCCAACGCTAATAAGCATAGCATAGCGCGAGTATTTAAATATAACCTACACGCGTTTGTAGTATTGTTATTATAGGTCCGCTAATTATAGCATGTAAGTGCGAAAATTATTAAAAAAAACACACGAGATAGAGATATTTAAAATACGCTTTTATTCTCTGTCCACATGCGCGATTCAAACGTTTTCCCTCTTGAAAATTTTATTTTCCGGCGACCAATTTACTTAATAAAGTTTTATTTGACAGTTCGGCTTTAAACATAGTTGTGTGTTGTTCGAAACGTTGTGTAGTCATCCCGAAAACTAACGCTGGTTTAGAGGTATTTGTTCATTAATTGTTTAGAATTCTGAACGAATTTAGGAAATCAAAAAGGATGTAATAAGACTACTGTCCTATTTCATATAATCAAAGGTTTAAAACAGCGCTTTCATATTATTGTGCCAAAAAAGGAAGGAATCTGCTTTTTTATATCCCGATATATATTTGTTTGCTGCTCATCAAGTTTTAAATAAATCGTAATCAATATGATGGATAACGAAACTTAATTTCAAGGAGAATTACTTGTTGATGTTATGGATACACGAGCTATATTAAATTGGATATTATTCTCCTTAAAAATATAATTTATTTCGAAGATATTATTACCTGAAATAGTATCTCCTTTTAAAATGATTTTAATTGATTAAGTCGCGTTGTTTGATAGGTAAAATATTTTTTTTTCGAGAAGATAAGTGCGTCACAACTTGACTATTAGAATGCAAATGAATTGAATTGTGAGGAAATTATTGTATATTTAGAATGAGTTCTTTTAATAAGGCAATCAGGTTCATATAAAACTCAAAATTTTGGTTTTTCTAATTTTTTGAAAAACTGGGTTATTAAAAATGCATTATGGGCACATTCAATACATCAACTATATTAATGGCTCAATAATTAATTTTAGTGAAATCATGGGATTTTTATGCAATGAGTAAATATATATATGGAGAGAGCACTGACATTCTTATTTGTCCTTTTTCATGAGCCGGTAGCTAGAGAATTTAAAATTTAACAAAAAAAATGTGAGTATAATACAATATTATAAAATTTGAAAATAATTTATCAGTACATAACTATGTTCTGTGTCCTTTATACTCATTAATTGTCTGAATATTTGAATTTTTTATGTAAGCCTTGTAAGTTCAATACAACCGCCAAAAATACACCCCCACGGACTAAACAGATTAAACCACATGTTACAAGGGTGAGGCAAATTTGCACACTAATATTAGGGTAAATAAATTTCCGTCTTCATTCAAAATAAAAATTTCATGTGGGAAAAAAGGTAATATCTACACTGCCTCGGACTATAATCGTTGTGTAAAAAAACGGCCACCCGTAGAATTACATTAATCAAAACGCGACTTCAACTTGAAAATTGGACTATAACCAAGATACTAGTACCTACCGCACTCCCACAGCAATAATCAGCTCACCGATACTAGATGCAGCCACACTTTTTTTTTTTTTTTTTTTTTTTAAAAATTTTCTTTTTTTTGATTTCCCCTATCTCCCTCTCACTTGAAAAAAGAAAAAAGCACGAGGAAAATATGGGAAGGGAATAGGACGAATAGGATAATAAGAGGGCGAATCGAACGAGGAGGAGAAAAAGAGAGAACTAATAACAAAATCCTCACGAAGAGCGCGAGGACGCGAGGCAAAAAGAAAGCGATGGCGACAGACCGGGGCAGAGTGTCGGTATCTAAGCAAAGCGAGGACGCTGGACGGTACCACAACCTTTGGGAGAAGACGGATACCACAAAAAACTTTTTTCACTCCCCTGAAAAAGGACGAAAAATAAGCAACAAACATTAAGCATCATTTAATTTTGAAAGTAGAGTATGTAATATGTAAGTAGGTAACAATTTTTACAATTATAAGAGAAATGAATAGGCATCATTTGTCATAGTTGACAAAGTATACAATTAGTTGTTGGGTTTAGTTAGATTCTATGTATAGGATAAAGTCCTCGTTACAAATTCATTTTTGGAAATTGTTTTTCAAAATATTTAAATAAAAACCTCCCCTTACGATTTTTTTCCCCAAGTCTTCCCGTGCTCCCTGATTCCCTCGACATAAAACACACACCCCCACATACCCAACATACTACTATCTCTTCCTCCTCCATGTATACTTCACGGATACTTGTTGTCGTTGGTAATATTTCGGGAGAGATTGCTCTTCTCCAGCAGCGCCGTCTCCATACGTCACTGCCGCGAGTATATTGATTGCCGACGTTATTTACGCGTAATTAAGTTTGCTTCCTCTATCGGGAGAATTGTTACAGTTTTCCAGGGAAAGGAAATCCTGTTTGATTTATTAAATATATTGTTTTGCAATACTCCAAACCTTTTCTTGTTATTGGTAGGCAGAAAGAAAAGAAAGAAATAATGCTTAAAACGGACCTTTTTTCTTTTTTTAGCAAAAAAAGGGCCCAGAGCAAAGCAAAACCACGCGCCTTAATATGAACCCCATCACATTCAAGGCTCTCTGCTTACTGTAGTTCGACTGAACAAACAGTACCAAAATATATTTCTAATTGATTTTTAAGTTCGTTTTATAAACTTGATTCGATTGAGGTTCCTTTATTTACAGTCATTAATAATTGTTCTTCACTTCCTTTAATTTTTCGTTGTGGCCTACGGAAGCATCTCGATTACTTGTATTCTGAAACTAAAAGTTTCCCAACACTCTAAATTGTGACCATGTTCTTTACTTGACGGACATGATATTTTCCTCCATAGGATTTTTCCTTCCTTGTGCAAAGCAATAATAATATTTCCTCTCTCATTCAGATAATTCCTCTTCTTTATTGGATGACATTTTATTTTCGTTACGTTGTTTGTCTCTTGTTAATATGGTCTGAGACCCTTTTAGACTTGTGATGAATTCACATTGGAAACGTATTAGTAACATGCACGCTAAAATAATGCCCTATCTGTTTTAGTTTTTATTTAGATCATGTTATATTCGAAACAACCCTGATTGTATACACCATTTGCAAGAGTGAAATCGGTTACTTTCCCTTTTTTGCGGTAATATTTACGATACGAGCGGAGATACCGCCTTGAATTTTATTTCTTAAAACAACAATAAGTCATATATTTTTTTTTCTAAATGTTCCCACATACTTTTGTCGATTTAAACAATAATATATAATTGAGATTGTTTGTAAATCATAAACATAAATGTATTCAAACTTATGCAACTCACTGTATATAACCTAAAAAATACAATTCAAGGAGGCGCATTAAATAAGTGAAATAAACAAATTTATGTTGTCCAGGCACCTCCACCAAAAATACTGCATGTGTATCTCATGCTAATTATGATGAACAATTCTGAGGATGCATTAAAATATACGTATTAGAATTAAAACTATAGGTAGTAAATAGATTCTTCTTGCAATTCTTCAGCACAAACAACCACCAAAGCTAACTATTGCCCACGTTGTTCTATACAGTGAGGTCCTAAAGTGCCCCCGCATGCTAACTTTTGAACGACGGAAGCTGGCGTTTTCCGAAAAAAATAGGTCGATTTTTATTTTTTGGGAAACTAACGTTTGCCGTTATCGGCAGTTCAATTGTATTTTCGGTTTTACCGGAAGTGGCGTCAACTTTCTTTTTTTAAATAGAACATCCTGTATATTTTTAGGTTTTTGGAGAAATATCGAAAGGCAAATCCAACGATACCACATATGTTATACTTTAACTTAAGAAGTGTGACGGTATGCAGCAATAAAGGTTTTGGTAATCTGTTTTTGATCTTACGCAAGATTGGCTAGGAAAAAGCGCCAAATTATTTCTTGTGACGCCAAACTGATCTAAAGAGCTCGTTGCTAAGCAAAGTAATCATAACAATTGCCAAATTGTCAAATCTCAATTCCAAAAGCGTAAATTATTCTTGTTATTTATTATTGTAACCTGCATTTGTCATACTTTCGTTCTTTGTGCACGTTACTATTTATCTTCTTAGTTTGTTTAGTTAATTGTTGTTTCTCCTTTACTTTACTACTATCGATTTTATTTTAATTAATTAATTGTTGTAGGTTCATTAATTAATTGAAACGTAATGCCATCGCCTATCCACCATCTATGGGGCGCGCGTTTCGATGTTATACATCTTGTCAGCATAGCTTTGTGGAAGGTAATGGCATTTCAATATTTTAAATCGTATATATACGAAGTAGATGTTTACATGTACGCATGGGGAAATCTAATTAGATCTCCTCATTTGTACATTTTTGTCGAGTAAATTACTGCAAACGCCTCTACAGAACTGAACAAATCGTATTGCTACAAATTCTGACGCGACAGTAGCCGCAACTACTGGCTTAAACCGCCATAGGTTAATTAATTAATTGAAACGTAATGCCATCACCTATCCACCATCTATGGACGCGCGTTTCGATGTTATACATCTCGTCAGCATAGCTTTGTGGAAGGTAATGGCATTTGTAGCAATACGATTTGTTCAGTTCTGTAGAGGGCGTTTGTAGTAATTTACTCGACAAAAATGTACAAATGAGGACATCTAATTAGATTTCCTCATGCGTACATGTAAACATCTACTTCGTACATATACGATTTAAAATATCAAAATGCCATTACCTTCACAAAGCTATGCTGACGAGATGTTAATAACATCGAAACGCGCATTCATAAATGGTGGATAGGTGATGGCATTACGTTTCAATTAATTAATTAACCTATGGCGGTTTAAGCCAGTAGTTGGGGCTACTGTCGCGTCAGAATTTGTAGCAATACGATTGTTCAGTGTTGTAGATTTGTTTAAATTTGTTAGTTTTCGACAGGCAATGTGCTTAAGTTCTGCTTTAACAGAAGATATACGATTTAAACTATTGTACAATTTGTTGGGCAACCATGGCAAGTAAATTGATAATTGTTACTAGATTTCCATACTATTAAAATTGAGTCGGCAATTTTGCATGGTTCGTGCCGAAGCCATCGTAAAAGTAACAACACAAAAAATCTAAAAAACAGACATATTGCCGATCAAAAACTAACATATTTAAACAATTTCACCATAATTCATTAATTGCAATAAAGTTCGATAAAGTAAAAAAGTAACAACAATTAACAGGACAAGTTAAATGAGAGAAAATAATAACGAGAACAAAAAGGAACATATGACAAATGCAGGATATATGTAATAATGATAAACAACAAGAATAATTTACGCTTTTGGAATTGAGACCTGACAGTTTGACAATTGTTACGATTACTTTGGTTAGCAACAAGCTCTTTAGATCATTCTAGCGTCACAAGAAACAATTTGGCACTGTTCCTAGCCAATTTTGCGTAACAAAAAGAACAGATTACCGAAACCTTAATTGCTTGTAATCCTCAAATTCCTTAAGTTAAAGTATAACATATGTAACATCGTTGGATTCGACCTCGATTGCCTTTAGAAAAACGTAAAAATGTTCAGGATATTCTGTTTAAAAGAAAGTTGACATAACTTCCGGTGATACCGGAAATACAATTGAAATGCCGATAACGGCAAAAGTTAGTTCACAAAAAATAAAAATCGACATGCTGTCGTTCAAAAGTTAGCATGAGGGGACACTTTAGGACCACACTGTATATACGAATGCATAATGTTTTTCGTGAGGAATAAAGACACTTTTCAATTAAAAGAAAAAAGTAAGTACACCGTAAGAACTTTAAACTACAGTTATCCTGTACGTAGACTAACATTAAGTGAGAAACACCCAGCTTATATAATAAGCCCTCATTTAGAAACATTCAACACAGAACTGAGAGCGTTCCTTTTGCAATTTGCCCTATAATTTGAATGAATATCTAAATAGACAACAAGGTTATTTTATTGTACTTTGAAGTTACTTCATTTAGAGTTTTGCGATATTATTTGCGGAAATACAGTTCATTATTATTTCTATTTTTATTATACAGCTGTCTCAAATAAATGTTGTACCGTGTACATCACCCTTATATCTAAGCAAACAGCAACCATATTCCAAACCTAATGGATCAAGTCGATAAACGGCAATTAAGGTCATAATTGATTCGATAAAGGCGACAACTGCATCGTCAATAGCGCCCCCTACGACAACATCAATTTACAAATACATTACTGATTCGCCCTATTTCCCTCGCCGTCTAACACACCCGTCCTTCGCACGGCAGATACTCAGGACGCGTTTCCTACTCGCATCAGAGATCAAGATCGCGTCGCTCGGAGGCGCGCAAGGAGGGTCCGCATTGAGTAAATATTTACACGAAATCAGCAGCACTTGACTGGTGCTGTCTCTCTAATGCTAAGCGAACGTGGTGTTGACGCGCACGAAGACGGACCGGAAAAGCGGTTCCGGACGTAAACACACGGAAAGCGGGAAGGCAGAGATGAGATATTCCCGTCAAATATCAGAGCCTCTAAAGGCACCTAGGTCTTATACGCTGTGTGCACGGGGTCGTTTAAATACGAAATAACTTCCATGTTGCGCCATCTCGAAATTGACGAAAGTGTTAATGGCTTTCTAACGTCTACGCGAATGTCATTGTAGCAAATTGAAGAGAGATAGATGGCAGGTAACAGTTCGCGATAGTAAAGTCGTTACGTGTAGTTTCCATGTATGAAACGGTAATATCGATTTCGGAAATCAGAAACTGATGTACACTAATTCATGTCAGTGCATTAATGCGATGAAACAAAATCAAAAAAGGAAGTACAGTAAGAGTAATTCTCCGATTTTACATAATGCTATGATACCTTAGTTAACATTGTACGAGGGATGATCGTTAAAATAAGGTTCCCAAAGCCCTACAGCAGCAATAAGACGTGTTAGGCGAAATCCAACAACATTGGCGTGTGCAGCAGCTCTCCCACTCTATATACGTACCACTCTCCGTCTCGCTACGCCGCTCTGTGTTGGCTAAAGCAATCGTCCGAGATGGAAGTCCCGATCACCGCTACCGCCAGGTGCGAAATTCGCGCTGTAATACGTTTTTTTAAACGCGAAAGGGGTTTCACCTATAGACATTCATCGTCAATTAACCGAAGTTTATGGAGAAAAGTGTATAGCTGTCAACACGTCCGCAAATGGTGTAGGGAATTCACTGGAGGTCGGACGGAAATTCACGATGAAGAGCGGAGCGGAAGATCATCAGTTTCAGAGGAAATCGTTGAAAAGGTCGAGAGCATACTGCTTGAAGATCGGAGGATCGCCATTCGTCAACTCGCTCTTCGGATTCCTGAGATTTTCGACACCATAAATTGAAATGATTTTGACTGGCGGCAGAATTTTACGACATAAGGATACAGAAGTTGGAGCACCGTCTGCAAAAATGCTTGGATAGCAATGGCGATTATGTCCAAAAATAGCTTAAGTTTTAGCTTTAAAACGATGTGTAATGTTAAGGAAATAAAGAATGCTGTCTGTTTTAAAAAATATGGGAACCTTATTTTACGATCGTCCTCGTAGAAAAATATACGAAAGCGTCCTTGCACGCAACGTAAAACATGTGTCTGCCTTACAATAAACCATGAAGACTTGAGTATAACAGCGGTCTTTGCTTTTATTTATCAAATTTGTGTTCCTTTTATGTAAATAGTTTCGTAAGCGTCTAATCTCCGCGGCAAGTTACGTTCTTAATCAACTCCAGGTTTTTTTAATTTAATATTCTGCCCGGCTGGTTTTAGCGTTGTGCTACACTTGACGATTCAATGTTCCCGTATCAGTAGCCACCTAATGTGCTAATTGAATCTAGTACCTATCGCTCGTTTCGGTTTGGCCAATATAGACTTTATCACAGTCACTACATGCACATTTGTTATATCCGATTAATGTCTAGCATCCATTATAACATGCTCTATCAGGTTCAATTTGTTGCCATCTGGGGATTGCCATTTTCCTTATATATGTTTTTGCGTTGAAAATTATGTACTAAAACAATAACCATATTTAGCGAAGTGGCTAGGTTTATCAACCTAATGCCATTGCCATATAATACATCGTGAAGACTGTGTTTGCTTGGTAGGTCGATATCGCTTTTCTTTCCCAATTTTTGCGTTAAGGTCTCTACAGAAAATTTAATGTCAAATGATATGTTGCTTCCATCTCGTCATAGATCTGTTCTTTAAAAATCTCCCCCTCCTTTTCTTCTTTTGGGCCACGCTTCGAAAAGGTATTAGTAAAAGTTTTTTAGAGGACAAGATATGAACGTATGTTTCAGTTGCGAAATACACTCAAAAACCTTCTTACCAATCCGAAAAATAAACGGACATAAAAGGAAGGTTGGGAATTTATAAATTGCGTGCTAGACGAGGAGCCACCGTAGACTCGGACCACTATCTTGTCGAAAGTAAAGTAAGAGCCAGAATCTCAAACACCAGAAAGGAAAGAGGGAACAAGAAATGGAAAATATAAAACAGATGATTAAAAGATGCTAATAAAAAATCTAGAATACAAGGAAAACATAAACAGAAGATTAGAACATCGACAAAAAGGTGCGAATGTGAATGAAGAATAGGAAACATGTAAGAAAAATCATTCAAGGAGCGCTAAAGAAAACTAGGGCATACAGAAAAAAAACAAGAAAAACAAAGACTAGCGAGAACAGAATGGGTTTAACGAAGAATGCCAAAAATAACAAAGAGAAGAAACAAACAAACCACATAAAACAAATGCGACTTGGACATAGGACACGACAAGCAGAAAGGAGTACAGAAAGCTAAGGAGGGAAGAGAAGAAAATACATAGAAGGAAAAAAGAGAATTTATAGAAAAAAAGCTCCCGAGAGTTAGAAGAATTAAATAAGCCAACAGAAACTAGGAAATTCTGTCAACACTGAATAAAAAGGAAAAGGTATTTAAACCTAAAACAAAGATGTTTTAAAGACAAGAAGTGAAACGTACTGAAAAGAACAAAGAGACATATTAAAAAGGTGTGGTCCGATTTTGTTAAAGAAAAGTTCCAACAGAACGTTGACGCTGGGGATGAAATAGCACTAGACCAAACAGGCAATAGAGGAAGAACCCTCCTCAATTTAGCCGAAGTGGAAGCAGCAGCAGCAACAGACTGAAAAAAAAACAAATCACCTGGTCAGAAACTCGCTGCAGAATTAATAAAAGAAGGCAGAGGGACCTCTATTCCGATCATCCCTCGTAATTAAGAATAAAATCGATTAAAATCCCCAGAATATTGAGTTTCCTAACTTGTATTACTCATTGGAACGTCAATGACCTATTTTTGAAATATAACATTAACACTTTCAGGTGGTCCATGTAAAGTAACCAATGTGTATAGGGAATTTACATATACAGTAAAACCTCTATAAGTGACCACACCTATAAAGTGACCACCTGCGTATAGCGCCCGATTTCTAAATTCCCGGTATTTACAAATGGAAGTCCCCTTTTCTTTTATATCCCTTATACCGACCTATCCCTCAAAAGGGACCGTGGGCACCCATATCGGAATTTCCAAGTACACGTGAATGCTAAAAACACCCTCGTTAAAGGGCAATAAACTAAATCCCATAATTTTTAAAGGGGAATAAAATATGTAGGTACTAAAGTACTAAATATACAGATACGAATTACTTAATGTAGGCAGTTAGATAGGCAAAATTTTTTTTCCTAAACTCTTGAAATCTGGCATTAACATTAATTTTATTTTGAATTTTTATCTGTTAAATATGCGGCATTGAATGTTTCGGTTTGCGCGTAATCGAAATCGACAGTTTTTTTTATCGTGGTTTTTTTTTGTTTTGGGACTAACGTAATATTTGAGTTGGCGGGAAAAAGAAAAAATTGATATAATTGACAAAAGTGAAAAAGTGGTTTTGAGTACCAGGAACCTGGCTGAAAATTAGTAGCAAACACTTAGTACCATATTGCTACAAAAAAAAGAAGAGGTTACAAATTCGTTCAAGAAGGGTGGCAAGGCTGGCCCAAAAAGAAAATTTCCTAACATCGAGGGATTTGCTATGGACTAAGCCGTATTTAATTAGTCTTGTTAAGGCTCGAAATCAGCACCCCAATATCTGGGCCCATAATTCGACACAAAACCCTCGAAGTTGCGCAATGCCTAGGACTAGGTGACTTCAAAGCATCAATGGGCGGTTAGAAAGATTTCATTATCGGCACGATATTACCTTCAAAAACAACATGGCGAATCAGCCGATGTTAATGTCGAAAAACGTGAATTTGGAAAGAAAAACTGTTGTCTATTTAAAGGATTATACCCAAAAAGATGTTTTAAGCAGACGAGACGGGTCTCTACTAACGTGCGTTGCCGACAAAACATATGCATGGAGAATGACAAGTGTTGTGGAAAGAAACACTTGCAAAACAACGAATTACAAATTTTTTTCTGTACAAATATGGAAGGGGAAAGACGGAGACCAAATTATCATAGGTAAAAGCAAAAGTTCTTGATGTTTTCAGGGGGCACACATCGATAAGTTGCCTCTGGCAATGGGTTTCCAACAACAAATTTTGACACAAAGATGAAAACCCCAAATAGAAAAGTGGTATTATTTCGGATAATGCTACATCGCATTCCAAAAATTGCACTGGATAATGTCAGACTGTTTTTCTTCCACCCAATACTACCTCACATTGCCAACCCTTGGACCAAGGCATTATACAGAATTTTAAAATGCTCTATAGAAGCTACTTTATTAAAAGGCTTTTAAACATGTATAGACAGTGGGTCATTCTGTTCAAGAAATAGAGAAAAAGATAATATTCCGCTCCCACAATTATTTCCTACCATAAAGGACACATTTATGGTATGTTTGAAACAATTTGCATGACGATAGGGATGTGCTAACAGAAAGTGTAGAATGACCATCATCGACTGTATTGAAGAAATACAAAAATGAATGCAACTGCTCCAACTCTAAATCTAAGTACGAGGAACCTGAAATTTTCCAGTGTCGAATTATATCAAGCCTATCTGAAGCCTACGTAAGTTTGAGAGATTTAGAAAACATTTTTATTAATGAGGACAAATTTTCACATGTCCACAAATATTTCTAAGTTATTAATAAAATGTGAATCTGAATTTATAAAAATAAACTAAAAAATATAAAGCAATCATTAATTCCGATTATTTATAAAAATAAGAATTTTACTACATATGTACGAAGGATGATCGTAAAATAAGGTTCCCATATTTTTTAAAAATAGACAGCATTCTTTATTTCCTTAACACTACACATCGTTTTAAAGCTAAAAACTTAAGCTATTTTCGACATAATTGCCATTTCTATCCAAGCATTTTGCAGACGGTGCTCCAACTTCTGTATCCCCATGTCGTACAAAATTCTGCCGCCAGTCCTTTCAAGAATCGAATAACCTCAATTGTGGTGTTGGAAATCTCAGGAATCGAAGAGCGAGTTGGCGAGAATGGTGACCCTCCGTTCTTCAAGCAGTACGCTCTCGACCTTTTCAACGATTTCCTCTGAAACTGATGGTCTTCCGCTCCGCTCTTCATCGTGAATTTCCGACCTCCAGTGAATTCCATACACCATTTGCGGACGTGTTGAATAGCTATACACTTTTCTCCATAAACTTCGGATTAATTGACGATGAATGTCTATAGGTAAAATACCAGTCGCGTTTAGAAAACGTATCACAGCGGTGAATTTCGCACCTGGTGGTAGCGGCGATCGAGATTTCCATCTCGGATAGCTGCTTAGCAAACATTGAGCGGCCGTAGCGAGACGGTAGTGGTACGTATATAATGTGGGAGAGCTGCTGCACACACCAATGTTGTCGGATTCGCCTAACACGTCTTATTGCTGCTATAGGGCTTTGGGAACCTTATTTTATGATCATCCCTCGTACATACTATGTATAAGTTACTGTGTTACATGTATACATAATGTTAAATGATTTTATTGTGTTTCCTATGTTCTCTTTTAAACGACCACTCCTCAATAGCGACCAGCTTTTGACTGCTCGAGGGTGGTCGCTATTGGAAGATTTTACTGACTCATTAGCACAGTGACTACTTTCAATGCTCATTGGAACTAAAAATATCAAAAGTGAACGTTTCTGACAAGATCCCCGTGGGGTAGTGAGTTAACACATCCATCCGGCAAGCGGGAGATACCAGGTCGATTCTTTGCTGGGACGAGATTTCTTAAATATTTAATTACGTCGGGAAAATTCCAAGGAAATTACAGATTGTAAAAAACGCTAATATTTTTACCATTATATAACAATAAAGTTCTGAATTTACCAGCTTAGATTTCAAGGTATAATACTTACAATCCCAGACATGTTTGTACTTAATTCGTGTACGATATCTTCCTATTTATACCATTACGTCGTCAAATATAGTCGCACGAAATAATATACAACTTTTTAACGGAATTTGCAAACACTTTCTCATAAAAAACTTTAATAAATTCCCAGAAGCACTTAAGAATCGCTGGAAAACTCTACATATTTTAGTATACAACCGGTGCATACCTAGCGCCTGTATAAAACGAAATATTATTACCTACTATACGCTAGCGAACGTTGTGAAACCTCGTTCTTCTAGAATCTGCACCTATACATACTCTCTACCTTGCTCTACAGCTATACGACAGGCACACCACTTCATCGACAAATGCTCGTTCACGAACACATAAAACTTCCACGAGAAATGACTGCAAGGGTGGCTGTGGCGAAAAACGGAGACATTTCATCTCTGAAACTTTGTAAGCTCGCCTCTTTTTCGGTTGAGAGATAAAGTTGCGGAAAGGAAAAAATCGCCGTAAACGAACATGTGTGTAGGAATTCTTTGATGTTACCTTGTTTGAACTACGTCTTCTATAGAAACGAAGTTGCTTTACTCTCTTGGAAATAAATGGCGTTAAAAATCGAGAAAAAACCGTTACTGTGGACGGGATAGGCGTTCGACAGAATCATGCTTTCTTCTGTTTTTAACGTTTAGAGTATAACAGAAGCGATGATCGGCGCCTTGCGCTGGAACTAGACAATGTCTTCTAGCGCCTTTATTACACGTTTAGCAGCCTCTTCTCACTCCTGAGGTTTTGTACTATGAGTCATAATGGTAGTGGGTTCTTTTGACCATGTATAGATATTTTTTCTAATAAAAGACCCGAATCAATCCATCATTCCTATATTATACATGAATCAATTAATAAAAAAAATTATTATAGACTTGTTAGGCATGGCATGTAAACTAATAAGATGGCGGAGTATTATAAAAAAAAATCTCAAATATGGTATAATATAATTTTAAACGTAATTCAATGAAATCACTGCGAAAATATTTCATTCCTAAGCCTAATAAAATTGCTTTATGGTGACACCAAATGAGTATGGACTGCTAATATTAGAACTACGTTTCTTTAATGTTGCGTTCTGTCAATGCCCATTAGGAATTCTGCTACTCCTAGATAAATACACCGTCTGAGCTATACCGAACAATGGCGCTATTACGATCATACGACACAGACCACCTTTGAAGATGCTGTTGGACCCTCGTACTTCATTATAGTGCTGCAAACATATGTTTGTTGATTAAATGTTAAGGTTGAGGTAAGAGATAAACGTACACAAAGGCGTTTAATATCCACTATACGATCTTTCTCCTTGACGCTTGTCAAAGCCTGCAGTCTAGTCTTTACTACGTCCAAAGGGGTAACAGCAAAAGATCCAAACGCACCAGCTGAACAACCAGCTAAGAATGAACACCAAAACTCTGCTTCACCTAAAAGTAATAGCGCATATTTTCTAATTCTATATTCGGACACATCTCAATTAGTTTATTTCAATTCTTCCTAATTTTACAACTTAACGGATCGTACATACAATGATACTGATGTCATGGCACCTGAAGATTCATTGATACGTTGAGAAATGATCAAACTTGTATCCGCAGTAGTTAATAACAAGGACATATGATTCAAAGGTAAAACTAAATTTAACGAGTTAGACAAAGGATTGAGTTTAAGGCTCTTGTATTCATTCACAATTATGTGAAAATAAATTAAAAATCTCATCATGTTTAATTAAAAGATTAGATTTGTGGATGATATACCACAACTACAATAGACATACCGCCTAGGAAACTAAATTTTGTCGATGCCTAACGCAATGTCAACAAAAACGAGGGAATTTTTGAGGAATTGGCTTTATTGATATAAATAACTCCTTACAAATTCTAGTTTTGTGCACGAAGCAAACTTTCTTTTGTTATTTATTGGTTGTTCATAATAATAGTTCCAGCTATTGTTTTTGTTGGGTTAACGATACAAATTTAACTTTTCTATTCCAGAATCCAGTTTTTATTTGAAATGTTTAGTATCCTGTTTTAGATAGTAAGATTTAACTAGTAACAAACGGTATGTGTTTTCTCGCTCTGTGTTTCTACTTCAAACATTTAGGTTTATTTTATGATTCTGTAATACATTATTTTGAATTTATAGGTCGTAGATATTTTAAAGTTAATTCTTTTATTAATAAAACTCGGATTTTCGCTATTATATGAATTATAAGAATAAATACTTTCTTGGATAACAAAAAATTAATGATAATATAGCTCATAGTATTGGTGGAATCATTCCCGGCAAGAACAATGCGAACAGAGAAAAGGGAGCAGTAACACACGGACATGTTTCTGCCTACCCGGCGTCATCAGCATGGTTCTGAGCATAATTTTCTGGTGCATACAATTGCGTTTGCCTCTCAGTTTATTTGCTGTTCCCCAAAAACAGCACTGAATAGTCTCTCGGCGACACCTATGGCCAAGGGACACAATCATGCCGTCCCAGAAGGTAGCAAGACAAACCGGAGTGTAGATGTCCACCAGAAAGTGTAAATAAGCTATCAATTTAGTAAATGACTCAACATGGTGTTGGTACGGTGAAGAGTGAAAAATTTTGATATTCTACTTGGACAAAATCTAAAATTACGAAGACATAAATACTAACATTGTTAATGATTCCTAGAATACATGCATATAAGAAGGTTTATTGTTCGAGAAGCATTTGTTAGTTGGAGTACGAATCGTTTGTGTTAGTCAGAATCGAATATGGGTTAATTTTCCTCCAGGTCCTATTCTGACCCCAACTCCACGACATTACCAATTCTAACGATCCTATGGCTCGATAACTCTCCTTATGGGCGGGTTTCCACTTCTTGCACCGTTCTCATGTCTTCTTGCACATCTCTCTGGTGTATTCGGTCAAGCAAGGGACGCCAACGTCCTCTCTGATTCGGGTATTTCTCATAAACCATGGGATCAACGATCATCTCTCACGAGCACTGCTTATGTAATATTTTCGTGTAGTGTTATTATTAGATATAGAGTAATTTCGTGCTCAGGGCCTCTATGTGAGCCGCTGGTCGAGAACGACGTCAAGGTGTCGAACAGAGGGAGACCAAGGGAGACGGGCGCCGTTGATTGAATGTTAATCTTCAGACGCATTTGCCGGTCCATTCGGTAAGATCATCCACCGCCCGCTGTAAGCCTTCCTTTAATTTCGATTATTCAAGTTTTCCGGTAGTGTATAGTAATATTTCCCCCATTTTTAATTCAGTGGTGATTTGCCTTAATGATTTTCTTGTAAGGATACTGGGACAGGCTAATTTCGCGCTTAGATATATTGTTTTCCATGACTATTTGATAAAACTTTCATATATTTTTAGAATTTCCATTAAGAATACAATTAAGGAATGAAGTATTGACAACTGTCAAACGTTGATCGATGTTCAAAAAGATGTTTCTTGCAATTTTTATTTATATTTAGTAAAAGAGGACTGATTTTACATTACTTGGATATTGACATGTTTTTATCTCAGGGATATTGTTCTAAAATTAGAATTTTGTTAATTGATTAAAGTTTGAATGAAACTACGGGAATGGGGAGTATTCTTTCACACTTTTTCGGCAATTTTTTTATATCAAATAAATGTAAATAACGAATGTAAAAATTGAAACAATAAACTAACCTTTATTTTTCGAAGATGTCATATAAATTCAATGTTCCTTAGACGTTCACAGGAAACCTGCCTATTCTAACCTCCAATCTTCTCTTCTACCTTAAATTATTCTCTAATTTCGATATCGGACACTTGAAAACTGGGAGCGCAGCCAAAATACGAGATAGTTCGATGAAACCTTAACCAGAAGTGATGAATTTATGGGCGTCCCTTTTTCTTTATTTAATCGCGATGGCGAGTGTTTCTATCCACAGCAAATGTTTGATGATTTCATCTAAAACGTAATATGTGATGAATTTCAATGAATAAAGTTATTTTTTGAAGTAGCATGAGAGATTGAATGTAGTGACGCTACTAGATGACTCAAACTAGACGACTTTGTGTTCTAAAATACAACTGACAACATAATTATCACTAGAGACGGGATTTTAGGGACGTAAAAAACAGCTAAAAAGGCCCTTTTTAGGCCTTAAAAAACTATGTATTTGGACGAAAAACTGTGATTTAGGCATGTTAGGCAAATTTTAAAAAAAAAAAAGGGTAAACAGAAAAATCATTTATTTTT